>CM029014.1:33518056-33702982 GCA_016801055.1 Panax notoginseng | reverse complement strand
TTCAATCAATAAATATCTTGAATCAAATAGTCATCTTTGCACTACAGGCCAAAGATATTCATCAGTTGGTCATGTTCACCTCAAAACACCTGTTCATCTTTGCATACGGGCCAAGATATTCATCATAAAATCATCAATCTTTGCACTACAGGCCAAAGTATATCAGTAACATCATCATTTAGACTGAGGATGATGAAAAATATTTTTTAAAAAAACGAATCCAGTGAAGCAAAAATAAAAAATATTAAGGATTCGTATTTCGATTTATCCATGTCCAAAAATACCTTATCATAGTGAAGTAAAATTCAAGAATGATCAAAACATGGATACAATCAAAGCTAGTATCTAGAAGATATTTAGATGAAAAGAAGAAAATTTCATTTTTTGATGAATAGTAACTCGTGAATAGTAACTCATGTAATCAGTAACTCATGAATAGTAACCCCGACATGAAAGTTCTAAATTTGATAAAAAGTTAGATCAATACTTCGGCATAATGATATTGAAGAAAATAATATCATTAAAAAAAGAAATAACATCCCTTACCTCGGAAAGACGGTACTTCTGACTGGAATACTAGATATAGTGCTGAAGGAAACTTGCACCGTATAGCAACACTCAAAGTATCAAATACTCACAAGAATACGCTTGTTATAGAGAGAGAAATAGAGAGAACTTGTGTTTCTGGTGTGATTTCAATTCTAACCTAAGCACCCTATTTATAGGAAAATGCTTAGAACACCAAAGCAGAAAATTTAATATAATAATAATATATTTATCAAATTTTCCTTAGCCCACCTCTAGACATCTGATCTCAGCCCATTTATATCACATGCTAGCCCACTTAAATGCCAAAAACGTTTTTCTTCAAAATAATAAATAAAACTTCCAAAAATCAATTATTTCGGAACTTCAGAACTTCAATAATTCATAATAAATAGCTTTTTATCAGAAAATTCGAATCTCGCGAGTTTTTATAGGAAATTCAATTCTCTACAACTTTGCAGAAGAAAGTTTTTCCAAATTCCAAACAGAAATTGACCGAAATTCACAAACGGGGGCGATTTTATAGTCAATAATAAATTTTCGGTCAAGAATTATGTCCACCAACACACAAAACATGTGTTAATCATTTAATGCCACAAAAATACTCTTCCTCCTCATATACTCATATATCCCACATTCATTGTAAAAATACCACCATCAATATATATTATTAAAATAATATATTTAAATGAATTATTTTATCAGAAAAAGATAAAATTTTAATTTTCAACAATTGTCACATTAAAATTTTTCTCTATCTATATCCACATAAAATCACTATTTTCCTCGTCATATAAATCAATAATTAATTATACACAAATAATATTACAGAATCACAGTACTAGCAACCAGGCCGTTCCAGGAAAGAGGGGGCTTTCCAATAAGGATCTCTCCTTACTAGCGCGCAATTAGATGACCAAACCTCTCCTTAGACAGAACTTTCTAGATATTGCCAATAATGTTATCTAATAATATTATTCAGATAATATGAATTATTGCTCCGATAATAAAAAAAAAATACTGCGTAGTGACAATTATTGAAACAACAGTAATATAAAATATCAACGCAGCAATTATTGAATCAATAAAATACAATATTGAACAGTAATTACTGTAACAATTATTGAGTAGTGCCTTCTTACGTAAGAATCAATAATTGGTGCAATACCGTGTGCTACGCGTATTACCGTGTTTTAACCACCGGGTATTCCAACAGTATTAACGGTAACAACTACGCCGTTATTTATAAACAACTTATTTTTGTCGTTTTCTTCATCCAATCGCTTTCTGTTATGGGGCCCACACAAGGCTGCGCCGTCGTACGAATATTCCCCGACAACAAGAATATTCCACGACCAAACAAATATTCCCGACAACAATAAAATTTTATAGCCACTTGCTTATTTAAAATATTTGCGCATTTTACCCATAACTAACCACATTAATCAAATCAACCCTTACTATTTCAGAATAATAAATAGAGGAAATTAAATTTTATTTATTAATAATTTGGGGTCTTACAACCTCCCCTCCTTATGAAATTTCGTCCTCGAAATTGACATACGTACCTGGTGTTTCGAAAAGATGAGGATACCTCGCTTTCATTTCCGTTTCCAACTCCCAGGTCATTTCCTCAATAGCATGGTTTCTCCACAAAACTTTAACTTGTGGTATGACCTTCGTGCGTAGGACATGCTCCTTCTTATCCATGATCCTGACAGGTACCTCCTCGTACGTTAAGTCTTCAGCTATCTCGTCCGGTTCTAACTCAATAACATGGTTCGGGTCTTTCACATATTTACGAAGCACAGATATATGAAAAACATTACGAACACGAGACATACTTGGAGGTAATGCAAGTCTATAGGCCACATTTTCTACTCGGTCAAGAATCTGAAATGGACCAATAAATCGTGGATTGAGCTTTCCTCTCTTTTCAAATCTTGTAACTCCTTTCCATGGAGCTACACGTAATAATACATGATCCCCAATGTTAAATTCCACGTCCTTCCGATGAAGATCCGCATAACTCTTTTGTCGATCCTGTGCCGTTTGTATACGTTGTCGAATCGTTTGGATCTTCTCTGTAGTCATGCATACCAACTCTGGTCCCAACAACGTTGCGTCTCCCACCTCATCCCAATATACTGGAGAGCGACACTTTCGTCCATACAATGCTTCAAAGGGAGCCACACCTATACTTGCCTGATAACTGTTGTTGTAGGAGAATTCCACCAATGGTAGGTACTTATCCCAACTTCCTTTGAAATCTAGGACACAAAGTCTTAATAGATCTTTAAGAGTTTGAATAGTCCTCTCTGATTGCCCGTCCGTTTGAGGATGGTATGCCGAACTGAACCGTAAATCCGTGCCCATAGCTTTTTGCAAGCTAACCCAAAATCTTGAAGTGAATCTTGGGTCACGATCCGAAACTATGGATACTGGCATGCCATGCAACCTTACAATCTCATTCACGTACATACTAGCAAGACGTTCAAGGGAATAAGTCTCCCGTATCGGCAAGAAATGAGCAGACTTGGTTAATCTATCAACTATAACCCAAATAACATTTATGCCTTGAGAAACCGTGGGAAGACCCGTAACGAAATCCATGGTAATGTGTTCCCACTTCCATTTCGAATCTCAAGTGGTTGCAATGGACCCTTTGGTACTTGATGCTCCGCCTTTACACGTTGACAAGTTAAACACCTCGAGATAAACTTTGCAATCTCTCTCTTCATATTGTTCCACCAAAATGTATGTCGAAGATCACGATACATTTTAGTACTTCCAGGATGGATTGCAAATGGTGTATTGTGTGCCTCCATCATGATCTTGTACTTTAAATCAGAATCGTTAGGAACACAAAGTCTGGAGTGGACTCGAAGTATTCCTTCTTCATCGATTCTTGCTTCTGGAATAGCACCTTCTTGCACTTTCTTTTTCATACGCATCAGCTCCGGGTCTGTAGCTTGAGCAACTTTAACTTTATCGATTAAAGTTGGTTCTACGCGTATACTTGACATCATCGCACTCGTTCCTGCATATGATCTTCTACTCAACGCGTCAGCTACCACATTTGCTTTTCCAGGATGGTATTGAATAGTGTGGTCGTAATCTTTTAACAGCTCGAGCCAACGTCGTTGCCGCATGTTGAGTTCTTTTTGAGTGAAGAAATATTTGAGGCTTTTATGGTCTGAATATATCTCCACCTTCTCCCCATATAGATAGTGCCTCTAGATCTTTAGTGCGAAAACGACTGCTGCCAACTCTAGATCATGAGTAGGATAATTCCTCTCATATTCTCTAAGTTGTCGCGAGGCATAGGCTATGACTTTCCCACGTTGCATGAGAACACATCCTAACCCTTTGCCTGAAGCATCGCTGTAGATAACAAATCCATCCGAACCAGATGGTATTGTCAGAACATGTGCCGAAATGAGTCTCCTCTTAAGCTCTTGGAAACTCTTCTCGCATTCCTCGCTCCATACGAATTTGATATCCTTCCGAGTTAGCTGAGTTAATGGGGTAGCGATTCGAGAAAACCCTTCTACGAATCTCCGATAATAACCAGCTAAGCCCAAAAAACTACGTACATCGGTCACCGTCTTCGGTTGCTCCCAGCTTTGTATTGCTTCAATCTTCGCCGGGTCCACAGATACTCCATGTTTCGACACCACGTGCCCTAGGAATGCTACTTCCTCAAGCCAGAACTCGCATTTCTTTAACTTAGCATATAACTTGTTTTCACGCAACCTTTGGAGTACCAGCTTCAAATGGTGCTCATGATCTTCACGGCTTTTAGAATATATGAGGATGTCATCAATAAAGACAACAACGAACTGATCCAAATAATCCTTGAATACTCGGTTCATCATATCCATGAAAGCCGCAGGAGCATTAGTCAATCCAAAAGACATGACTAAGAATTCATAATGCCCGTACCGAGTTCTAAAGGCAGTCTTCGGAATATCCTCAGTTTTAACCTTCAGCTGATGATATCCAGAACGAAGATCGATTTTTGAAAAAAATTATGCTCCTTGTAACTGGTCAAACAGGTCATCAATACGAGGTAGCGGATACCTATTCTTGATGGTGACATGGTTTAATTCCCGGTAATCGATACAAAGTCGCATACTCCCGTCTTTCTTCTTTACAAATAAAACAGGAGCACCCCAAGGAGATGTACTAGGACGAATGAAACCGATGTCCAACAACTCTTGTAGTTGGACTTTTAACTCCTGAAGTTCAATAGGAGCCATTCGATATGGGGTTTTAGAAATGGGCTTTGTACCAGGTTCAAGATCAATGAAGAATTCAACTTCACGTTCTGGGGGTAGACCGGGAAGTTCTTCAGGAAATACGTCAGGAAAGTTACTAACAACAGGAATATTATTCAAATTTGACGTGTCTTTATTCAAATCCATAACATGGGCTAGGAAAGCTTGACATCTGTTTTTCAATAAACGAATGGCTTTATGACTTGATATGACAGTGATTGATTTTAATGGCTTTGTTGCTTGAATTCGAACAACAGGTTGATTAGGAATATGAAAACTAACCACCTTACGAAAACAATCAATTTTGGCATGATGAGTAGTTAACCAATCAATTCCTAAAATCACGTCAAATGCAAGTATCTTTAAAGAGATAAGGTCAACAGGTAAGGTGATGGTGCCAACTTGGATCAAACAAGATTTATAAACAGTGGATGTGATGAAAGTTTCCCTTAACGGAGTCTCCACAGATAAATCAAAGTCTAATTTCTCCGGAGTCAAGTTTAAACGTTGAGCACAAGCAGGAGAAATAAATAAATGGGTAGCACCGGTATCTAGTAAGGTATAAACTTCACATGAATTTATGATTAGCTTACCCGTGATCACCTCGTTTGGGTTCCTCGCATGTTGACCAGTCACGACAAACGCTCTTCCAGGAACCGTTGACTTTGACTTTTCTGGGACAGCCTTTTGAGTCACCGTCCCTGCTGAACTTGGTTTCGCAATCGTACAATCTCGAGCGATATGTCCTTCCTTTCCACAATTATAGCATACCTTGAACTGTTGTGGACAGTTTGGGCTGATATGTCCCTCTTTTCCACATTTATAGCATATGACTGGTGGTCGTTCTCCTCCCTTGGAACCAGTTGCTGCTGGTGCTGACGTCTTCGTATTATCATTGTTGAATCTCCTCTTTTTAAAATCTCCTCCCGACTCGCTTCTTCTATTTTCATAGCCACGATTACCACCAGAGTGGTTGCCGTTCTTGTCTGTACTTTTCTTTCTCCGCTGGTTATCATTGATCTGATGACTGTTGTCACCGATATGATCCTGGTTGTGGTCCCTCGGTTGACCGTACTCGTTATCTCGCTCCAACAATTGAGCCCTGTTGACAACATCTGAATAGAGAGAAAATTTATGAGAAATGAGATATTGACGTATGCCGGGTTTCAAACCTCTCAGAAACATCCGCGTCATACGTTCCTCATTCTCCACCAAATGAGGTGCAAACCTAGACAACTCCGCAAACTTCGCCTCGTACTGGGACACCGTCATGTTATTCTGCTCCAGTCTAATAAACTCTACCTCCTTTATATGACGAATACTTTCAGGAAAGTACTTGTCATTGAATAGCTTCTGAAATATCTCCCAAGAAATGCTGAGTGCGGCTGGATGGGTACGCTTCACAGATTCCCACCAGTAGTCTGCCTCGCCACGGAACATAAAGGTGGCGAATGGAACCTTCTGTTCCTCTGTGCATCCCAAGACATCAAATATCTTGTTAATTTGCTTGAACCATGTCTCCGCCTTAATCGGATCCGGCTTTCCCCAGAATTCTGGTGGTCCCAACTCTTTGAACTGCTTGGCTGTGACCAGCTGTGCGTTGCCATTGTTTCTTCCTATATTTTGAACAGGAATCTCCTTCGTCTGGTTTTGCATGAATCGCAAAAAGCTTCTAAACATCTCATCGTTCACCGTCTGCTCAGTGGTGTTGTTCACAGGAGGAACATTGCCAACCTGTTGCACGTTCTCCTCGTTGGTGAGTACAGGTGTCTCCACGGTTTCATTTACTCCACTGTTAACATTCTCAGTCGACATTCTCAAATACTGCCATAAAACAAGGGTTAATTTAACAAATTAACAAATCACATAATATCCCTATATTATGACCAACCAACAAATAAGCTTAGGTAGGACACACTAGCGAAGGATTTACTCGTCTCTCCCCTCCTAGTTCTATTCCCCGATCTCCGCCAGAGATCATATCCCTAATCTCTGATACCAACTGTGACACCCCCAAAACAGGTATACAACACCTATTCTGAGTCGTCAATAACATGGTACAGAAACAACTACAACTTTATTAATACAACATAAAAACTGTGAGTGTAAATACAAATATTGTCATCTAGACAATATCCACACTCAAATAAGTCCTCATTACAATTATTGGAACAATATTTTACAAAAAAAATGGTGAGGACTACTAAAACAACTTCCTAGAACCTTCATTCCATACCCCGACTAGTACCTGCTACATTCTCGCCTCCTGAGAAGAAAATGGAACAACAAGGAAAAGGGTGAGCTCAACTAGCCCAGTAAAGAATATTATGACTAAGATAATATACAACAAATTATCGTTAGTCTTCAACAGGGAAAAATTTAATAGAATACAATAGACAACAAGTTTTAATTCAATATTCGCAGCGGAAAATAATAATTCATAGAGAAGTTACGTAGAGAATGAAATCTACGATTATCTATGAATTTAAAAGCCCATCATCAATATTGTATCTCTGTAACATCAATCAATAAATATCTTGAATCAAATAGTCATCTTTGCACTACAGGCCAAAGATATTCATCAATTGGTCATGTTCACCTCAACACCTGTTCATCTTTGCACTACGGGCCAAACATATTCATCATAAAATCATCAATCTTTGCACTACAGGCCAAAGATATTCAGTAACATCATCATTTAGACTGAGGATGATGAAAAATATTTTAAAGAAAACGAATCCAGTGAAGCAAAATAACAAATATTAAGGATTCGTATTTCGATTTATCCATGTCCAAAAATACCTTATCATAGTGAAGTAAAATTCAAGAATGATCAAAACATGGATACAATCAAAGCTAGTATCCAGAATAGATATTTGGATAAAAAGAAGAAAATTTCATTTTTCGATGAATAGTAACTCGTGAATAGTAACTCATGAATAGTAACCCCGACATGAAAAGTTCCAAATTTGATAAAAAGTTCAGATCAATACTTCGGCATAATGATATTGAAGAAAATAATATCATTAAAAAAAGAAATAACATCCCTTACCTCGGAAAGACGGTACTTCTGACTGGAATACTAGATATAGTGCTGAAGGAAACTTGCACCGTATAGCAACACTCAAAGTATCAAATACTCACAAGAATACGCTCGTTATAGAGAGAGAAATAGAGAGAAACTTGTGTTTCTGGTGTGATTTCAATTCTAACCTAAGCACCCTATTTATAGGAAAATGCTTAGAACACCAAAGCAGAAAATTTAATATAATAATAATATATTTATCAAATTTTCCTTAGCCCACCTCTAGACATCTGATCTCAGCCCATTTATATCACATGCTAGCCCACTTAAATGCCAAAAAACGTTTTTCTTCAAAATAATAAATAAAACTTCCAAAAATCAATTATTTCGGAACTTCAGAACTTCAATAATTCATAATAAATAGCTCTTTTATCAGAAAATTCGAATCTCGCGAGTTTTTATAGGAAATTCAATTCTCTACAACTTTACAGAAGAAAGTTTTTCCAAATTCCAAACAGAAATTGACCGAAATTCACAAACGGGCGATTTTATAGTCAATAATAAATTTTCGGTCAAGAATTATGTCCACCAACACACAAAACATGTGTTAATCATTTAATGCCACAAAAATACTCTTCCTCCTCATATACTCATATATCCCACATTCATTGTAAAAATACCACCATCAATATATATTATTAAAATAATATATTTAAATGAATTATTTTATCAGAAAAAGATAAAATTTTAATTTTCAACAATTGTCACATTAAAATTTTTCTCTATCTATATCCACATAAAATCACTATTTTCCTCGTCATATAAATTAATAATTAATTATACACAAATAATATTACAGAATCACAGTACTAGCAACCAGGCCGTTCCCAGGAAAGAGGGGGCTTTCCAATAAGGATCTCTCCTTACTGGCGCGCAATTAGATGACCAAACCTCTCCTTAGACAGAACTTTCTAGATATTGCCAATAATGTTATCTAATAATATTATTTAGATAATATGAATTATTGCTCCGATAATAAAAAAAAATACTGCGTAGTGACAATTATTGAAACAACAGTAATATAAAATATCAACGCAACAATTATTGAATCAATAAAATACAATATTGAACAGTAATTACTGTAACAATTATTGAGTAGTGCCTTCTTACGTAAGAATCAATAATTGGTGCAATATCGTGTGCTACGCGTATTACCGTGTTTTAACCACCGGGTATTCCAACAGTATTAACGGTAACAACTACGCCGTTATTTATAAACAACTTATTTTTGTCGTTTTCTTCATCCAATCGCTTTCTGTTATGGGGCCCACACAAGGCTGCGCCGTCGTACGAATATTCCCCGACAACAAGAATATTCCACGACCAAACAAATATTCCCCGACAACAATAAAATTTTATAGCCACTTGCTTATTTAAAATATTTGCGCATTTTACCCATAACTAACCACATTAATCAAATCAACCCTTACTATTTCAGAATAATAAATAGAGGAAATTAAATTTCATTTATTAATAATTTGGGGTCTTACAGAACAAGTGAACCCTATCCAACGGCTAGTAGACTTACTAGGAGAAGCCCTGCGGGGAAGAAAAAATGAACCAGTAAAACCTAATCTACAAGCGAATCCAGTTACGAACTTTAAAGACTTTAGAAGCGTAGGACCTCCGAAATTTGTGGGTACTACAGATCATATCATGGCACATAAATGGATTAAAGAAATTAAGAAAGCCTTCGCCATTTCTCGTGTGTGTGAAGACCAGAAAACCGTGTTTGCTACGTACATGTTGAGGGGTGAAGTAAACTACTGGTAGGAAGCCAATCAACAGAGAGCGGGAGAAGGGACTATAACTTGGGAAATGTTTAAGGCATTGTTCTTCCAGAATTAATTCCCGAAGAGCATGAAAAATAGGATGGAGGTAAAGTTTCTAGAACTAAAACAAGGGGAGATGACGGTGATGTAGTACGCGGCCAAGTTCAATGAACTCGTATGTTTTGCAACGCATCAAGTAGACACCGAAGAGAGGAAAGCTTGGCGCTACAAACTTGGACTGAAACCTTGGTTGTTCAACAGGGTGTCGGTCCTTCAAATCTACTCGTTTGCCACATTGTTGGAGAAAGCGATCATTTTTTAGGGAGGTAGTGAGGCGTTAAGCCAATACAACAAGGAAAAGAAGAATAAGAATTCTGGGGGAGAAACTCGTGGAGGGAGTAGCAATGGTGGAAGCAATCGGGGAAAGAGGAAATGGAAAAATAAAAATAACTCCAATAATAATAACAACTGAAACATCAACCAGTCAGGAAGTTACCAAGGAGGGTTTAAGAAAAAAAGTGAAGCTTGCTCGAAATGTGGGAAGAACCATCAAGGGGAGTGCTAGAAAGGGCGCAATGTCTGCTACAACTGCGGCCAGGAAGGGCACATTTTACCTAACTACCCAAAGCCCAAAAAGATCAAGGGATGTTTCGCTTGTGGCTCGCCTGAGCATCAAATCAAAGATTATCCAAAGAAGGGGAGCAGCGGAGGAAGCGACCAATAAGGAGGGGGCAGCAAGCCGATGATCGGCTGACCAATGCAATCCAACGGACCGACTACCCGAATCTTTAACATGACTGTCCAAGACGCGGTAGCTGCAATGGACGTGGTGTCAGGTATTATCCCAATCAATAATATAAATGCTTGTGTATAATTTGATTTGGGTGCTACATGTTTGTTTGTGTCTGAAGAATTTGCTAGACGACTAAACATACCCCAAGGATGCTTAAAAACTTCGTTAGACATAGAGATTGTGAATAAGGAAGTAATTCCCGTAGAGTTCGTTTATCAAAGCTGTCATGCAAACATTAGAGGTCACGAACTAAGCTTAGATTTGATTCCTATAAGACTAGGAAAGTTTGATGTGATATTAGGAATGAATTGGTTATCCAGCCATGTAGCAATAACCAATTGTCAAAAGAAAAGTGTGACCCTTCAGACTTCAAATCGGTCTAAGGTAGTGTTTTATGATAGCTCATCGCTTAAGCAATCATGTTGCCTTACGATGATGCAGGCCAGGAAATTGATAAAGAAAGGATGTGTAGGTTATTTAGCCTATATTGTGGACACTCAGAAAAATGGATTAGAAATGAAAAATATATTGGTAGTGAGAGATTTTTAAGACGTATTTCCAGACAATATGTCTGGCCTCCTGTCAGACAGAGAGATTGAATTCGTGATAGACTTAGCACCGGGAACTGCGCCAATTTTGAAAGCACCATATCGTATAGCGCCAGTAAAAATGAAGGAATTGATGATATAATTGCAAGAACTGCTGGATAAAGGATATATTAGACCGAGTGTGTCTCCATTGGGAGCACATATATTATTTGTCAAGAAAAATGATGGATCGATGAGGCTCTATATCGACTATCGAGAGTTGAACAGAGTGATGATGAAGAATAGATATATGTTGCCAAGAATAGACGACCTTTTAGATCAACTAAAGGGAGCGAAGTGTTTTTCCAAGATAGACTTAAGAAAGGGTTATCATCAGTTGAAGGTATGAAAGGAGGACATACTAAAGGCGGCGTTTCGAACTCACAACGAACATTACGAATTTTTAGTGATGTCATTCGGGTTAACTAATGCTCCGGCAGCATTCATGGACTTGATGAACCAAGTTTTCAAGCCATACTTAGATAAGTTCATAGTAGTGTTTATCGATGACATTTTGATCTATTCAAAGACTAAGGAAGAGTACGCCGAACATCTAAAGATGGTATTAGAAGCGTTGAGAAGGGAAAAGATGTACGCAAAATTTTCAAAATATGAATTTTGGATAAATAAGGTTCAATTTTTAGGACACATGATATATTGAAATGGAATTTTAGTAGATCCTGCAAAATTGGAGGCGGTGACTAACTGGGAACAACTGAAGACGCCAACAAAAGTAAGAAGTTTTTTAAGATTAGCTGGGTACTATCGAAGACTTATCCAAGATTTTTCTAAGATAGCGACCCCGTTGACTAGTCTAACAAGAAAAATAGTGAAGTTCGTGTGGACGGATAAATGCGAAGAGAGTTTCCAAGAATTAAAGAGGAGGTTAAGCGAGGCGCCTGTATTATCATTACCAGATGATACGGGAGGATTTATGATGTAAAGTGATGCGTCGCACAGAGGACTTGGCTGTGTGCTAATACAACATGACAAGGTCATTGCATATGTGTCACGATAGTTGAAAGATTACGAAAAACGATACCCTACCCATGACTTGGAGTTATTGGCGGTAGTTTTTGGGTTGAAGATTTGGAGGAATTATTTGTATGGAGAAAAATGTGAGATATACACAGACCACAAAAGTCTGAAATATATCTTCACATAGAAAGAGTTGAACATGCGACAAAGAAGGTGGTTGGAATTTATCAAGGATTACGACTGCGAAATTCTTTATCACCCGGGAAAAACAAACGTAGTAGCTGACGCTTTGAGTAGAAAAGGAAGGGAAAAGTTATTCAAATTGACAACTCAGGAGGAGTTAATACGAGAAATGGAAAGGTTGGAAATAGAGGTGGAGAAATCAAAAGAAGCGGAAGGAAAATTATTCGTAATGGAAGCTCACCTGACGTTATTGGATATAATAAAGGAAGCACAAGAGAAAGATGAAGAATACGAGAAGATAAGGAAGAGAATAGTAGAAAATGAGGAAGAAGAGTTCAAAGTGGATAAGGACGATATATTGAGATTTGAGGGTCCAGTATAGTTGTCAGTTATACCCGAACTGATAGAGGAAATCTTGCACGAAGCACACAATACGACGTATTTTGTTCATCCAGGAGGCACGAAGATGTACCGGGATCTTCGACAACACTTTTGGTGGCCTAATTTGAAATGAGAGGTTGCAGAGTGCGTCGGTAGATATCTTACTTGTCAAAGAGTCAAAGCAGAACACCAGAGGCCAAGTGGACTACTTTAACCATTGGAAATATTAGAATGGAAATGGGAACATATTACGATGAACTTCGTGGTTGGACTTTCGATCACACATAAGGGTTATGATGCCATTTGGGTTATTGTGGACCGACTAACAAAGATAACTCATTTTCTACCTATCAAGATCTGATTCAATCTTAGTCAATTAACAAATTTATATGTAAAGGAAATCGTATCGCGCGGAGTGCCAGTGTCGATCGTCTCCGATCGAGATTCGCGTTTCACGTCAAAATTTTGGAAAAGCTTGCAAGAACGAATGGGAACTCAGTTGAGATTAAGTACTGCTTATTATCCTCAAACTGATGGGCAGAGTGAACGAACCATACAAACATTGGAAGACATGCTTAGAGCTTACGTGATGGACTTCAAAGGGAATTGGGACGACCACTTACCATTGGTAGAATTCGCTTACAATAATAGCTATCATGCAATTTTTGGTATGCCGCCATATGAAGCTCTTTAATGGAGAAAGTGTAGAACACTGTTGTGTTGGGATGAAGTCAGAGGACAATGACTTTTGGGACCGAAATTAGTTCAACAAACGTCCGACGTGGTAACAATGATAAGAGCCAGATTGGTAGCAGCTCAAGATCGCCCGAAGAAGTATGTAGATTTGCATCGTCAGAACCAAGACTTTAAAGTCGGTAGTTTTGTGTTTTTGAAGGTGTCTCCCTGGAAGGGAAAGATTGGATTCAAAAAGAAAGGGAAATTGAGTCTGAGGTTCATAAGACCATTTAAAGTATTGAGGAGAATAGAAGAAGTGGCGTACAAGGTAGCTTTACCGCCTGAATTGGAACACATCCACAACATGTTTCACATATCCGTGTTACGTTCCTATAAGCTCGACTATAAGCACGTGATTTTTTATGAGCCTGTTAAAGTAGAGAAGAATCTGACTTACGAAGAAATTCATGTCCAAATAATATATAAGAAAGAACAAACAATAAGGAATAAAGTTATATCTTCGATAAAAGTAGTTTGGCGAAACCATAACGACGAGGAGGTTACGTGGGAATTAGAAAATAAGATGCAAAGGGATTATCCCCATTTATTTGTGTAACCATGTACCAATTCCAAGGACAAAATTATTATAAGGGGGGAGGATGTGACACCCGCAAATTTTAAATGAATAATATTAAATAACGAATATCATTGGCCCGTAGTGCATAGATGATTCGTGGATGAGATAATAATGAATATCATTGGCCCGTAGTGCATGGATAATTCAGTGATGTGGATTATTTATTAAGCTGAGTCTCGGTGATAAAATTGACGTTAAACTTTTAAATCATAGAAGATAGTAGATATCATGCTCTACTTGACTCTTCTAATGGATTGTTATTTCCGCTACAGTTGTTGATCTAAAACTTGTTGCCTATTGTATTCTATTAGTTGTTATGCTGTTGAAGACTAAGGATAATTTATTCTACATTATCTTAGTCATAATATTCTTTACTGGGCTAGTTGAACTCACCATTTTCTTTCATTATTCTCTTCAGGAAATGAGAATATAACTGTGACTAGTCAGGGAGTGGAGTGACGGTCTAGATGGTTGCTATAGTAGTCCTATGACACCCCCAAATCCAAGTACTTCATTCCCACAAGATTTGGTGTTCACTTTCCATTCAGTCATATCTAACTACCCAAATGTAATAAAATTAAATTATAAATCCTCTCTATAAAAGGGTTACATCATTAATCAAAAAGTCTTCCCAGGTTGTCTAACCTTAAACATCAATCAAGTGCGTAAATAAAATAATTACATCACATCATTAAATATAAAGTCTATCATCATGACAATAAATGAAATTACAAGTCTTCATCACTTGCACATTTTTCCTTTTCCTTTGCTAGTGGTAGGTTCATTGACCTTCTCAACTTTAGTTGCAATGAGTGTATATATATGCAAGAGTGAGCAAAACAAATGATCACTAGATATAAGACTGAATCAACAAAAGAAAAATAACTGTCAATGAATAGGCTCATCAAAACTGAATAGTACGCTATCAATGATAACCAAAATATGAAATATATCTGAGGGTTATAAGACCATGAACTATGTCCACGGTTACAAGTAATCTTTCAACTTTAACCTAAACAGTTATACTGTAGGGACTTCACGTACTTAAGGGGATCAGCCCTTCGTACCATGTATTGTGTACAAACAACTAAACGCATCGTGTATCCCCTATAATAGGGTTGTTCTTCTCAGTTTTAGAGTACAAGTCCGTGCCAAAGAAAGTTTGGTTTGGATAATTTTTAAAGGGTAATTTAGAGTTTAACAATCATCAACTAAAGGATTAGTTGAATCAATAAGGTGTGATAACACTACTGTTGATCAATAATAACATAATATAGAACAATGAATATTCATAGGTGAACTAACTATATATTAAACTCATGCTTAGAAATAACTAAAAAGCATAAGTATTGAATAAAACAATAAACCTTGCTTGAACAATATTAAGCTAAGGCTATGATCTTAAGATAAAAGAATTAAGTTATGAACATGTACTAAGAAATAACAAGCTTAGATGAAACTTGCTCAAAATAACAATAGTATTTTGCATTGCGTTAAGTAAATGAAACAGAACAACTCAGTTACAGATTTGAGTTCAAGAATTTGCATTTATCATAAAAGAATAGAACTTAAGAAAACTTGCTTAACTATAAACAAGTTAAAATAACTAAACAATGATTAGAATTCAAAACTTACTCGAATAACGTTAGAGTTAGAGCTTGCTCAAATAAAGATTAGGAATAAAAGAATTTGCTTAATTAAGGTTTAGGGTAAGAAACTTGCTCAATGTAAAGAGGTAAGGTTTAGAAACTTGCCTCGTGCGTAAGCTATAAATTTACAACTCACTTTCACCTACACATAGTATTAGAATTACAATATCTATTAGATATACTAACATCCACTTTTCAAAATAACGCTCACTTCTAGCTAAACTTGTTATTTTAGCACAAGTCTTACTTTACCACATACATTTCAGAATTCATAAGTGTTAACTTCACAACACTTATCTACCATTCATTGTGTACACTAAGTCATAACATAACACGTTCGTAAATTACTAATCCTTTTTCAACTTTTAAATTATCAAAGACATGATACGGTTCTGATTTAACATCCTCATTACATGTTTGTTACCTTAACACATCATTAACTAGGTTACATTAAGAGTTCAAAGTCTGCAGAAGTAGCAGACTTCACTGGGTCTGACTGACTAATGGCGCGACCGCGCCATAATTAACTTAGAGTCCGGCGCGTCCGCGCTTAGAACCAGTATCTGTTTTGCAGAACGTGAGTTTCGACTCTGTCCTAAGCCAACTAACACGAATTTCATCCACAAAACAGTAAACGAAGCATACCCAATTGACATAGGACTCGTACAAACATGATTCCTCATATATACACTAACTTAGAACAATTAAACAACAACTACAACTAATTTAAATCCTTTAAATTCTATATTTTATACAAAAATACCATTTTTGACATCCTTTACAAAAATCATCATTGTGATCACAATTCTTGTCCAAATTAACTCATTCAAACTACGTTCTCTTCGTTTCTTAATGGACTAGCATAATCAAGACTCAATTTACAGATTAGTTTATAAATTAACCACCATATTTGGTACTTTCACAATCTACATGTATAAACATACACTGGAAACAATTTTCTTCCGTTTTAAACGTAATTAGCATACAATTCCTTGTCTAAATACCAACTCTAACATCATAAATACATATAATCACAAGTTATCAGTTGCATATCAACAATTCAACAAATTGAATTCACAGAACTTAGAAAGTTTATGTCGTAAAACACACACACACACACACACACACACACACACACACACACATATATATATATATATATATATATGTATGTATACAATATCAAGGTTATAGAACATACCTTCAATTACTTAGTAATCCTTCCTAACCACAAATAATTGCTTGGAACTCAGAAATTTCTCTCAATCTCTCTTTAGTCTCTCTCAAATTCTCTGTAACTCTTCTTTCTTCTCTTAGTATCAGAATAGGCCACTAACACTATGTGTAAACTAAAATTGATAGGGCCATAATACGCCTAATTACTAATTTAGCAGTTACAAAGTAATAAACGTATATCAGTTATAAATATATTTTATATTATTTTATTTATTATAATTCAAATTCAAAATTTAAAAGCCATAAGACTATGTTTGGATAAAACTAATTAAAATAATGACTTAATATTTTAAGCCTTGTTTGGGTAAATCCATTTAAAACTACTTCAATTTATTTTAATAAATAATTTAGTTTATAATTTATAATCACATACTATTTGTAATCACATATTATTTATTTAGATTTCCATATCCAATAAATACACTAAATAAATTTTTCACTTAATTCAATTATCACAAAATTATAATCTCATTATAATTTTATTTAATAAATTAACATACCATTTTAAATTATTAAATTAAAACAGTAATATAGCATTTCATATTATCTTACAACTTTTCAACTATTAAATTAAATTAAATTATAATGTTATATAATAAATTTAATTCACAATTATTTACTAACAACAAACACATCAATAAAATATTTATTTAATTTAATAAATATTTTAAATTACAAATAATAAAATCTTGGATTGTTACATCCTTCCTTCCTTACAAGGATTTTGTCCCAGAATCACAACTTAAACAATTTATTCGTCACATTCTTCCCTCTTTACAAAGATTCTATCCCCAGAATCGAAGACACAGATTAAACAAATAACTCATGGTAGTTCTTGATCATTTCATCTTCGAGTTCCCACGTAGTCTCTTCGACATTGTGGTTTCTCCATATCACCTTCACAGAAGGTATCACCTTATTCCTGAGCACTTGTTCTTTCCTGTTAACTATCTGGATAGGAACCTCTTCATAAGATAAATTCTTACTGAATTGTAACGGTTCATACTCGATCACATGTTTGTAATCGGGTTTATACGGTCGCAATACCAAAACATGAAAAACGTTGTGAACATGTTCTAATTCTTGAGGTAAAGCTACCTCGTAAGCCACTTCTCCCACTCTTTGCAGTATCTCGAATGGTCCAATAAACCTTGGGCTGAGCTTTCCTTTCTTGCCAAAACGAATTTTTCCCTTCCAAGGAGAAACTTTTAGGAAAACGAAATTTCCTACGTCAAATTTACGATCTTATCTGTGTTGATCAGCATACTTCTTCTGTCTATCTTGGGCAGCTACGGCCAGTCTTACTCTGATGAGTTTGATAATTTCAGTTGTCTACTGTAGCAGTTCTGGTCCTAACAATTGACGTTCACCAACTTCATCCCAGCACAGTGGAGTTCTGCATTTCCTGTAATGCCTCGTATGGCGGCATACCAATGCTTGCGTGGTAACTGTTATTGTACGCAAATTCCACCAATGGTAGATGATCATCCCAATTTCCTTTAAAATCCATGATGCAGGCTTTGAGCATATCCTCTAACGTCTGAATTGTTCGTTCGCTTTGACCATCAGTTTACGGATAGTACGTCGTACTCATCTTTAATTGTGTTCCCATGCATTCTTGTAGTTTCTTCCAGAAGTTTGATGTGAACCTCAAATCTCTGTCTGATATAATTGATATTGGAACTCCATGTCTTGAGATGATCTCCTTGACGTACATTTTTGCCAGTTGATCGAGATTAAATCTAATCTTTATTGGCAAAAAGTGTGCTAATTTCGTTAATCTATCAACGATCACCCATATCGCATCGTATCCTTTCTGAGTCATTGGAAGACCTACCAAAAAATCCATTATGATATGCTCCCACTTCCATTCCAGTATTTCCAACGGTTGAAGTAATCTGCTTAGCCTCTGATGCTCTGCTTTTACTCTCTGACAGGTCAAGCATTTCGCAACACATTCTGCAACATCTCTTTTCATATTTGGCCACCAAAAGTGTCGACGCAAATCTTGATACATTTTCGTACTTCCCGAATGGATAGAATATCTTGAGCTATAAGCTTCTGTCAAGATTTATTCTTTAACTTCCAGTATTGCTGGAACCCAAATTCGTCCCTCGAATCTTAGCATTCCTTCAGTATCAACCTTATACTTCACCTCTTTACTCTCGACCACACTTTTCTTTATTTTTCTGCATTCTTCATCCTGTAGTTGAGCATTCTTCACCTTGTCCACCAAAGTTGGACTAGCTTCCATCTGGTACAATCTTTCATCGGATTCTTTTGAAAATTTAATTTCCAACTCTAGCCTTGCCATTACTGAAACGAGGTCCTCCTGGTTGGTTAACAACATCAACTTTTCTCGACTTTTCCTACTCAAGGCATCTACAACCACATTGGCTTTGCCGGGATGATAAAAGATCTCGCAATCATAATCTTTTATTAATTCCATCCATCTCCTTTGCCGCATGTTCAGGTCCTTCTGTGTAAAAATATACTTCAGACTCTTATGGTCTGTGTATATCTCACATTTCTCTCCATAGAGATAGTGTCTCCATATCTTCAGAGCAAACACCACTGCAGCCAACTCTAAATCATGAGTCGGATATCCTTTCTCGTAGTCCTTCAATTACCTTAATGCATATGCAATGACTTTACCGTTCTGCATAAGGACACAACCTAATCCTTTATGTGAGGCATCACTATACACCACAAAGTTTCCTATATTATCTGGTAATGACAACACAGGTGCCACACTGAGCTGCTTCTTCAATTCCGTAAAACTCACTTTGCACTTTTCCGTCCAAACAAATTTTAAAGCTTTTCCCGTTAAATTCGTAAACGGAGTGGCAATCTTAAAAAAATCATGAATAAATAGTCTGTAATAACCTGCCAATCCCAAGAAACTTCTTACTTCTGATGGAGTTCTTGGTTGTTCCCAATTTATCACAACTTTAACTTCTGATGGATCCACTGAAATCCCATCCCTGTCAATTACATGCCCAAGAAATTGTACACGTTCCACCCAAAATTTATATTTAGAGAATTTCGCGTACAACTTTTTTTTCTTAGCGTCTCCAGCGTTAGACGTAAATGTTCCACGTGTTCTTCTTGAGATTTGGAGTACACCAAAATATCATCGATAAATACCACCACAAATTTTTCTAAAAATAGTTTAAACACCCTGTTCTTCAAATCCATGAACGCTGCAGAGGCGTTTATCAAACTAAAAGACATCACCAAAAATTTGTAATGTCCATACCGAGTTTGGAATGCCGTCTTCGGTACATCCTACTTCCTTTCTTTCAATTGATGATACCCACTTCTCAAATCTATTTTCGAGAAGTATCTAGCACACTTCAATTGATCAAACAAGTCATCTATTCTAGGCAACGGATACTTATTCTTAATAGCGACTTTGTTTAATTCCCTATAATCAATGCAAAGACGCATTGACCCATCATTCTTCATCACAAATAACACCGACGCTCCCTACGGTGATACGCTCGGCTGAATATACTTCTTCTCTAACAGTTCTTGCAGTTGTACAATCAGTTCCTTCATCTCTACCGGAGCCATTCTGTATGGGGCCTTCGATATTGGAGCAGTTCCTGGCGCTAAGTCAATCACGAACTCGATCTCCCTATCGGGCGAAAGTCCTAGCAAATCTTCTGGAAATATGTCTACAAAATCTCTAACCATTGGTATCTCCTCTAGTTTCACACCCTTCTTCTTTTGAGTATCGACTATCTAAGCTAGGTACCCTACACAGCCCTGACTTAACAACTTCTTGGCCTGCATAATCGTCAGACATCTCGCTTGTCTAGGCGATTTGCTACCATAGAAAACTACCTTTGATGGAGTCATAAGGTTTACACATTTCTTTTAACAATCTATTATCGCTCCATAATTGAACAGCCAATCCATTCCCAATATTACATCAAACTCTCCAAGTTTTTTCGGGATTAAATCTACTGTCATAATATTCCCCTTAATATTCACTCTACAATTCTTGAATACGAACTTAACAGGAATTACCTCCCTATTCACAATTTATGTGTTTAAAGGGAAATTCAACTCTTCACTAGGTAATTCTAACCTCTTAGCAAAATCATCAGATATAAACAAGCAAGTAGCACCCGAATCAAATAATACATATGCATTTATATCATTAATTGGAATAATACCTTACACGACATCTTTTGATTACACCGCGTCTTGCACTGTCATATTGAAGGTTCTGGTCGTGGGCTTATTTGATGATGTTGGTCCAGCAATGGTCAATGTACCTCTGTTGCTACCTCCCTTGCTTCCAGTTGTCTCTCCAGCATTCTTCTTTGGACACTTGCGAGCAAAATGATCCTTCGACCCACAGATGTAGCAAGCATTCTTCTTGGGTTGATTGTAATCTGGAGCAATGTGACCCTCCTGACCATAGTTAAAGCGTACTGACAATAAATAGGGTAAAGGGGACATACTATGAACATTGTTTTCATTTTCGAAAAGGTTAAACAGAACTTCATCTGTAAATCGTCATAACTTACGGGCACGGGGGTGATCAGCCCGTTGTACCCTGTATTGATCAATATTGCATGCAAGAACGATAGGATCGTTCACTCTGTCCGCCTTGAGCGCATAAAAGTTTTCCCGTGTAAGGGATGTTCATACTTGTCGGGGTTCCAAACCAAAGCAATTCGGTTGGATAATAATTAGGTTTTATCTTGTTCAACAATAATCTATAATTCAACATATATGTATACGGGTAATTAACAAAGGTGTATCATCATGTCGTTAAATGCAATGATTATCCAACTGGAGACACTTGTATAACTATTTATAGAAATTATCGAACAGAATATATATCTGAATTATCATATACTAACATGTTGATAATCAATGACTGTATATAATATAGGGTTAATAATCTGTACAATAATAATATAATTCTGAAATATTCTTACTCATGTCCATTGCATAAAGAAAATGCAAAGGTAGGATACTTGCCTGATGCGTTGCTTACAATACGCAACTTAGTTTAACCTTTTATATCACGACCTATCATTAATCAGATCATTCATTCGATTAGAATAATATACTATAACATATAGTACTGCATTTCACAGTCAGCACATAATCTAATCACATTATCACACGTGTTCAACAGCCATTGCATCACAAACAAATATTAATACAATCAAAATATCTAAGTCCAGATCAATTTCTGAAATATGACGGTGTACTGATAGCTTTATCGGGTAATTATCGAGTCTAAGACTCTATTCCAACGTTCAATATCCGTAAGTATCAATCATATTATTTTAAATGACGTAATAAATATTTATTAATTTATCATAAATTTTTAAACACCGAAATCATTATTAAATGATTTAAATATCAAATAATTCTATTATCATTTAATTATTATTAAACTATTAATAATACTTTTATTCATTTACCAATAGTATTAATATTTTATTTATTTACTAATATTATTAATCATTTAATAATATTTTATTCATTTACTAATGTTATTACGTTTTTAATAACATTTTATTTAATCTCGAATATTATTATTTACTTAATAATATTTTAATCATCCAATAATACTTTAATAATATTTTAATAAAGTTTTAATCTTAATATTTTTATTTACTTAACAATATCATATTCTAATATTATTAATATCATAATAACATTTTAATAATTTATTAGATCAATAAACAATTTATTTTAATTGTTCACCCTTTATAAAACTATTTATTTAATATCCATAAAAGGTCATAAATAATATTTCTTATTATAAATTACCAAAATACCCTAAAATAGTCATAATATTATATATTAGGAGTATTCAAGCATTAAAATCACATTTTTCACATTAAAGACATCATTTAACTATTTATTTCCTTTTATTCATAACTTAATCATTTTTAGGAAAAATAGTAAACTGATTCCAAAAATTCTCATCTTCTGGATTTTGACAGAATATGAACCTACAAGGATCCCTAAATTTTTTTGGAATTTTAGAAAATGATCTACTATTTTTAAAGTTCTCAAAACACTCGGATCTTGCTTCATTTTTCATAAATTGAGATTTGCTCAGAAAATTTGAAATTTTCAGCGTATGCTCTCCTAACATATATGAACCTACTGTAAAAATTTTGGAATTTTTTAGTGTATACACAGTGAGATATTCGAAGGTAAATATTTAGGAGTCATTCACGGAAATAGTCATTACGCACAATCTATAACTCGAAACGTGTTTGTTCTTCTTCCTACATGTAGATAACTTTTCAAGGTACCTCTGTGATTTTTCTCAGAATTTTAAAAGACATGCAACTATCCGAAACAGTCCCTAGAAAAACGGGACAGAAGCTATTTTAGGGTTTTGAACCTTTAACATTCAAAGTGGACTGTTTTGGGGAAAACAGCCCCAAAGGTTTCAAAACTTGCTAGATTTGTGTTCTATCACTTGGGTTTACTAGATAACTCATGTATCTAGCACCCCCCCTTTGACGGATCACAAATCTAAGTTGGAAAACTTGAGTTACACATGATTTAGTGGAAGAAAAATAAGAGTTTTCACCCTTGGAGAACATATGCTCATATTCTTCCTCTAAGCCTTTGATCTAACACTCAAGATACTTAGTTCCATACATGATAATATGTAAAACTAGGGTACTTTGAGTATTATACCATAACCCCCATATATGATGAGGTAAAAATCAAAATAGAAGAAGAATAAGAAAGAATGGAAGAGAATCCTCACCTAGTTTTCTTTGCTATACTTCTTGTTCTTCCAAAGTATGATATAAACTTAGGATGCATGAACAATAAACTCTTCTCCCTCTCTAGAATCTAAACTTTTCCTCTCTCTCTTGCTAAGCTTTGTGTTTTGATGGGTTGGGAGAAAATAGAAGAAGAAGAAGAATGGTGGAGGAGTAAAATAAAATGAGATAGATATTATGTTGGTGAATTGGAGTGGAATGCTAATATCATCCATGTTTCTTTTTCCCCTTGGACAAAAGGGTTAGCCTTATCCCTTCCTAATCATGACATTAAGGTTGACACACTTGTCCTTGTGTGTAAGATTTCTACTTATGGAACATGATTAGCTTAATATTCTTGCCTTAAAAAGGCTAATGTGGCCAGCCATATTTATGTCCACTAACTCATTCATTTAGCTTTTATTTTAGTGCATAAATTAGATAAATCAAATGTCTAAAATACCCTTAATCAAGTGGGCTAAGTTTGGGCTTGCATTTTATTTCTTTTGGGCTTTTCCTTTAATTGTTTTGGGCCATGTAATAAATATAGTCTAACAATTTTAATATATGTTACCCAAATTATTTATTTAGGGTTTTCATTTCCAATCTTATGAAATTTAATTACTTATACATGTGACTTTAGCTCATAACCTAATTAGGTTTACTAGAAATAGGTTTAAAATTAGTAGTCACTTGAAATAATAAGATTATCCACTTAAGTTAATATACATATTAAATACTAACCCTTCCTTATTACCATAACCCTTAGGTTATTTAATTGTCTCACCTAATGTATAATTAGGTTACGAAGCTTTCATTTAGGGTTTAAAATAAAATAAAATTAGTTCCTAAAATTTGTAATTAGGGTTTCACACAGTAATACAAGGGTTTGTCACATAACACCATAATTTACTAACCCTTATTGGTCCACATATACAGTACATATTTATAGCACTGAAAAATTGAAATATAATTATTATAATAATTCTAAAAATTATTTCATATATTATATAAATAATATATGATTATATCTACATGGAAAATAATTAATAAAATATTTCTACTATAAAATTAATTATAATAAGAATATAATTTATAATGATCAATAATTCTAAAATAAAATTATTTGTAACTATTCATATTTTTTATTTATCACATAAATACATATACACATTATCTTGGCACATATTCCCCATATTTAAAATTAAAAAAAAATTTATACGCAAAATTTCTAATTTATTTGTATAGAAAATATCGGGTTGTTACAGTTGATCACGATGTTAAAAACACTATTCATCTCTTCCATTTTGATCTTCTTTACTTGTACCTCTCTCTTTGCTACCCTGGCTCGTTGAAAAGCTTCCCCATAAGCGTCTTTGGCTCTTGCCCTCTTAGTAGATTCTTCTCTCAACTTGTTCTTCAGCTCTGCAATCTCCTATATCATTTATTCATTCTCTCCTTCAGTGTGGATCAGCTTCCCTTCGACATTATTCAGACGTTCATCTCGATCCTAGATCTCGTTGTCCTTCTACGCCATTGTGATCTGCTGTTCAACTACTATCTCTTCCAACTCCTCGACGGTATCCTGAAGTTCCACATTACGGTCATATACTTCGTCGTACATATGGGCAGCGATCGAGTTTAATGGAATCTCTTCCTCCTCGTCGTCCTCATCCTCATTCGACTGTGGCACCTCAACGGGGTCCTCCCCGTCCGTCTCTATCTCATCATCCTTATCAAGTAAACCCTCCTGCTCAACCACTGTGACCAAAAGAAATGTTTCCCTTGGCAGTAGTCATTCCCAAACCACCTGAATATCTCGAGGCTCCTCCTCCCCAGGCATTTGGGATCCTTCCTCTTTAGCCTGACTGGATTCTCCTACATTAGCCATCTTGACAACCAAAATTTTAAGTTTTAATTACTAATCATTACTACTCAACACTCGCGAGCACATAGGTTACAACCACATAAGTACATAAGTGTTTTATTATTTCTTTCTTAAAACTCAATAAGAGTTCATCACCACTATCTTTTCAAAGGTTACTTCCTAAGGCTTTTCCCCACCTAAAGTTCATAACCTAAGGATTTGATACCAACTTGTGACACCCCCAAATCCAGGTACTTCATTCCCATAAAATTTGGTGTTCAATTTCCATTCAGTCATATCTAACTACCCAAATGTTATTAAATTAAATCATAAATCCTCCCTATAAAAGGGTTACATCATTAATCAAAAAGTCTTCCCAGGTTGTCTAACCTTAAACATCAATCAAGTGCGAAAATAAAATAATTACATCACATCATTAAATATAAAGTGTACCATCATGACAATAAATGAAATTACAAGTTTGCATCACGTGCACATTTTTTCCTTTCCTTTGCTAGTGGTAGGTTCATCGACCTTCTCAACTTTAGCTGCAATGAGTGTATATATATGCAAGAGTGAGCAAAATAAATGCTCACTAGATATAGCAATGAATCAACAAAAGAATAATAACTACCAATGAATAGGCTCATTGATGAGTATGAAATATATTATATTTTTATTCCTTAATGCTTAGTCTTTTATATTTATTTTGTGCTTAAATAAACTCATTATTCTTATATTTTTATTTTAGGTACAATTGATGGGCTCTGTGACTTTAGAAATAATTTAAAGATAAATTGGGCATTATTGGATCAAGGGAGTTAAAAGTCAAGTGGGTCACTGATTTCATGAACTCCTCCTGCACGAATTATTAAAACTGCCTAGCTGATCATGGATTTTCTGGAAATTATAACCAATTGGGTTGGCAAGTATTATTATTTAATTAGCATGTGGGCCATTTTTCAAGGAAGCCAAACATATCATATCATATGATATAAATCAAGAGGTGGGCCTTTACATTATAACACATGTCCAGCAATGTTATCAATATATGTTAAGCCATCTTACGTGGGGAATTTCAAAGGAATATGAAGAGGGCAGCAATTGATAATAACTGGGCTGAATTTATTTGATTTCGCACGGAAGTCAGGCGGTAAATTTCCGAAGGCGTGAAGGAAATCTGGCACACGGCATATTGTGGAATTTATTTCCAATTTCAATTCTGAATTTTGGATTCTAGAAGATTAATTTTTATAATTCTATTGTAATTAGGATTTCTTTTAGACTAAGATTTATTTCTAAATTGAATTATATTTCTTTATGGAAATTAGGGTAATTTGTAATTCCTTTTAGGGTTTGGATTTCTACTTCCTATAGGATTTAGGGCTTTGTCTAGCACTATAAATAGAGGATGCTAGTCATGATTTTATTCATTCAATAATCAACTATCATCTATTAGAGTGCAGACTCAAGAGCATGTCAGGCTAGTTCTTTTTATTCAGTTCTAAAGGGAGGTGAATCCTTGTTACAAGTAATTGATTAATTGAGTATTATTATTTATTTCTTCTTGTGTGAAATTTCTTCTGATAATCTGTTTTCATTGATTGCATGTTAATTGATTTAATTAATTTAATATGGCCAATTGAATTAGTTTGATCATTATCATATGCTAGATTAAGATTGGTATTACGTGTAATTGATATCTGTCTTTATCATAAGTAGCAACTTAGTAATAATAATTGTGGACAAGCTTTTGTTTATTACTAAGATTATCAGAAAACAAGTTAAACAAATCGAGCTTATGTGTTTGTTGCTTGGATTAGCCTAATTCTCTATTTCTTAATGCTTCTATCATATTAAATCTAGAGAGCTTGTTCTAGGTTGTATGCTAGTTAGAATCTGGTGGAGAGCTTGTTTCATATAGTGATAATTTACGGAGAGTTTCGGATAGCAGAGCTTATTGTTATCTAGGGCTAATAATTTCATTGAAGGAAAAATAATAATAACTTGATTAATTAATTATTGTACTTGGCGAAACTGAACTGCATAACTGAAGATTTTACATATTTGGTTAATTTCATCATTAATTCTTGTTCTCTTAGTTTAAAAATAATTTTCAAAAACCCCCATCTTTATTTTCTGTTTAAATAGTAGAATAATTCTAAAACAACTTTACTCTCTGTGGGATCGATCTTTACTTGCTACTGTGCTAATTATTATAAATTGTGAAGTGAAAGTGAGGTTAATTTAGGAGTATCAACGACAGCTCCCAAATTTTGGCGCCGCTGCCGGGGAGTAATTTGGCGTTTTGTTTTTAATCTATTATTTTTTTTGTTCCTGTTTTATGACTAGATCTTCTCAGGCTACTATATTAGATTTTGATCCAGAGATTGAGAAAACTGCAAGGAGGCTAAAGAAGGAAAAACTTAAAGTTCAACAGTCTTCTGCAGATATAGACGAGGCTTCTGCATCATCACCAGGCCTCAACTTAGCTTTGGAATTATTATCCAACGAATCCGACAAAGAAGAAGAGATGGCGATTCCAAACAACAATAGAACTCTCAGGGAGTTGGCAACTCCTAATTTAAATCAACAACCTTTGTGCATTGAATATCCTAATTTAGATGTTGCATTTGAACTTAAATCCGAACTAATCCATTTATTGCCTACTTTTCGTGGTCTTACAGGTGAGAACCCCTACAAACATCTGAAGGAATTTCATGTGGTGTGCTCCACTATGAAACCACACGGAATCACCGAAAAACAAATCAAGCTGAGAGCATTCCCATTCTCCCTAGCAGATTTGGCAAAGGATTGGCTGTACTACCTACCCTCAGGTTCAATCCAGTCTTGGAATGACATGAAGCAGTTGTTCTTGGAGAGATACTTTCCAGCCTCAAGAGTAGCCAACATAAGGAAGGAGATCTGTGGGATTAGACAATTCAGTGGGGAGACACTATACGAGTATTGGCAAAGATTCAAAAAGCTTTGTTCCAGCTGTCCACCGCATCAAATAGATGAACAACACCTGATCCAGTATTTCTACGAAGGGTTGGTACCGATGGATAGAAGCATGATCGATGCATCTAGCGGAGGAGCACTAGTTGACAAGACCCCAGAGGCTGCAAGGACTTTAATTGCAAACATGGTAGCAAACTCGCAACAATATGGCACTAGAACAAATCATGCACCATTAAGGGTAAGCGAGGTAAGCACTTGTGATTATGGTCAACAAATTTTTGAATTAACTGCTATGGTTAGACAATTAGCTACAGGTCAACTGCCAGTTGCAAAGGTTTGTGGCATCTGTCTACAACCAAATCACAATACAGATGAATGCCCGACATTACAAGATGATGAGGCTGTGCAACAAGCTAATGCAATGGGAAATTATCAGTCACAACCTCAGAAAAAGTATGATTCGTACTCAAACACGTATAACCCAGGATGGAGGGATCATCCAAATCTGAGTTATGGGAGTAAGCAAGCGGCACCACCTGCATTTCCACCTAGGCAGCAGGGCTTCCAACCAGTCCAACCTCAATATCAACCGAAACAAGCAGTCCCTGCACCTACTGGAACATCATTGGAGGATATGTTCAAAGCATTCATGGGACAGACACAATAATTCATGGGACAAACACAACAGTTTATGAATCAGACACAACAGTTCCAGCAAGAGACAAAAACTTCGGTTCAAGATTTGAGGAACCAAGTAGGACAACTGGCTACAACT
Source organism: Panax notoginseng (assembly GCA_016801055.1). Lineage (NCBI taxonomy): Eukaryota > Viridiplantae > Streptophyta > Magnoliopsida > Apiales > Araliaceae > Panax > Panax notoginseng. The sequence goes on along the minus strand of CM029014.1, from coordinate 33,673,813 downwards.
GTGGGGATATTGGAATCCAGAGGCTCAGGAAAATTACCATCTCAAACAATAGTCAACCCAAGGGAGAATGCAAGTGCCATAACTTTGCAGAATGAAACACAGTTGGATACACCACCGACCCCCGTAGAGTTTGAAGAGGAACCAGCTAAGGAGGAAACAGAAAAATCCAAGGTACAACCTAACCCTCCTAATCAGCTTAAAAACATTCCTCTTCCCTTTCCTCCAAGAAATTCTAAAACCTCAAAGAGAGATGAAAAAGAAAAAGAAATTTTGGAAACTTTTAGAAAAGTAGAAGTGAACATCCCTCTCCTTGATGCAATTAAACAAGTGCCACGGTATGCTAAATTTTTAAAAGAATTATGCACTAATAAAAGAAAATTGCAAAACGATGAAAGAGTCACAGTTGGAGAAAATATATCTGCTGTTCTTCAAAGAAAAATGCCTCCTAAATGTAAAGATCCAGGAATGTTCACAATCCCATGCAAAATAGGAAATACCAGATTTGAAAAAGCCATGCTAGATTTAGGAGCTTCAATTAATGTTATGCCTTTATCTGTTTATGATTCCTTAAATCTAGGCCCTTTGAAAAATACTGGTGTGATTATACAATTGGCAGATCGTACTAACACTTACCCCCAAGGGGTAATTGAAGATGTCTTAGTGCAGGTAAACGAACTAATCTTTTCTGCAGATTTTTACATTGTGGATATGGAATATGATACATCACCAAACCCTTCCCACATCTTGTTAGGAAGACCCTTCCTGAAAACAGCAAAAACCATGATCGATGTGCATAATGGGACCCTGACTATAGAGTTTGATGGCGAGAAGATTCAGTTTAATATCTATGACGCCATGAGGTACCCTAGTGATGTAGGACAGGTTTTTGCTATCGACGTGAGAGACTCCTTGGTGCATAGAGTTTTTGAACAACTACATAGGGATAGTTTGGAGATTGTAATCACCAACAATTTGGACATGGACAGGGAAGATAAGATTGAGCAAACCCACGAATTAAAGGAGAATGTAGCTGCATTACATTCATTGCCAAAATTCTCTAATAATTCAACAGTATATTCTATTCAATTTCCTGTTTCTGATCAAAAGTTATTACCTTCTGTTATACAAGCCCCAACTCTAGAATTGAAACAATTACCTGCTCATTTGAAATATGCATATTTGGGGACTAATGACACTTTGCCTGTAATTATTGCTAGTAATCTAACCAACGTGCAGGAAGAAAAATTGCTGAGAGTCCTAAGGGACCATGTTACAGTTTTTGGATGGACAATATAAAGGGTATTAGTCCTGACATGTGTATGCATCAGATATTGTTAGAGGATGGAGCTAAACCTACAAGAGATGCGCAAAGGAGATTGAATCCACCAATGATGGAGGTGGTGAAAAAAGAAGTGCTCAAACTGCTTGATGTCGGTATTATCTATCCCATCTCCGATAGTCAATGAGTGAGTCTAGTGTAGGTAGTCCCAAAAAAATCCGGAATCACCGTTGTCAAGAACGATGATAATGAGTTGGTGCCTACACGAATGCAAACAGGGTGGAGAGTGTGTATAGATTATAGAAAATTGAATGATGTAACAAGAAAAGATCACTTTCCTCTCCCTTTTATTGATCAAATGTTGGAAAGATTAGCTGGGCACACTTATTATTGTTTTCTAGATGGTTTTTCAGGATATAACCAGATTGTGATTTCACCTGAGGACCAAGAGAAGACCACATTCACATGTCCCTTTGGTACTTTTGTCTATCGACGGATGTCTTTTGGACTGTGTAATGCCCCAGGTACTTTTCAGCGATGCATGGTAAGCATTTTTTCGGACCTTTTAGAAGAATGCATCGAGGTTTTTATGGATGATTTCACAATTCATGGTGATTCTTTGGATGCATGCTTAGATAATTTAAATCGTGTTCTAGATAGATGCATGGAAACTAATCTTGTTTTAAATTGGGAAAAATGTCATTTCATGGTTGAACAGGGAATAGTACTTGGTCATGTTGTGTCATCTAAAGGTCTTGAAGTTGATAAAGCTAAAATAGATGTTATATCTGCTTTGCCTTACCCCGTCAGCGTGCGGGAGATTTTCTCTTTTCTTGGTCATGCAGGATTTTATCGAAGATTTATCAAGGATTTCTCGAAGATTGCATTACCCTTATGTAAGTTGCTGCAAAAAGATGTGGAATTCCAGTTTGATGATGAATGCAAGGAGGCTTTTGACACTTTAAAGAAATTATTAACTTCTGCTTCTGTCATTCAACCGCCAAATTGGAAGTTGCCATTTGAGATCATGTGTGATGCAAGCAACTATGCAGTGGGGGCTGTTTTGGGACAAAGGATTGACAAAGCCGTTCATGCCATATACTATGCTTCGAGGACTTTGAATGAGGCTCAGATAAACTATTCCACAACTGAAAAAGAACTTTTATCTGTGGTTTTTGCTTTAGATAAATTTCGATCATATTTGCTTGGTACAAAAATTATAGTTTATTCTGACCATGCTGCTCTCAGGTATTTGCTCACCAAAAAGGATTCTAAACCAAGGATTATTCGATGGATTCTGCCCCTATAAGAATTTAACTTAGAGATCAAGGATAAGAAAGGTGCGGACAACTTAGTAGCGGATCACTTGAGTAGGCTACTGCGAGACGAGGAGAAGCTACCGTTACATGATTCTTTCCCGGATGAGCTGTTACTTTCCATCCATACTGAGAGTCCCTGGTATGCAGATACGGTGAATTATTTGGTAAGTGCATATTTTCCTAAAGAATTTTCCAAATCCCAAAAGGAAAAATTAAAAAGTGATGCTAGACACTATGTTTGGGATGATCCATACTTATGGAAATTTTGTGCTGACCAGATAGTTAGACGATGTGTGACTAATAGTGAATTTCAATCTATTCTTTCCTTTTGTCATTCTTATGCTTGTGGAGGACATTTTGGTCCAAAAAGAACTGCTAACAAAGTTTTGGAAAGTGGTTTTTATTGGCCATCACTTTTTAAAGATTCCTATCTGTTTTGTAAAACATGTGTTAATTGCCAAAGGACAGGAAATATTTCTCAACGAAATCAAATGCCCCAAACTCCTATATTAGTTGTTGAGATTTTTGATGTTTGGGGTATAGATTTTATGGGACCTTTTCCTTCATCCTTTGGGAATTTATATATTCTTTTGGCTGTTGATTATGTCTCAAAATGGGTGGAAGCTAAAGTCACTAGGACTGACGATTCTAAAGTTGTTGCAGATTTTGTTAGGACTAACATATTTGTCAGGTTTGGAACACCACGAGCCATCATTAGTGATCGCGGAACCCACTTTTGCAATAGGGTGTTAGCGGCTTTGTTCAAGAAATACAATGTTCTACACAAGGTTTCTACATCCTACCATCCGCAGAGTAATGGTCAAGCTGAGGTTTCTAACCGGGAGATCAAATTCATTTTGGAGAAGGTAGTTAACCCTAGCAGAAAGGATTGGAGTCTCAGATTAGATGATGCACTTTGGGCCTATAGAACTGCGTACAAAACACCTATTGGGATGTCACCATACAGGATTGTGTTTGGAAAACCATGCCACTTACCTGTTGAGTTGGAGCATAGGGCTTTTTGGGCAATCAAGCAATGCAACATGAGTTTGGAGGTAGCTGGCGTACATAGAAAATTGCAGTTACAAGAGTTAGAAGAATTGAGGAATGAAGCCTATGAAAGTTCGAAGATTTACGAGGAAAAGACCAAAGCTTTTCATGATAAGCAGATTGTGCGGAAAACCTTTATTGTGGGACAAAAAGTTTTGCTATATCATTCTCAGCTTAAGTTATTTCCAGGTAAATTGAGATCTAGATGGGTTGGTCCTTTTGTTATCACTAATGTGTTTCCTCATGGTGCAGTTGAGATTCAAAGTCCTAGTACAAACAAGATCCTTAAGGTGAATGGACATAGATTAAAGCCTTTCTATGAGGGGCATCAGGTGGAAAATATTGAGATGGTGGAGCTAGACGATCCAATCTATGAAAGCTGAGAATAGAGGCATGACGTCGAGCCAAAGACATTAAACACGGGCAGCTGCTTGGGAGGCAACCCAAGATCTCAGATTTAATTTTTCTATCCCTTTACTTTTTAGTTTTTTATTATTACTATTATTATTGCATGTTCGCTAGTAGTATTTTCTTCGTTGCATGATTTTCTTACATTGGGGATAATGTAAGGTTTGAGTGTGTGGGGGGGGGGGAGATTTAGGTTTTATTCTATGTAGGAAAAATAATCCAATTTTGATGGAAAAAAAATATTCTAAAAATTTGGGTTCCATGGTTCTATTTGCCTATGTGTTCGAAGGTTAAAGTCAAAGATTGAAAATTAATGCTAAAATTCAGAATCTGTTTGATGCTTAATTTGTTAATGAATGATGACAACTAAGCCATGATCCATAGTAATTAATTTGAATTGAATTTGTGGTACATAAGTACTTGAATATGAGAATCATGTTTAGTTGGCTAAGTTATTTGTGGAGTTGTCTATGTGCACTAATTTCACGACTTAGAACTGTTTAACTTGCTTATGTTGTGCAGAACCATGTAAAAAAATGATGAATGAAAAAAAAGAATGAAAAAAATGAAAATTGAAAATCTACTTCAATGTCCATTGTGCGAAATAACTGGGTATCTAATCCTCGGGAAGCATCGGTATTCACGCTGAAAAGTGCGATGGATAAAAGCAGCTTGACTAGTCGACTTTTGTGGCCTTTGTTACTTGGATAAGTAAGCCCTTAGGGGTGTCTCTACACCTAGCGCCCTAAGATCATCTGGTTTGGGAGTCGTTGGTGGAAAGTTCGCTAATGGGTAACTCTGAAAAGCCTAAGAAAAGGAGACATTGCACATGTCAAGAAAAAAAAAAGTATACGAAAAAAATATACGAGAAAAGCATGAAAATACATTCATTTGTGCTAAAAAGAAGGTTCTATGAAAAAAAATTAAAAGGCAAGAAAAATTTGTTCTTGGTTAAGAGTTAGTGTGCATGGTTTTTGCTCCATGGTAACTAAGTTGAGTAAGTATGATGATTTTAGGAAAGTTACTTATGTGGCTACAGTTTGATTTAATGAAATTCATTGGTGAAATGGTATGGTTGGTAATTGTAAGTTGATTGATAAAGCGTTGATTAGATTTCTGCAAATTTAGTGTTGCTAGTCATGATTTGTATCTTGAATTCTTTTGACACTATGGTTGAATAGAATTTTTCTGGAAATCAAATTTTTGGTTTACACGAGGACGTGTAAAAAGATAAGTGTGGGGGAATTTGATGAGTATGAAATATATTATATTTTTATTCCTTAATACTTAATCTTTTATATTTATTTTGTGCTTAAATAAACTCATTATTCTTATATTTTTATTTTAGGTACAATTGATGGGTTTTGTGACTTTAGAAATAATTTAAAGACAAATTGGGCATTATTGGATCAAGGAGTTAAAAGTCAAGTGGGTCACTGATTTCATGAACTCCTCCTGCACGAATTATTAAAACTGCCTAGCTGATCATGGATTTTCTGGCAATTATAACCAATTGGGTTGGCAAGTATTATTATTTAATTAGCATGTGGGCCATTTTTCAAGGAAGCCAAACATATCATATCATATGATATAAATCAAGAGGTGGGCCTTTACATTACAACACATGTCCAGCAATGTTATCAATATATGTTAAGCCATCTTACGTGGGGAATTTCAAAGGAATATGAAGAGGGCAGCAATTGATAATAACTGGGCTGAATTTATTTGATTTCGCACGGAAGTCAGGCGGTAAATTTCCGAAGGCGTGAAGGAAATCTGGCACACGGCATATTGTGGAATTTATTTCCAATTTCAATTCTGAATTTTGGATTCTAGAAGATTAATTTTTACAATTCTATTGTAATTAGGATTTCTTTTAGACTAAGATTTATTTCCAAATTGAATTCTATTTCTTTATGGAAATTAGGGTAATTTGTAATTCCTTTTAGGGTTTGGATTTCTACTTCCTATAGGATTTAGGACTTTGTCTAACACTATAAATAGAGGATGCTAGTCATGATTTTATTTATTTAATAATCAACTATCATCTATTGGAGTGCAGACTCAAGAGCATGTCAGGCTAGTTCTTTTTATTCAGTTCTAAAGGGAGGTGAATCCTTGTTACAAGTAATTGATTAATTAAGTATTATTATTTATTTCTTCTTGTGTGAAATTTCTTTTGATAATCTGTTTTCATTGATTGCATGTTAATTGATTTAATTAATTTAATATGGCCAATTGAATTAGTTTTATCATTATCATATGCTAGATTAAGATTGGTATTACGTGTAATTGATATCTGTCTTTATCATAAGTAGCAACTTAGTAATAATAATTGTGGACAAGCTTTTGTTTATTACTAAGATTATCAGAAAACAAGTTAAACAAATCGAGCTTATGTGTTTGTTGCTTGGATTAGCCTAATTCTCTATTTCTTAATGCTTCTATCATATTAAATCTAGAGAGCTTGTTCTAGGTTGTATGCTAGTTAGAATCTGGTGGAGAGCTTGTTTCATACAGTGATAATCTACGGAGAGTTTCGGATAGCAGAGCTTATTGTTATCTAGGGCTAATAATTTCATTGAAGGAAAAATAATAATAACTTGATTAATTAATTATTGTACTTGGCGAAACTGAACTGCGGAACTGAAGTTTTTACATATTTGGTTAATTTCATCATTAATTCTTGTTCTCTTAGTTTAAAAATAATTTTCAAAAACCCCCATCTTTATTTTCTGTTTAAATAGTAGAATAATTCTAAAACAACTTTACTCTCTGTGGGATCGATCCTTACTTGCTACTGTGCTAATTATTATAAATTGTGAAGTGAAAGTGAGATTAATTTAGGAGTATCAACGACAGCTCCCACTCATCAAAACTGAATAGTACGCTATCAATGATAACCAAAAACTGAAACCAAAATATGAAATATAACTGAGGGTCATAAGACCACGAACTATGTCCACGGTTACTGTGACACCCCCAAATTCGGGTACTTCAATTACACAGATTTGGTGTTCACTGTCCAATTAAATCATAACTAACTACCCATAAACAAAGGATATAATTAAACTCAAAAGCTTAAATAATATATCTCCCATCAAGGGTTACATAATATCAAGATAAATCCCAGGTCATCTAACCTTTAATACAATCATCAGCGGAAATTAAAACATGATCATAATTATATCTAGTACATAAGCTTCATAAATAAAAGATAACTTAAATGTTGTCGTCTAATCAAGCACTTTGTCCTTGCCCTCGCTTGTAGAAAGCTCTTCAAACTTCTTAACTTCATCTGCATTGTTTTGTGCAAGAGTCAGCAAACAATTGCCCACAAGAAGGATAATATACAATAACGGCTTATGAATGACAGTCAACTGAGCTTTCAATGGTAAAGTGTTCTTACCAGAACAATAAACTTTAATTCAATAACTATGAGTTCAAAGGAATAATGAACGTTAAGTTAACAATAGATATCTACATCAAGGAATACACTGAGGGTCACAAGACCACGAACTATACTCTAGGTTTCAAGTATTTCTACTTTAACCTTTAACAGTCTAAAAGACTATAATCATCATCATCGTCCTAGGTTAACAGGTGTTTCTACTGTAACCTTTAACAGTCTAAACAACTATATGGACCATCATTTCGTACTTCAGGTGATCAGCCCTTTGTACTATGTATTGCGCAAACATTTTAACGTTATTGCGTATTTCTAAAATAATCCCCTAATAATAGGGTTGTTCATCTCAGCTTAGATCATCAGGTTCCGAACCAAATGAAGTTTGGTTGGGAATTAGCTTTCAAGGAATTCTAGATCTTTAGAATGTTCATCAACCAAGTACTGGTTGAATCAGATAGAAATAAATAGCTATTCAAGAGTTTGATTATAATATCTTTATGAACAAGGTGTGACACCCCCAAAATTAGGTATACATCACCCATCTTGGGTCGTCAGATACATAGTACAGAATACAACTACAACTTACTAATACAACTGTCGTGTACAATACGACAAAACATAAACTGTGAGTTTGAATACAAATATTATCTTCTAGAGAGTATTCATACTCAAAAGGAGTCCTCATTACATTTATTAACACATTATTACATAGAATAGTGAGGTCTACTAACTAATGCTATCATTCGGACCATCACTCCGTTCCCCGACTTGCCCCAGCTACGTTCTCATTTCCTGAAGAGAACAGTGAAAGAAAGGGTGAGCTCAGCTAGCCCAGTAAGAAATATTATGACTAAGATAATGCAGAATAAATTATCATTAGCCTTCAATAATGTTAAACTGATAAAATATAATAGACATCAAGTTTAACTGCAGCGGAATAAGCAATCCATTAAAAGAGTCAAGTAGAAAATAAACTCTACTATCTTTTATGATTTAAAAAGTTTTTCAACAATGTGATAGCTGGGACTCAGCTTAATAAAATCCACATCATCGAATCACCCCTGCACTACGGCCAAGGATATTCGTGTATTCATTAATGGTCATGATCATGCCAACAACTGTCCATCAACGCACTACGGGCCAATGAGGACTTTTACCACATCATTTGTAACATTACGGTCATGATTATACCGAATAATCCCTGGTCATAATCATACCAAGTCCATCTATGCACTACAGGCCACAGATGACTTTTAACATTTTATAAACATGAGGATAATGACAATGATATAAGAATTCAATAAAACAAGTTCAAGAATTAATTTATCCAAGAATTAACAACGTCCAAATTGTCAACATGATACTGCTTTGTGGAGTAAAATTTAAAAATACTTAGAAAAATATTTTCATGAAAAGATACTGGATGAACCGCAATTATCAAGGATATTCCACTAATTTCATGGAGTATAGAAGTTAAAACTTAACCAACTGAGTATAGTAAAGAATGGAATAACAAAATAAATCACCCGGTATGCGATAGACCGCACAGACAGGTTATTCCAACAGAATAATAAATAATGGAACCAGGTCCGGCGTAAACGCACAGACAGGATATTCCGACAGAATAATAAATAATGGAACCAGGTCCGGTGTAAAATACACAGACAGAATGTTCCAACAGAATAATAACAAGACGGAACCAGGTTCGGTGTAAAACACACAGACAAGATGTTCCAACAGAATAATAATAAAAACGGAACCAGGTCCGGTGTAAAACACACAGACAGGATGTTCCAACAGAATAACATAATAATGTCACCAAGTATAGGGTAGACCGCGTATACAGGTTATTCCAACAGAATAATAAATAATGAAATAACAACAGTTCTCTTCATGAATAAGAAAGAATAACACCCCTTACCGTTTTAAAGAAGAGCTGAAATAAGGAAGTAGTTAAGTAGCAGAATACTCTTCTTCTCTCTCTCTATAGTTTCTCTCTATAGTTTCTCTCTCTAGAGTTCAGTGAATTCGTAAGAAATAATGAAGGAATGAGCTGCTATTTATAGAAAAATAGAATGCATAGTAACTAATCCATGAACGGTCCAGATTGATTACTTTAATCTGACGGTCCATATTTAAAAAAAAATCTTTTACATAAAATATAATATATTCTATTTATAGAATAACTTTAATAAAGTATTCTGTTTTATATAAAAAGATGTTTCTATTTTATTACGTTAATAATACGAATAAAACAAAACGTCATTATCGCTAAATAATTCATATTATTAACTGACAATAATTGAATCAAACTGAGTGACTTCTCACATAAGCATTAATAATCAATACCGTGTGCTACTATGCAACCACACGTATTACTGTACTTTTACTATCGAGTAGTTTAATAGTATCAATGGTAAAACTTCCGCCGTTATTTTTAATAAAATATTTTTGTCGTTTTCTCAATCCGACAATAATTCCGTTGTGGGGTCCACCAATGATTGTGCCGTTGTACGAATATTCCCTGTGAAAACGAATATTCCCCGACCAATCGAATATTATATAACAACTTGCGTACTTTGCAAAATTTATAAATATTACCCACAACTATAACATTATATCAAATTAACTACATAATATTCAAAAATGATATTTATAGAAAATTCATCTTTATTTATAAAAGTTGGGGTCTTACACAAGGTATATCGATTAATCAATAAGAACTAGAGTATTAACAATTTCTAAATTGAACAAATGTTATCATCGACAAATTGAACAAATGTTTTTCCAAATTTGTGTGAGTACATATGCAAACCAGAGAAAGTTTGATTTGGGTTGACTTCAAGGGAAATTTAGAGTTTAGAACATTCATCAACCAAGGATTAGTTGAATTGGTAAAGAATCGCTAGACAACTTAGAGTTCGGTACAACAATGTAAGATAGTACAATGATATTGGAGAACGAAGATCAAACAACAGTTATTAGTAACTGAATAAACAACATTACTGACTTTGAATAACCAAAGTAATCTCGTTTGAAATAAAGAAATAAAGATTAACTAATTTGCTCAACAATAAATGAGAGTTAAAGAACTTGCATAACAATAAATTGTTGAACAAGATATTAGAGATAGAGAATTTGCATAAATATAACATAACAATGAAAAGTAACCTTGCTGAATAATAAAGTAGCAAAGGTTAGGGAACTTGCCTCTTGCGTAAGCTATACAATTACAATTCACGTACTCCAATATCCTACACATACCATTAGGATCATCACATCAATTAGCCACATACACATTAACCTCATAGATCCATTTCTCATCTTAGTTACGTTATAACCTTTAGTTTAAGGTCTAACCATATAAATAAACCACATAACACAAAACTGAAACTCACTAACACATTTTAGTGTAATCACAATATCTATTAGACATGTTAACATCAACTTCCAAAATAACACCCATTTATAGTTAAACTTGTTAATTTAGTACAAGTCTTATGGTACTATATAAATATCAGCAATTTCAAGTGTTAACCTTCACAACACCTGTTTACTATTTATTACGCTTAATAATACACAACATGTCATATTCATAGTTTACTAACTTCTTATAACTTTAGAATCACTAACGACATAACACTATGTTGTTTTAACCATGTCGTTACACATTTGACACATCAATATAACCTTAGACCAAGTTGTAGTGGTGTTACAAAGTCTGTAGCGGCAACAGACCTCACTGTCTCAGGACAGGGTATGGCGCAGCTGCGCCATACACAAGCCTGGGACCGGCGCAGCTGCGCCGTTTCTAGCCTTGGCACCGACGCAGCTGCGCCAGTGCACAGACAGAACCAGAAAGGCTATGAATAGTAGCCGGCTTTAGCCCAACTAACACGAATTTCACCCACCAAACAGTGAAATTAACACAAACAAATGATATAAAACTATTACAATCATGTTTCCTCACATATATATCAGTATAGAACAATTTAACAACAACTTAAACTAGTTTAATTTCTCAAATTCCTCATTTTCATTTAAAAACTCAATTTTTGATATTCTTCACAAAAATCAACATTGTGATCTCTATACTTGGCCAAATTGCTTCGTTCAAATTACGTTATGCTCGTTTCTTAATAAACTACCATATACAAGCGTCAATTTACAGTTTAACATCCGAATTGGCCACTAAAATTGACAATTACCCAAGCCATATGAAGAACACAAACACTGTCATTATTTTCTTTTACTGTTATCCCAAAATTAGCATGCAAACTCTTGTCTACATACAATCTCAGCTATCACAACACATATAAACACAATTACATCATTGTATAGCAACAATTCAACGAATTTGATTTCACAAAGTACATGAAATTTTGCCGTATTTCACATATGTAGACATATACATATATATTAAGGTTGTATAAAAAGTACCTTCAAATTGCTGGCAATCCTTTTTGTTAAACAATACAAATGCTCTGAAATTCTTCTCTTCAATTTCTCTCAACTCTCACAAAACACAATACTCTCAAACTTGGGAAATAGATTGCGTAAAAGAAAACCAACTGGTATACAAGCGTAAGAAATAAAACTGATAACCATTAATAATAATACTAATTGCTATTTCAATCACTAACTAACGTATATAATATAAATATATTATATTTATTATTTTAATTTATTTATTTTATTTATTAAATTCAAAATTTAGAAATCCCAAAAGCCATGAGGCTTGTTTGGCAAAACCCTTTAAATTTAAAGAATTAATATATTTAAGTCTTGTTTGGTCAAAACTAAATTAAACTACATTAATTTTATTTCAATAACCCATTTAGTTTATAATTTATAATCACATATTACTTATTTGGATTTCCATATCCAACATTAATCAAATAAAATAATTATACATACTACATTTTAAATAAATACTCCACTTAAACAAACATCACAAAATTATAACTTTATTATAATTTTATTTAATAATTTAATATACCATCTTAATTTATCATATCACAACAACAATATAACATCTCATGTTATCTTACAACATAATAACTATAAATTAAATTAATTTAGAATATTATATAATAAATATAATTTGTAAATATTTACTATCAAAATCACATATTCATTTAATTTAAGAAATATTTTAAATTACAAAACAACAACTTCATCAATAAAATATTTATTTAATTTAATAAATATTTTAAATTATAAATAAAATCTTGGATTGTTACAGTTACAAGTAATCTTTCAACTTTAACCTAAACAGTTATACTGTAAGGACTTCACGTACTTAGGGGGATCAGCCCTTCGTATCATGCATTGTGCACAAATATCTAAACGCATCGCGTATCCCCTATAATAGGGTTGTTCTTCTCAGTTTTAGAGTACAAGTCTGCACCAAAGAAAGTTTGATTTGGATAAGTTTCAAATGGCAATTTAGAGTTTAACAATCATCAACTAAAGGATTAGTTGAATCAATAAAGTGTGATAACACTACTGTTGATCAATAATAACATAATATGGAACAATGAATATTCATAGGTGAACTAACTATATATTAAACTCATGCTTAGAAACAACTAAAAAGCATAAGTATTGAATAAAATAATAAACCTTGCTTGAACAATATTAAGCTAAGGCTATGATCTTAAGATAAAAGAATTAAGTTATGAACATGTACTAAAAAATAACAAGCTTAGAATGAAACTTGCTCAAAATAACAATAATATTTCGCATTGCGTTAAGTAAATGAAACAAAACAACTCAGTTAAATATTTGAGTTCAAGAATTTGCATTTATCATAAAAGAATAGAACTTAAGAAAACTTGCTTAACTATAAACAAGTTAGAATAACTAAACAATGATTAGAATTCAAAACTTGCTCGAATAACGTTGGAGTTAGAGCTTGCTCAAATAAAGATTAGGAATAAAAGAATTTGCTTAATTAAGGTTTAGGGTAAGAAACTTGCTCAATGTAAAGAGGTGAGGTTTAGAAACTTGCCTCGTGCGTAAGCTATAAATTTATAACTCACGTTCACCTACACATAGTATTAAAATTACAATATCTATTAGATATACTAACATCCACTTTTCAAAATAACACTCACTTCTAGCTAAACTTGTTATTTTAGCACAAGTCTTACTTTACCATATACATTTCAGAATTCATAAGTGTTAACTTCACAACACTCATCTACCATTCATTGTGTACACTAAGTCATAACATAACACGTTCGTAACATACTAATCCTTTTTTAACTTTTAAATTATCAAAGACATGATATGGTTCTATTTTAACATCCTCATTACATGTTTGTTACCTTAACACATCATTAACTAGGTTACATTAAGAGTTCAAAGTCTGCAGAAGTAGCAGATTTCACTGGGTCTGATTGACTAATGGCGCGGTCGCACTGTGACGCCCCCAGAATAGGTATACAACACCCATTCTGAGTCGCCAAATACATGGTACAGAAAGCAAACTACAACTTCAATAATACAATTGTCGTGCAAAATACGACAACACATACTGTGAGTTTAAATACAAATATTGTCTTCTAGACAATATCCACACTCAAATAAATCTTCATTACAATTATTCAAACACTATTTTACAGAAATAGTGAGGACTGCTAATACATCTTTCTAGAACCATCACTCCATACCCCGACTAGATCCTGCTATGTTCTCACCTCCTGAGAAGAAAAATGGAACAAAAAGGAAAAGGGTGAGCTCAACTAGCCCAGTAAAGAATATTATGACTAAGATAATATACAACAAATTATCGTTAGTCTTCAACAGGGAAAAATCTGATAAAATATAATCGACAACAAGTTTTAGATCAACAACTGCAGCGGAAACAGCAAACCATTAGAAGAGTCAAGTAGAGAAAGAATTCTACTATCTTCTAAGATTTAAAAGTCCATCATCAATATTTTATCCCTGTAACATCAATTAATAATCATCTTTAACCAAATATTCATCTTTGCACTACAGGCCAAAGATATTCATTTGTATCAACAGTCGGTCATGTTCATCTCAACACCTGTTCATCTTTGCACTACAGGCCAAAGATATTCATCAAGTAATAATACATCTTTGCACTACAGGCCAAAGATATTCAGTAATATCATCATTTAGGACTGAGGATGATGAAAAATATCTTAAAGAGAACGAATCCAATGAGACAGAAGGACAAATAGTAGGGATTCGTATAACAGTTTATCCAAGATCAATAATACTTCATAATAATCAATTGTGAAGCAGAATTCAAAAATAAAGATCAAAACATGGATACAATCAAAGATAGTAACCATAATAGACATCTTGGACAAAAAGGAAAAATTTTATTTTTCGGTGAATAGTGCCGTATTCGTGAATAGTGCCGTATACGTGAATAGTGCCGTATACGTGAATAGTAACCCCCGACACAAAAAGTTCCAAATTTGATAAAAACTCATATCAATATTTCAGCATAATGATATTGAAGAAAATAATATCATTAAGAAGAAAATAATATCCCTTACCTCAAAATATCAGTACTTCTGGTCGGAATACCGGTATAAGGCTGAAAGAAACTTGCTCTGATGAATAGAAACTCTCAAAGTATCTAAATACTCACAAAATACACTCAATAATCTAGAGAGAGAAAGAGAGAAAACTTGTTTCTGGTGTGATTTTCAATTCTAACTTAGCCCTCTATTTATAGGAAAATTTTGGTAGGTTTGACCTGCAACCTGATGGCTTTACCTGCTACTATTTCCACCCACCACATTTGAAATATAATTCAGCACATTTCTTCACCAACCACAAGTGGGGCCCACCAATTCTAGAATTTTCCACCAAAATGATAAACTCCGAAAATTCAACAATTTCTGAACCAGTCATCTTGTAAAATTCGTAATAAATCATACGTTCATTTTTAACGGTTCAAAATTTGTGGACATATACTCAACTTATATATGTATAACATATCCAAAAATTACCACGATCCAACGGTCGGATTAAAAATTATAACCCCCGCAAACTATCTCAAAAACCCTGATTTTTTAATACCTCCATTCCGACAAAAATACTGACAAAAACCTCAACATTAACTCCTTCATTTTTAACCACAAAAATATATCCCTCATTTATATCCACATAAAATAAATATTTCCTTATCATATGAATCAATAATTAATTATTCACAAATAATATTACAGAATCACATTTATGACAACCAGGCCGTTCCCAGGAAAGAGGGGGCTTTCCAATAAGGATTTCTCCTTACTGGCGCGCAATTAGATGACCAAACCTCTCCTTAGACAGAACTTTCTAGACATTGTCAATAATGTTATCTAATAATATTATTCAAATAATATGAATTATTGATCTGATAAATGAAAATACTGTGCAGCAACAATTATTGAAACAACAATAATATAAAATATCAACGCAGCAATTATTGAATCAATAAAATAAAATATTGAATAATAACTACTGTAACAATTATTGAGTAGTGCCTTCTTACGTAAGAATCAATAATTGGTGCAATACCGTGTGCTACTGTATTTTAACCACCGGGTATTCCAACAGTATTAACGGTAACAACTACGCCGTTATTAATAAACAACTTATACTTGTCGTTTTCTTCATCCAATCGCTTTCCGTTATGGGGCCCACACAAGGCTGCGTCGTCGTACGAATATTCCCCGACAGCAAGAATATTCCACGACCAACCGAATATTCACCGACCAAAAATAAATATTTTATAACCACTTGCTTATTTTGCAAAATTTGCACATTTCACCCATAACCAAAGTATTATATCAAATTAACCCCTTATTATTCACAATAATATTTAGAGAAAATTTGATTTTATTCATTAATAAGTTGGGGTCTTACAACCTCCCCTCCTTATGAAATTTCGTCCTCGAAATTGACGTACGTACCTGATGTTTCAAAAAGGTGAGGATACCTCGCTTTCATTTCTGATTCCAACTCCCAGGTCATTTCTTCAATAGCATGGTTTCTCCACAAAACCTTAACTTGTGGTATAACCTTCGTGCGTAGGACATGCTCTTTCCTATCCAAGATCTTAACAGGTACCTCCTCGTACGTTAAATCTTCAGCTATCTCGTCTGGTTCTAACTCAATAATGTGGTTCGGGTCTTTAACATATTTACGAAGCATAGATATGTGAAAAACATTATGAACACGAGACATGCTTGGAGGTAATGCGAGTCTATATGCCACATTTCCTATTCGCTCAAGAATCTCAAATGGACCAACAAATCTTGGATTGAGCTTTCCTCTCTTCCCAAATCTTGTAACTCCCTTCCATGGTGCAACACGTAACAATACATGATCCCCAATATTAAATTCCACGTCCTTCCGATGAAGATCCGCATAACTCTTTTGTCGATCCTGTGCCGTTTGTATACGTTGTCGAATCGTTTGGATCTTCTCTGTAGTAATGCGTACCAATTCTGGTCCCAACAATGTTGCTTCACCCACCTCGTCCCAGCATACTGGAGAACGACATTTTCTTCCATACAACGCCTCAAATGGAGCCATACCTATGCTCGCCTGATAACTGTTGTTGTAGGAGAATTCCACCAATGGTAGGTACTTATCCCAACTCCCTTTGAGATCTAAGACACAAAGTCTTAATAGATCTTCAAGAGTTTGAATAGTCCTCTCTGATTGTCCGTCCGTTTGAGGATGGTATGCTGAACTGAATCGTAAATCCGTGCCCATAGCTTTCTGCAAGCTAACCCAAAATCGTGAAGTGAATCTTGGGTCACGATCCGAAACTATGGATACTGGCATGCCATGCAATCTCACAATCTCGTTCACGTACATACTAGCAAGACGTTCAAGGGAATAAGTCTCACGTATCGGCAAGAAATGAGCGGACTTGGTTAATCTATCAACAATAACCCAAATCGCATCTATGCCTTGAGAAACCTTGGGAAGACCTGTAACAAAATCCATAGTAATGTGTTCCCACTTCCATTTCGGAATCTCAAGTGGTTGCAATGGACCCTTTGGTACTTGATGCTCCGCTTTTACACGTTGACAAGTTAAACATCTCGAGATAAACTCCGCGATCTCTCTTTTCATATTGCTCCACCAAAATGTATGTCGAAGATCGTGATACATTTTGGTACTCCCAGGATGGATTGCAAACGGTGTGTTGTGTGCCTCCATCATTATTCTATGCTTCAAGTCAAAATCGTTAGGAACACAAAGTCTGGAGTTGACTCGAAGTATTCCTTCTTCATCGATTCTTGCTTCTGGAATAGCACCTTCTTGCACTTTCTTCTTCATACGCATCAGCTCTATATCCGTAGCTTGAGCAGCTTTAACTTTATCGATTAAAGTCGGTTCTACTCGTATATTTGATATCATCATGTGGGTACTTGGAGCCTTCATCTCTATCTCCATCCTTTGCAAGTCATACAAAATGGGCCTTTGTGTTAAAAACATTGCACTCGTACCCGCATATGATCTTCTACTCAATGCGTCAGCTACTACGTTTGCTTTTCCAGGATGGTATTGGATGGTATGATCGTAATCTTTCAACAGCTCAAGCCAACGTCGTTGCCGCATGTTGAGTTCCTTTTGGGTGAAGAAATATTTGAGGCTTTTATGATCTGTATAGATCTCCACTTTCTCCCCATACAGGTAGTGTCTCCAGATCTTCAACGCAAAAACGACTGCTGCCAACTCCAAATCATGAGTAGGATAATTCCTCTCATATTCTTTGAGTTGTCGTGAGGCATAGGCTATGACTTTCCCATGTTGCATGAGAACACATCCTAACCCTTTGCCTGAAGCATCGCTGTAGATAACAAATCCATCCGAACCAGATGGTATTGTCAAAACAGGTGCCGAAATGAGTCTCCTCTTGAGTTCTTGGAAACTCTTCTCGCATTCCTCACTCCATACGAATTTTGTATCTTTCCGAGTCAGCTGAGTTAACGGAGTAGCGATTCGAGAAAATCCTTCCACAAATCTCCGATAATAACCAGCTAAGCCCAGAAAGCTACGTACTTCGGTTACCGACTTCGGTTGCTCCCAACTTTGTATGGCTTCAATCTTCGCCGGGTCGACAGATACTCCATGTTTTGACACCACGTGCCCAAGGAATGCTACTTCCTCAAGCCAGAACTCGCATTTCTTCAGTTTGGCATATAGCTTGTTTTCACGAAGCCTTTGCAGTACCAGCTTCAAATGGCGCTCATGATCTTCACGGCTTTTGGAATAGATGAGGATGTCATCAATAAAGACAACAACGAACTGATCCAAATATTCTTTGAATACACGGTTCATCATATCCATGAAGGCAGCAGGAGCATTAGTCAATCCAAAAGACATTACTAAGAATTCATAATGCCCGTACCGAGTTCTGAAGGCAGTCTTTGGAATATCCTCAGTTTTAATCTTCAGCTGATGATATCCAGAACGAAGATCGATCTTTGAAAAGAATTGTGCTCCTTGCAACTGGTCAAACAGGTCATCAATGCGAGGTAGCGGATACCTATTCTTGATGGTGACATGGTTCAATTCTCGATAGTCAATACAAAGTCGCATACTCCCGTCTTTCTTCTTTACGAATAAAACAGGAGCACCCCAAGGAGACGTACTAGGACGAATAAAACCGATGTCCAACAACTCCTGTAGTTGGACTTTTAACTCCTGAAGTTCAATAGGAGCCATTCGATATGGGGTTTTAGAAATGGGCTTTGTACCGGGTTCAAGGTCAATAAAGAATTCAATTTCTCGTTCCGGGGGTAGACCGGGAAGTTCTTCAGGAAATACATCGGAAAATTCTCTAACAATAGAAATATTATTCAAATCTGACTTGTCTTTGTTCAAATCCATAACATGGGCTAAGAAAGCTTGACATCCGTTTTTCAATAAACGAATAGCTTTGTGGCTTGATATGACAGTGACTGATTTTAGTGGTTTAGTAGTTTGAATTCGTATGACAGGTTGGTTAGGAATATGAAAACTAACAACCTTACGAAAACAATCAATTTTAGCATGATGAGTGGTTAACCAATCAATTCCTAAAATCACATCAAAAGCAAGTATCTTTAAAGAGATAAGATCAACAGGTAATGTGATAGTGCCAACTTGGATCATGCAAGATTTATAAACTGTAGATGTAACGAAGGTTTCACCCAACGGAGTTTCAACAGATAAGTTAAAGTCCAATTTCTCCGGAGTCAAGTTTAAACGTTGAGCACAAGCAGGAGAGATAAAAGAATGGGTAGAACCGGTATCTAGTAAAGTATAAACTTCGCAAGAATTCAAGATTAGCTTACCCGTGATCACCTCGTTCGGGTTTCTCACGTTTTGGCCAGTTACGACAAACGCTCTTCCAGGAACCGCTGATTTCGCCTTATCCGGGACAGCCCTTGGAATCACCACTCCCGCTGAACTTGGTTTCGCTATAGTACAATCTCGAGCGATGTGGCCTTCCTTCCCACAGTTGTAACACACCTTGGATTGTTGTGGACAGTTTGGGCTGATATGTCCCTCTTTCCCGCATTTGTAACATCTAACTGGTGGTCGTTCTCCTCCCCTAAAATTTGTTGTTGGTGCTGGTGCTGCTGCTGATGTCTTCCCATCATTGTTGAATCTCCTCTTTCTGAAATTTCCACTTGACTCACCTCTCCTATTATCATGGCCACGATGACCACCGAGTGGTTACCGCCTTTGTTCGTATTTTTCCCTCCTCGTTGGTTATCATCGCTCTGATGATTGCTGTCACCGGTATGACCCTGGTTGTGGTCCCTCGGTTGAGTATACTCATTATCTCGCTCTAATAATTGGGCCCTGTTGACAACGTCTGAATACAGAGAAAATTTATGAGAGATAAGGTATTGACGAATCTCAGGTTTTAAACCTCTCAGAAACATCCGCGTCATTCGTTCCTCATTTTCGACCAAATGAGGTGCAAACCTGGATAACTCTGCAAACTTCGCCTCGTACTGGGACACCGTCATGTTGTTTTGTTCCAGTCTAATAAACTCAACCTCCTTCATATGACGAATACTTTCAGGAAAGTACTTGTCATTGAACAGTTTTTGAAATGTTTCCCAGGACATGTTGAGTGCGTCAGGCTGGGTACGCTTCACAGACTCCCACCAGTAGTCTGCCTCACCGCGGAACATAAATGTGGCGAATGGAACCTTCTGTTCCTCCGTGCATCCCAAGACATCAAATATCTTGGTAATTTGCTTGACCCACGTTTCCGCCATGATCGGATCCGGCTTTCCCTTAAATTCTGGTGGTCCCAATTCTTTGAACTGCTTAGCTGTGACAAACCGCGCGTTGTTATCATTTCCACCCGTATTCTGCACACGAGTCTCCCTCGTCTGATTTTGCATGAACTGCAAAAAGCTCCTAAACATTCCATCATTCATCGTTTGCTCGGTAACGTTGTTTACAGGAGGAATATTGCCTTCCTGTTGCACGTTCCCCTGGGTAGTGATCAAAGGTGTCTCCACGGTCTGATTTACTCCATTATTAACGTTCTCAGCTGCCATTCTTAAATACTGCCATAAAACAAGGGTTAATAGTCATGTCATATATTATCCCTATACTCTGACCGACCAAATAAACTTAGTCAGGTCATACTAGCGAAGGAATTCCCCGTCTCTCCCCTCCTAGTTCTTGTCTCACATCTCAGCCAGGGATCATATCCCTAAGCTCTGATACCAACTGTGACGCCCCCAGAATAGGTATACAACACCCATTCTGAGTCGCCAAATACATGGTACAGAAAGCAAACTACAACTTCAATAATACAATTGTCGTGCAAAATACGACAACACATACTGTGAGTTTAAATACAAATATTGTCTTCTAGACAATATCCACACTCAAATAAATCCTCATTACAATTATTCAAACACTATTTTACAGAAATAGTGAGGACTGCTAATACATCTTTCTAGAACCATCACTCCATACCCCGACTAGATCCTGCTATGTTCTCACCTCCTGAGAAGAAAAATGGAACAAAAAGGAAAAGGGTGAGCTCAACTAGCCCAGTAAAGAATATTATGACTAAGATAATATACAACAAATTATCGTTAGTCTTCAACAGGGAAAAATCTGATAAAATATAATCGACAACAAGTTTTAGATCAACAACTGCAGCGGAAACAGCAAACCATTAGAAGAGTCAAGTAGAGAAAGAATTCTACTATCTTCTAAGATTTAAAAGTCCATCATCAATATTTTATCCCTGTAACATCAATTAATAATCATCTTTAACCAAATATTCATCTTTGCACTACAGGCCAAAGATATTCATTTGTATCATCAGTCGGTCATGTTCATCTCAACACCTGTTCATCTTTGCACTACAGGCCAAAGATATTCATCAAGTAATTATACATCTTTGCACTACAGGCCAAAGATATTCAGTAATATCATCATTTAGGACTGAGGATGATGAAAAATATCTTAAAGAGAACGAATCCAATGAGACAGAAGGACAAATAGTAGGGATTCGTATAACAGTTTATCCAAGATCAATAATACTTCATAATAATCAATTGTGAAGCAGAATTCAAAAATAAAGATCAAAACATGGATACAATCAAAGATAGTAACCATAATAGACATCTTGGACAAAAAGGAAAAATTTTATTTTTCGGTGAATAGTGCCGTATTCGTGAATAGTGCCGTATACGTGAATAGTGCCGTATACGTGAATAGTAACCCCCGACACAAAAAGTTCCAAATTTGATAAAAACTCATATCAATATTTCAGCATAATGATATTGAAGAAAATAATATCATTAAGAAGAAAATAATATCCCTTACCTCAAAATATCAGTACTTCTGGTCGGAATACCGGTATAAGGCTGAAAGAAACTTGCTCTGATGAATAGAAACTCTCAAAGTATCTAAATACTCACAAAATACACTCAATAATCTAGAGAGAGAAAGAGAGAAAACTTGTTTCTGGTGTGATTTTCAATTCTAACTTAGCCCTCTATTTATAGGAAAATTTTGGTAGGTTTGACCTGCAACCTGATGGCTTTACCTGCTACTATTCCCACCCACCACATTTGAAATATAATTCAGCACATTTCTTCACCAACCACAAGTGGGGCCCACCAATTCTAGAATTTTCCACCAAAATGATAAACTCCGAAAATTCAACAATTTCTGAACCAGTCATCTTGTAAAATTCGTAATAAATCATACGTTCATTTTTAACGGTTCAAAATTTGTGGACATATACTCAACTTATATATGTATAACATATCCAAAAATTACCACGATCCAACGGTCGGATTAAAAATTATAACCCCCGCAAACTATCTCAAAAACCCTGATTTTTTAATACCTCCATTCCGACAAAAATACTGACAAAAACCTCAACATTAACTCCTTCATTTTTAACCACAAAAATATATCCCTCATTTATATCCACATAAAATAAATATTTCCTTATCATATGAATCAATAATTAATTATTCACAAATAATATTACAGAATCACATTTATGACAACCAGGCCGTTCCCAGGAAAGAGGGGGCTTTCCAATAAGGATTTCTCCTTACTGGCGCGCAATTAGATGACCAAACCTCTCCTTAGACAGAACTTTCTAGACATTGCCAATAATGTTATCTAATAATATTATTCAAATAATATGAATTATTGATCTGATAAATGAAAATACTGTGCAGCAACAATTATTGAAACAACAATAATATAAAATATCAACGCAGCAATTATTGAATCAATAAAATAAAATATTGAATAATAACTACTGTAACAATTATTGAGTAGTGCCTTCTTACGTAAGAATCAATAATTGGTGCAATACCGTGTGCTACTGTATTTTAACCACCGGGTATTCCAACAGTATTAACGGTAACAACTACGCCGTTATTAATAAACAACTTATACTTGTCGTTTTCTTCATCCAATCGCTTTCTGTTATGGGGCCCACACAAGGCTGCGTCGTCGTACGAATATTCCCCGACAGCAAGAATATTCCACGACCAACCGAATATTCACCGACCAAAAATAAATATTTTATAACCACTTGCTTATTTTGCAAAATTTGCACATTTCACCCATAACCAAAGTATTATATCAAATTAACCCCTTATTATTCACAATAATATTTAGAGAAAATTTGATTTTATTCATTAATAAGTTGGGGTCTTACACGCACCATAATTAACTTAGAGTCTGGCGCACCCGCGTCTAGAGGCAGCGCGCCTGCGCTCGGCACCAGTATCAGTTTTGCAGAACGCGAGTTTTGACTCTGTCCTAAGCCAACTAACACGAATTTTATCCATAAAACAGTAAACGAAGCATACCCAATTGACATAGGACTCGTACAAACATGATTCCTCACATATACACTAACTTAGAACAATTAAACAACTACTGCAACTAATTTAAATCCTTTAAATTCCATATTTTATACAAAAATACCATTTTTGACATCCTTACAAAAATCATCACTGTGATCACAATTCTTGTCCAAATTAACTCATTCAAACTACGTTCTCTTCGTTTTTTAATGGACTAGCATAATCAAGACTCGATTTACAGATTAGTTTACAAATTAACCACCATATTTGGTACTTTCACAAGCTACATGTATAAATATACACTAAAAATAGTTTTTTTCCATTTTAAACGTAATTAGCATACAATTCCTTATTTAAATACCAACTCTTGTAAGACCCCGAATTTTATGAAATAAAAGTATTCAATTTTTCTTATAATTACAATTCAGTAAATGGTTAAATTGATAAAAGTTTAAAGTTATGAGTGAAATATGATTTTTTTTTCAAAATAAGCAAGTGGTTATAAAATAATCATTGTTGTCGGGGAATATTCGTTTGGTCGTGGAATATTCTTTCTGTCGGGGAATATTCGTACGACGGCGCAGCCATTTGTGGGCCCCATAACAGAATAACTGTCGGATGAAGAAAACGACAAATTTGAGTTTTTACAAATAACGGCTTAGTTGTTACCGTTAACACTGTTGAAATACCCGGTGGTTAAAATACAGTAATACGCGTTATTGCACAGTAGCACACGGTATTGCACAGTATTTTTGAAATTATTGATTCTTACGTAAGAATGCACTACTCAATAATTGTTACAGTAATTACTGTTCAATATTTTATTTTATTGATTCAATAATTATTGCGTTGATATTTTATATTATTGTTGCTGCACAGTATTTTCCTTTATCAGATCAATAATTCATATTATTTGAATAATATTATTAGATAACATTATTGTCAATGTCTAGAAAGTTCTGTCTAAGGAGAGGTTTGGTCATCTAATTGCGCGCCAGTAAGGAGAAATTCTTATTGGAAAGCCCCCTCTTTCCTGGGAACGGCCTGGTTGTCATAAATGTGATTCTGTAATATTATCTGTGAATAATTAATTATTGATTCATGTGATAAGAAAATATTTATTTTATGGGGATATAAATGAGGGATATATTTTTGTGGTTAAAAAATGAAGGAGTTAATGTTGAGATTTTTATCCGTATTTTTGTCGGAATGGAGGTATTAAAAATCAGAGTTTTTGAGATATTTTGCGGGGGTTATAATTTTTAATCCGACCGTTGGATCGTGGTAATTTTTGGATATGTTATACATATATAAGTTGAGTATATGCCCACAAATTTTGAACCGTTAAAAATGAACGTATGATTTATTATGAATTTTACGAGATGACTGGTTCAGAAATTGTTAAATTTTCGGAGTTTATCATTTTGGTGGAAAATTCTAGAATTGGTGGGCCCCACTTGTGGTTGGTGAAGAAATGTGCTGAATTATATTTCAAATGTGGTGGGTGGAAATAGTAGCAGGTAAAGCCATCAGGTTGCAGGTCAAACCTACCAAAATTTTTCTATAAATAGAGGGCTAAGTTAGAATTGAAAAACACACCAAAAACATAAGTTTTCTCTCTTTCTCTCTCTATATTATGAAGCATATTTTGTGAGTTTTTAGATACTTGGTGAGTTGCTATTCATCAGTGCAAGTTTCCTTCAGCATCATATTCGATATCCAGTCAGAAATACTGCACTTTTGAGGTAAGGGATAGTAAGGGATAGTTAGGGATAGTAAGAGATATTAAGGGATTTTAAGGGTTGTTATGATTTTCAGTTTCGTAATTTTTCTGATCTTCAAAAAATTCTGGAAAAATTTGAAATGATATTTTGATGAGTTTTCTTGATTGTGTCCAAAAATGGTGATTTTTGGATGTATAGATTGAGAGTTATGAATTTTATGAGAAAAGACTATTTTAAAAGTAACCGCTTATAATTCCTTGTGGTTAACTCCAAAATTGATGAAATATTTATTGGGAGTACATGTATATGATAGAAGTATACTCTGTAAATTTCAGAATTTTTAGACAAAAGTACATTTTTTGATAAATGTCTAAATATTCGGCTATTTTGGCCATATGAAAAATAATAAATGACTTTTAAAAATTCTGAGAAAAATATATGTTCACTATGGGACTATATTATGCTAAATCCCAGAAAAGAAATATTTTTGGAACTGATTTGGTATTTTTCATGAAAATGTTTTAGTTATGAGTAAATGAATTAAATATGTTTTGTGAAGAAAGAAAATTGGAAAATAGGATTTTATGGCTTGAGAATCCTATATGAGGTATATGCAGATTTTTGATGAGGGTTTTGGTTATTGATGATGAAATTGTAAGAGTTGGCATTTTATGATGATTAAATGCATTAATTAGTAAAGTGTAAACAATTAAAATAAATTGTTTATAAATTTAAGTAATGTTATTCTTTCAATATCATTATACCGAAATATTGGTATGAATTTTATTGTAGAATTTCTATCTTTTATGTCGGGGTTACTATTCATGAGTTACGAATATTACTCTTGAGATTAAAACTATATGTTGATCATATTATTTTTATCATCATATATAACATTTTTATAACCCTGATGTTGAAATTCTCTTTCACTGGGGTGTAAAGATGGGTAGATTATTGGTATGATCATGACTAGGGTTCTCTTTGGCCTGTAGTGCAAAGTTGAATTGTGACTGGTATGATCATGACCATTGAATTTATAATTGAATATCTTAAGCTTAAGTGCAAAGGTGAATTGATCAACATGGTTATAATTATTGTTTATATAAATTCTGAAATGATTATATATTTCTTTGAGATATGAATATATTTGGCCTGTAGTGCAAATATTAATTGTTGAGGAATATCTTTGGCCTGTAGTGCAAAGATGAATTGTAGATGAATATCTTTGGCCAGTAATGCAAAGATGAACTGTTGATGAATATCTTTGGCCTGTAGTGCAAAGATGACTTGTTGATGAATATCTTTGGCCCGTAGTGCAAAGATGAAGTTATTAGTATGATTATGAACAGGAACTGTGATTTGGTATAACCATGATGTTTGATGTTTCAGGTGATGAAAATTATCTTCGTCCTAGATGAGAAGAGGAATTTAGAACTACAGTTATGATTATGAGTTATTCATATGATTGTGGACCAGAATTGTTGATTGATGTTACAGGAATAAAACATTGTTGGTGGATTTTTAACATGGAGAAAATAATAGACTTTATAGTCTATTTGACTCTTCTAATGGATTGCTCGTTCCGCTGCAACTATGGTTGAAATTTTTATCATTTACCATATGTTCTAAATCTCTGATTTATTGTTGATGAAGGCTATTGATAATTGAATTATCTTTAGTCATGATATTCTTTACTGAGCTAGTTGTGCTCACCCTTTTGCTTCACAATTCCTTTCAGGTAATAAGAGTGTAGCTGGGTCGAGCGGGGGTAACAAGGGAATAGAACGGTGGTCATCATTTAGTAGTTATATTTGGTGAAGAAAATAGGGTGAGGCGAACCCAACGTTGGAAGGGTGTTTTGTCACTATCATACAAGATGTCTAATGACATACAACCTCGTGTCATCATAAGACAGGGTTGTGCTCATCCACTTGCTGAGTATATCTATGGGCACTACCTATATAATCTTGGTGTTTGTTTGAAGTATAATTCTCAATTAGAGACAGTGGAGATAATGATAAGTCAAGAGAAGACTCACCATTGGGAAGAATATGATAGTAATCTTCTTGTTTTTCTTTGGGGTCTATTGGGTCAACCAAGGATAATTCTGTGGCCATATGATATCTATCATAACCTAGATGCGTGGCCTCCCATGTACGAAGGTTTCCTTGAGCACTTCCCAAAGATTCTAATTTCTAAAACAGTTTTTGACTATACCTTTATGTAAGGTGTTATTGTGAGGTGATGTCCACGGTTGGAACATGAGTCACATTTGGTATATATTTGTATCCAAACTCACAGCATATGTGTTGTTGTATTTTACACGACAATTGTTGTAATAAAGTTGTAGTTATTTTCTGTACCATGTATTTGACGACTCAGAATGGGTTGGGTGGAATGGACCTATTTTGGGGGCGTCACAGGTGGTATCAGAGCTTAGGGATATGATCTCTGGCGGAGATCGGGGAATATAACTAGGAGGGGAGAGATGAGTAAATCCTTCGCTAGTGTGTCCTACCTAAGCTTATTTGTTGGTCAGTCATAATATTGGGATATTATGTGATATGTTAATTTGTTTAATTAACCCTTGTTTTATGGCAGTATTTGAGAATGGCAGCTGAGAATGCTAACAATGGAGTGAATGAGAGTGTGGGGATACCTCTAATCACTAACCGTGATAATGTGATGTCAGATGAAGAAGGAATTAGAGATATCCATGTGGTGAGTGAAGAATTGATAGTTACACCCGAGATAGTCGCAGAGGTAACAGCTGAGACTGATGAAGAAGAGGAAGACGAAGTACCAGATGAAAGTTTATTAGAGGTATTATATGATCAAAATGTAGAATTTCAAAATCGTATTCATGAGTTAGAAGAGCAGGCAGAAGAACGACAGGCGGTCGTGGAACAAAAGGATGCAACAATTCAAGCTTGTGTTACCCGATATGTGATGCTTGAACAGAAGCATTCTTTGGCAGAGTATAAGATGATAAAAATAGAATCTGAGCTGAAAGAAGAAAAAACTGAACGAGTGAGAATAAGTGATGCATGGGCAAAAGCCGCACGACACGTGGATATTGTGGAAAGAGATGTTCGATCTAAGAAGGCTAAAATAGATGATATGAATTTCTCTTTTTGGAAAGCAATTGGGAGAACCCAACATCGAGTTTTGAATTACCCTGTACATAGCGGTCAACCTGAATCCGATATGAATCGAAGATTGATGATTCAGATCATGAATGAGGAGTACGAAGAGGCAGTTGAGGGAGGAATATGTTCTTTAGAAAGGTATATTCCAACGGTAATGATGACGCCAAATGCTGCTCCAGACAAGTCAAAGCCGAGTAGTTCGAGGGATGGCGGTTGTCATGACTTCCCAACAAATGAGGAACCCAAATGAAGTTATCATGGGAAATGAGCAATGGAGAAATCATGATGATCTGAGAGATAGAATCTGAAATTGAAGCAAGGTATTCTCAACTCTTCGAAATACCAGGTACGTAAATTTCGGGGACGAAATTTCATAAGGAGGGGAGATTGTAAGACCCCGAATTTTATGAAATAAAAGTATTCAATTTTTCTTATAATTACAATTCAGTAAATGGTTAAATTGATAAAAGTTTAAAGTTATGAGTGAAATATGATTTTTTTTTCAAAATAAGCAAGTGGTTATAAAATAATCATTGTTGTCGGGGAATATTCGTTTGGTCGTGGAATATTCTTTCTGTCGGGGAATATTCGTACGACGGCGCAGCCATTTGTGGGCCCCATAACAGAATAACTGTCGGATGAAGAAAACGACAAATTTGAGTTTTTACAAATAACGGCGTAGTTGTTACCGTTAACACTGTTGAAATACCCGGTGGTTAAAATACAGTAATACGCGTTATTGCACAGTAGCACACGGTATTGCACAGTATTTTTGAAATTATTGATTCTTACGTAAGAAGGCACTACTCAATAATTGTTACAGTAATTACTGTTCAATATTTTATTTTATTGATTCAATAATTATTGCGTTGATATTTTATATTATTGTTGCTGCACAGTATTTTCCTTTATCAGATCAATAATTCATATTATTTGAATAATATTATTAGATAACATTATTGTCAATGTCTAGAAAGTTCTGTCTAAGGAGAGGTTTGGTCATCTAATTGCGCGCCAGTAAGGAGAAATTCTTATTGGAAAGCCCCCTCTTTCCTGGGAACGGCCTGGTTGTCATAAATGTGATTCTGTAATATTATTTGTGAATAATTAATTATTGATTCATATGATAAGAAAATATTTATTTTATGTGGATATAAATGAGGGATATATTTTTGTGGTTAAAAAATGAAGGAGTTAATGTTGAGATTTTTATCCGTATTTTTGTCGGAATGGAGGTATTAAAAATCAGAGTTTTTGAGATATTTTGCGGGGGTTATAATTTTTAATCCGACCGTTGGATCGTGGTAATTTTTGGATATGTTATACATATATAAGTTGAGTATATGCCCACAAATTTTGAACCGTTAAAAATGAACGTATGATTTATTATGAATTTTACGAGATGACTGGTTCAGAAATTGTTAAATTTTCGGAGTTTATCATTTTGGTGGAAAATTCTAGAATTGGTGGGCCCCACTTGTGGTTGGTGAAGAAATGTGCTGAATTATATTTCAAATGTGGTGGGTGGAAATAGTAGCAGGTAAAGCCATCAGGTTGCAGGTCAAACCTACCAAAATTTTTCTATAAATAGAGGGCTAAGTTAGAATTGAAAAACACACCAAAAACATAAGTTTTCTCTCTTTCTCTCTCTATATTATGAAGCATATTTTGTGAGTTTTTAGATACTTGGTGAGTTGCTATTCATCAGTGCAAGTTTCCTTCAGCATCATATTCGATATCCAGTCAGAAATACTGCACTTTTGAGGTAAGGGATAGTAAGAGATAGTAAGAGATATTAAGGGATTTTAAGGGTTGTTATGATTTTCAGTTTCGTAATTTTTCTGATCTTCAAAAAATTCTGGAAAAATTTGAAATGATATTTTGATGAGTTTTCTTGATTGTGTCCAAAAATGGTGATTTTTGGATGTATAGATTGAGAGTTATGAATTTTATGAGAAAAGACTATTTTAAAAGTAACCGCTTATAATTCCTTGTGGTTAACTCCAAAATTGATGAAATTTTTATTGGGAGTACATGTATATGATAGAAGTATACTCTGTAAATTTCAGAATTTTTAGACAAAAGTACATTTTTTGATAAATGTCTAAATATTCGGCTATTTTGGCCATATGAAAAATAATAAATGACTTTTAAAAATTCTGAGAAAAATATATGTTCACTATGGGACTATATTATGCTAAATCCCAGAAAAGAAATATTTTTGGAACTGATTTGGTATTTTTCATGAAAATGTTTTAGTTATGAGTAAATGAATTAAATATGTTTTGTGAAGAAAGAAAATTGGAAAATAGGATTTTATGGCTTGAGAATCCTATATGAGGTATATGCAGATTTTTGATGAGGGTTTTGGTTATTGATGATGAAATTGTAAGAGTTGGCATTTTATGATGATTAAATGCATTAATTAGTAAAGTGTAAACAATTAAAATAAATTGTTTATAAATTTAAGTAATGTTATTCTTTCAATATCATTATACCGAAATATTGGTATGAATTTTATTGTAGAATTTCTATCTTTTATGTCGGGGTTACTATTCATGAGTTACGAATATTACTCTTGAGATTAAAACTATATGTTGATCATATTATTTTTATCATCATATATAACATTTTTATAACCCTGATGTTGAAATTCTCTTTCACTGGGGTGTAAAGATGGGTAGATTATTGGTATGATCATGACTAGGGTTCTCTTTGGCCTGTAGTGCAAAGTTGAATTGTGACTGGTATGATCATGACCATTGAATTTATAATTGAATATCTTAAGCTTAAGTGCAAAGGTGAATTGATCAACATGGTTATAATTATTGTTTATATAAATTCTGAAATGATTATATATTTCTTTGAGATATGAATATATTTGGCCTGTAGTGCAAATATTAATTGTTGAGGAATATCTTTGGCCTGTAGTGCAAAGATGAATTGTAGATGAATATCTTTGGCCAGTAATGCAAAGATGAACTGTTGATGAATATCTTTGGCCTGTAGTGCAAAGATGACTTGTTGATGAATATCTTTGGCCCGTAGTGTAAAGATGAAGTTATTAGTATGATTATGAACAGGAACTGTGATTTGGTATAACCATGATGTTTGATGTTTCAGGTGATGAAAATTATCTTCGTCCTAGATGAGAAGAGGAATTTAGAACTACAGTTATGATTATGAGTTATTCATATGATTGTGGACCAGAATTGTTGATTGATGTTACAGGAATAAAACATTGTTGGTGGATTTTTAACATGGAGAAAATAATAGACTTTATAGTCTATTTGACTCTTCTAATGGATTGCTCGTTCCGCTGCAACTATGGTTGAAATTTTTATCATTTACCATATGTTCTAAATCTCTGATTTATTGTTGATGAAGGCTATTGATAATTGAATTATCTTTAGTCATGATATTCTTTACTGAGCTAGTTGTGCTCACCCTTTTGCTTCACAATTCCTTTCAGGTAATAAGAGTGTAGCTGGGTCGAGCGGGGGTAACAAGGGAATAGAACGGTGGTCATCATTTAGTAGTTATATTTGGTGAAGAAAATAGGGTGAGGCGAACCCAACGTTGGAAGGGTGTTTTGTCACTATCATACAAGATGTCTAATGACATACAACCTCGTGTCATCATAAGACAGGGTTGTGCTCATCCACTTGCTGAGTATATCTATGGGCACTACCTATATAATCTTGGTGTTTGTTTGAAGTATAATTCTCAATTAGAGACAGTGGAGATAATGATAAGTCAAGAGAAGACTCACCATTGGGAAGAATATGATAGTAATCTTCTTGTTTTTCTTTGGGGTCTATTGGGTCAACCAAGGATAATTCTGTGGCCATATGATATCTATCATAACCTAGATGCGTGGCCTCCCATGTACGAAGGTTTCCTTGAGCACTTCCCAAAGATTCTAATTTCTAAAACAGTTTTTGACTATACCTTTATGTAAGGTGTTATTGTGAGGTGATGTCCACGGTTGGAACATGAGTCACATTTGGTATATATTTGTATCCAAACTCACAGCATATGTGTTGTTGTATTTTACACGACAATTGTTGTAATAAAGTTGTAGTTATTTTCTGTACCATGTATTTGACGACTCAGAATGGGTTGGGTGGAATGGACCTATTTTGGGGGCGTCACAACTCTCACATCACAAATACATATAATCACAAGTTATCAGTTGTATATCAACAATTCAACAAATTGAATTCACAGAACTTAGAAAGTTTATGTCGTAAAACACACACACACACATACACACACACACACACACACACACACACACACACACACACACACATATATATATATATATATATATATATATATATATATATATTTATGTATACAATATCAAGGTTATAGAACATACATTCAATTACTTAGTAATCCTTGCTAACCATGCACAAAGAATTGCTTGGAACTCAGAAATTTCTCTCAATCTCTCTCTAGTCTCTCTCAAATTCTCTGTAACTCTTCTTTCTTCTCTTAGTATCAGAATAGGTCACTAACACTATGCGTAAACTAAAACTGATAGGACCATAATACACCTAATTACTAATTTAGCAGTTACAAAGTAATAAACGTATATCAGTTATAAATATATTTTATATCATTTGATTTATTTTATTTATTATAATTCAAGTTCAAAATTTAAAAGCCATAAGGCTATGTTTGGATAAAACTAATTAAAATAACGACTTAATATTTTAAGCCTTGTTTGGGTAAATCCATTTAAAATTACTTCAATTTATTTTAATAAATAATTTAGTTTATAATTTATAATCACATACTATTTGTAATCACATATTATTTATTTAGATTTCCATATCTAATAAACACACTAAATAAATTTTCCACTTAATTCAGTTATCACAAAATTATAATCTCATTATAATTTTATTTAATAAATTAACATACCATTTTAAATTATTAAATTAAAACAGTAATATAGCATTTCATATTATCTTACAACTTTCCAACTATTAAATTAAATTAAATTATAATGTTATATAATAAATTTAATTCACAATTATTTACTAACAACAACCACATCAATAAAATTTTTATTTAATTTAATAAATATTTTAAATTACAAATAATAAAATCTTGGATTGTTACAAGTCCTCACTATTCTGTGAAATAGTGTGATAATAAATATAATAAGAATTTTATTTGAGTTTGGATATTGTCTAGTAGACAATATTTGTATTAAAACTCACAGTTTATGTTTTGTCGTATTCTGCACGACACTTAACAGTTGTATAAATTAAGTTTGTATTTGAATTATGTACCATGAATTTGGCGACTCAGAATGGGTTGTGTATACCTATTTTGGGTGCGTCACAGGGGGTCTATGTAATAAGCCAAACTTACAACAAATACTTCATAAAAAAATCCCTCTATTTATCACCAATCACTTATCTTAAATAAACACTGTGACGAACGAAAATTTTGTAAATTTATTTTAATATTTATTGAATTAAATAAATATTTTCGATGATTTAATTATTAGATTTAATAATTAATTGATGCAGTTATGGTAGATTAATTTAATTATATGTGTCACATTTATTAAATTAATGTGGAGAATTTTATTATTCAAAATATATGATTATGTGAGCTTATTGAATTAAATAAAATATTTAATTAAGCATGCTGTTATTTAATTAATGTAATTATTAATTAGAGATTTAATAAATTGACATTATTTATTAATGAGAAATTTAATTACGTGACTATGTGCATTATTGAGAAATTATTATATTTTAGAAAATTAAATAAAATATTGATTTATTTTATATGGATGTGACATTAGTTAAACTATATAATAAAGCTTTATTAAATTAAACGATTTTTTAAAACCTTTTCTAACTAGCCAAACATGGCACAATGGGAAGTTTATGGCAGTTACCCATGACTGGGTAACTGACCACCAATGCGTCAGTTGATTTCTATATTATACGCCTTCCTTTCCTTTTCTTTCAATTTTTTTCTTCTAAGTCTAATATTAAGCAGAGAGAGTTGAGAAAATTAGAGTAAAGTGTAGGAGAAACTCTGTGGTTGAGACATGGAGGAAGTTATTATCTTTACATTCTACGCTTGGGTAATCTTCTCAAACCTAATTTCTATTTTACGTCATTTAGTTTTTATAAAATGGCTTTCAAAGTTTGGTTTAACGTCTGTAATTGGGATAGGAATAATGATTATGGGTTTTATTTATGTTATGGCATATCAAATCGTATTTTAATTATATATTGTTGCAAACCATAACATCAGTATTGTGAAAACATGTCGTACATATGTTATTTCAAAATAAACAGAGTACGTGATATGGCCATATGGCCATATATGTGATAATTGATGTATTGATTATATATTATCCCTAAATTTTACACCCTTATATTATTGAGCATGTTAATGCGAAGAGATCGAGCCTTAAACGAACGGATTCGGTGTTATAACGAATCCGTACGGCTAAATTATGTGTTTTGTTCAAAAACTTCAAGAACATCAAGAACAGTCCAATTTTACATGATTTAAATCTGTGATTATATGTTTTAATGAGTTAAAATCACTTTATAGATGTTGTATTATGAATATACATGAACTATAACTTGTGGGTATGTCTAATTTTGAGTAGAAAATAAGAAATTGGGAGGAATTGGCATGTTCTGCGATTTTTCGCGAACAGCCATTTCTGTGTCTGGTATGCCGCGCCGCAGCGCCGGCTACCAGTTCATTTCCCGCGCCGCAGCACCACCGTGCCCTAGCGCCATGACTCGAGCCACAGCGCCACGGCGCCGCAGCTCCAAGTGTCCGGCCGCAGCGCCATCGCGCCGCAGCGCGAATCCTTAGTACAAACGCGGCGCCGCAGCGCCACTCTCCAGAAAATTCAGAATGAGTTATTTTAAAAATGTTTAAGTCTAACAATGTGTTAGTGGATTGATGTAATGAACATGTAAACATGTTAGAAGAATAATGTGATGATAAAATAGTTGTTTAACATGTACATAACATAATTGCATGTGGAGTAAATTATTAGCTTGATAATTCATGAAATACAAATTATGTGACAAAGTGATAATTTGACTAAGTATAGTCGATAATTAAAGTAGACAACGAGAATGAGCTCATGTTGATTAATTATTAATTAACAAGTATTGTGTATATGAATGGTATGTAGGATTTAATTCAAAGAACGTGCTTAGTTAAAGTGTAATCTACGCACGAGGCAAGTTTCTTAACTCTATCTTTTACATTGAGCAAATTTCCTAAACTTAAACTATTATTCAAGTTCGAGTATTATATTAAAGATTGATTATCTTTCAAAGCATGATTCAGTTATACAATAATTGTTCTATTGTATACTTCTTGAGATTATTAATCATATTGAATATCATTATTGTCGAACTTTTTAGACTAGTGAACCTTACTGATTCAGCTAGTCCTTAGTTGATGAATGTTCTAAATTTCAGAACCCTTATTGAATTATCCAAACCAAACGTCCTTTGGTGCGGACTCGAATGTCAAACTGAGATGAACAACCCTGTAAAGGGATTTACTTATGCGTAAGCGTTAAGATATTGTGCACAGTATGGTACTAAGGGCTGATCCCCCTAAGTACGAGAAGAAGGTCCATAGTCTTATGACTGTTAAAGGTTTCAAGTATAATCCTTGATAACCTAGGACATAGTTCAAGGTCTTATGACCCTCAGAATTCTTTTGATTCTTGTTATTCATTCTTGATTCAAAAGTTGAGCTCTTATTCAGACGTCTTTGATTTATTCGCATGTTATTATATTGTTATCTCATTATTATACTTGTGGGCATTTGTGCTCACTCTTGCTTAATAATAACATTGCAGTTAAGAACGAAAGAAGTGATGAACCTTCCACTAGTAAGGGCAAGGGCAAAGTTAGCAAGTGATTAAGACTTGTTATTTTCTTAAATTGATGATGTATTTATGTTTAAGACTTATGTTATTGTTAATGACTTATTTGTTTAGAATTCCGCACAGATGTTTTAAGGTTAGTTGACCTGGGATTGTATTATTATTCAGATGTTGTAACCCTTAAGGGGAAGATTTTATTTTCTATCCATTGCATGGTTTGCTTTTATTGGGTAGATAGATAGATGATGCTTGTACAGTGAACACCAAATCCCGCGGAATCGAAGTACCTGGATTTGGGGGTGTCACAGGTTGGTATCAGAGCTGTAGGTTATGAACCTTAGGTGGGGAAAACAACCTTAGGTAGTAACCTTATAGAAAGAAGATAGTAAAGGAAAACTCTTATCGAGTTTTAAGAAATGAATTTTTGGTAATTCATTGAAGATAATAAAATACATTATGTGTCTATGTGTTAATTTATGTGCTCGTTAGTACGACTTAGTAACTAAAACTTAAAATTTTGTTGTCAGGATGACGAATGTTGGAGAAGCTAGTCAAGCTGGGGAGGAAGAACCCCGATTACCTATAGTACCTACAGAGGAGGAGACCCGAGACATACATGTTGTTAGGGAACAGTTAGTTCAGAGGGAGTCATCTCCATTGATCACCGTTGTTGGTCAGGAGCATGAGCCCGAGACTGATCCTGAGGAGGAGTTTGATGATGAGGAAGAAGAAGAGGAGCTACCACGGTACACTGTTGATGCTGAGATGTATGACACACTATATGATCGTAACGTGGAGTTACAAGATGAGGTTCAGGAATTGACTGAGCGAGCGACTGTTCAGCAGTCTACTTTAGAGGAGAAGGATAGAGAGATTGTGACCCTTCATACACGTTTAGGAAACGTGGAGTGGGATCTGGTTCATGAGAAAGGTCAAACCGAAGATAAGACCGAGGAGATAGAGAAGCTGAAGAAGGAACTGAAGGAAACCTCCGGAAGACTGAAAATAGCAGAGGAAGGATGGGTAAGAGAATCACATCTAGCTGATCGTGCAGAAGATGATAGTCGTGCAAAGAAGGCAAAGCTTGAAGACACGTACGCCACACTTAATCATGCGATGGATGAGGTTCAAGAGTGAGTGTTAAGGTACCCCATCCAGTTTGAAGGACTTCTATCGTATATGTTGGATCGCAGGACGATGTCTCGTATCATGAATGAGGAGCGTGGCAAGGCTATTGAGCACCTTGGAAGACAGGAATAGAATCTGTTAATTTATATGAAAGACTTATATAGTTTTATGTAAATTTCGATGTGTTTATGAACTAAGGAATATGTTAATGTTTTAAATCCTGTGGATTCTTTATTCCAGGATAGATGATGTAAATAGCAGTATGCTATAGTTTAATGTTAAACCTTTTTATTTGAATGAAAAGACATCAAGTTGTTTGAGATGATGTGTTAAGTGATATGTTAAATTGTTGAGTAATGTCTTAACTATGTAGAGAAATAAATAAAGTTCTAATAAACGTATATTTAACAGAAAAATGCCGCCAAGGAGAAGACAACAACGTCAACCGGCTCAAGAAGGGTCAACCAACAATAACAATAATGCCAACGTTAATCCAGTTCAACAGCTAGTTAATTTACTAACTGGAGTCATGAATAACCAACCGTAAGCTCCACCTAGCACAACGTTTAAAGATTTTAAGGCGGTGGGACCGCCAGAGTTCAAAGGTTCCAGAAACCCGATCGAGGGTCAAACGTGGGTGATGGAAATGGAGAAGGTTTTCGACGTTGCTAGGGTTCGAGAAGATCAGAAGACCGTTTTTGTGAAATTTATGCTGAAGTCTGAGGCTTGCTACTGGTGGTAGGCAAACAAGATGCGAGGAGGTGAAGGTGTAATGACGTGGGAGAGATTCAAAGAGATGTTTTTCGAAATATATTTCCCAGCTAGTTCGCAGAATCAGATGGAGGTGCAATTTCTGGAACTGAAGCAGGGAAACATGAGCGTGCCTGATTACGCAGCTAAGTTCGATGAGTTGGCAAGGTTTGCTCCGTACCAAGTGCATACCGACGAGAGAAAGGCCCGAAGATTCGAACAAGGACTGAAGCCTTGGGTATACAACAAGGTATCAATGTTTTAACTTAACACGTTTGCGGGAGTTTTGGAAAAGGCCATTCTCGCGGAAGGAGGAAGTGATGCAGTGACTAAGTACAACCAAGAACAGAAAAAGAAAAAGAGTGAGAATGAAGGTAATAACAAGACTGGTGGAAGCAATACTGAGAATAATAATAATCAGAAGAGGAAGTGGACGGATAACTCGACAGCTGGAAGTCAACACGGAGGGCAGAAAAAGAAGATAGAAGCATGTCCGACTTGCGGCAAGGCACATCTAGGAGTTTGTTTGAAGGGAAAGAGAGTGTGCTACAATTGTGGTCAGGAAGGCCACATAGCACCAAATTGTCCAAACCCAAAGAAGGGTGCTTGTTTCAACTGTGGTTCGAAAGATCATTTAGCAAGAGACTGTCCCAAGAAGGGGTCGGGAGGATCAGGACAAGGAGGAAATCGGGGAAATAGCAGTGAAAATACCTTAACCATCACCGGACCACCTGCAACAAACCGACCAACCGCTATAACTTTCAATATGACGGTGCATGATGCAATCCAATCTCGCGATGTGGTATCAGGTATCATTCCGATCAATGAAATTAATGCTTACGTTTTATTTGATTCGGGTGCTACTTGTTCCTTTATATCCGATGACTTTGCTAATAGTTTAGATTTGCGTAAGGATGAATTGGAATATCCTATGAACATAGAAATTGCGAATAGAGAGATAATTCATGTTAAGTATGTGTATAAGAATTGTAGAGTGGATATTAAGGGTAATATCATGAACGTAGATCTTATCCCTATTCGATTGGGAGAATTCGACGTTATATTGGGTATGGATTGGCTATCCAATTATGGGGCTGTAATTGACTGCCAAAAGAAGCGTATTAACCTTATGACTCCGTCAAAAGTTGTGTTTTATGGTAGCAAGTCGCCTAGACAAGCGAGTTGTCTGACGATGTTGCAGGCCAGGAAGTTATTAAGATAAGACTGTGTAGGATATTTAGCTTACATAGTCGATAATCGAAAAGAGAATCCGAAGGTAGAAGAGATACCGATTGTGAGGGACTTTGTCGATGTATTTCCAAACGATTTGCCAGGACTTCCACCAGATAGAGAAGTAGACTTTGTGATTGATTTGGCGCCCGGAACTGCTCCAATATCGAAGGCACCATACCGAATGGCACCAGTAGAGATGAAGGAATTAATGGTACAACTACAAGAATTGTTGGACAAAAAGTACATTCAACCGAGCGTATCGCCGTGGGGAGCGCCGGTGTTGTTCGTGAAAAAGAAGGACGGATCGATGAGGCTCTGCATTGACTACAGAGAATTAAATAAGGTCACGATTAAGAACAGATATCCATTACCGAGGATCGATGATCTGTTTGATCAATTGAAGGGAGCAAAATACTTTTCCAAGATTGACTTGAGGAGTGGTTATCACCAACTGAAGGTGAGGCCAGAGGATGTACCGAAGACAGCGTTCCGAACATGATATGGTCATTATGAGTTTTTAGTAATGTCGTTTGGTCTTACGAATACTCCTGCAACATTTATGGGACTAATGAATGGTGTATTCAAGCCGTTTTTGGACAAATTCGTGGTGGTATTTATAGACGACGTTTTGGTATATTCCAAAACCAAAGAGGAACATGAAGAACACTTGAGGTTAACGTTGGAAGTATTGAGAAGGGAGAAGTTGTATGCTAAATTTTTGAAATGCGAATTCTGGATCGAGAGAGTACAATTTCTTGGTCACGTAATCGATAAAGATGGAATTTCGGTAGATCCATCCAAAGTAGAAGCTGTGATTAACTGGGATCAGCCGAGAATGCCGTCAGAAGTAAGAAGTTTTCTTGGATTAGCAGGATATTATAGAAGATTCATACAAGATTTTTCTAAGATCGCAAATTCGTTAACGAATTTAACTCGAAAAGCTGTGAAATTTGTTTGGACGGAGAAGTGTGAGGAGAGTTTTCAAGAATTAAAGAAGAGGTTGAGTACAGCGCCTGTGTTATCTCTTCCGGATGATATAGGAAATTTTGTTATTTTTAGCGATGCGTCGCATAAAGGACTTGGTTGTGTGCTGATGCAAAACGGCAAAGTCATTGCGTATGCATCACGGTAGTTGAAGGATTACGAGAAGGGTTACCCAACCCATGATTTGGAGTTAGCTGCAGTTGTTTTGGCTTTGAAAATTTGGAGGCACTATCTATACGGGGAGAAGTGTGAAATATATACGGACCACAAGAGTCTGAAATATATTTTTACACAGAAAGATTCGAATATGCGTCAAAGAAGATGGTTGGAATTAATCAAGGATTATGACTGTGAGATTTTATACCATCCAGGTAAGGCTAATGTGGTTGCCGATGCCTTAAGTAGAAAGGGTCGTGAGAAATTGATGATGTTGACTACTCAGCAGGAGCTAATTGCAGATATGGAGAAACTGGAGTTAGAAGTGAAGTATCCTATGGAGATTGATGAGAAGCTATTTCAGATGCAATCTGGTACAACTCTACTAGATAAAGTGAAGGATGCTCAGCTTCAGGATGATGAATGCAAAAAGGTAACAACGAAGATATCTGAAGGAACCGAACCAAGATTTAAGATGGATAAGGAAGGAATATTGAGATTTGAAAGCAGAATTTGGGTTCCGCCAGTACAAGAAATTAAGGAAGAAATTCTGAGTGAGGCTCATAGTTCAAGATATTCGATTCACCCTGGTAGTACAAAAATGTACCAAAATCTTCGACAACATTTCTGGTGGCCGAATTTGAAACGTGATGTTGCAGAATGTGTTGCCAAATGCCTGACATGTCAAAAAGTTAAAGCAGAACATCAGAGACCGAGTGGATTGCTACAACCGTTGGAGATCCCAGTATGGAAATGGGAACATATTACGATGGACTTCGTGGTTGGCCTTCCGACGACTCAGAAAGGCTACGACGCAGTATAGGTTATCGTTGACCGACTGACAAAATCCGCGCACTTCCTTCCTATCAAAATCAGATTTAACTTAGATCAGTTGGCAAGATTATATGTGAAAGAGATTGTTTCGAGGCACGGAGTGCCGGTGTCTATTGTTTCCGATAGGGATCCGCGCTTCACATCAAATTTCTGGAAACGTCTTCAGGAATGCATGGGTACACAACTGCGAATGAGTACAGCTTACCACCCTCAAACAGACGGACAGAGCGAACGAACGATTCAAATACCGGAAGATATGTTACGAGCCTGTGTAATGGACTTCAAAGGAAATTTGGATGATCACCTACCGTTGGTAGAGTTCGGCTACAACAACAGTTACCACGCTAGTATTGGTATGCCGCCTTACGAAGCGTTATACGGCAGAAAGTGCAGAACTCCGCTTTATTGGGATGAAATTGGTGAAAGACAATTGCTAGGGCCAGAATTGGTACAGCAGACGGCAGAAATAGTCAAAGTGATCCGAGCACGACTGGTAGCAGCTCAAGATCGACAAAAGAAATACGCTGATCCACATCGTAAGAATATCGAGTTTGAACCAAGTAGTTATGTTTTCTTGAAGGTCTCTCCCTGGAAGGGAAAGATCAGGTTCGGAAAGAAAGGAAAATTGAGCCCAAGATTTATTGGACCCTTTGAGGTACTGCGAAGAATTGGAGAAGTTGCGTACGAGGTAGCCTTACCTCCAGCACTCGAGAATATCCACAACGTCTTCCATGTTTCTGTGTTACGACCTTACAAACCTGATTACAAGCATGTCATTGAATACGAACCCCTACATTTTGAGAAAGACTTATCTTACGAAAAAATTCCTGTCCAGATTGTCGACCGAAAAGAACAAGTTCTCAGAAATAAAGTTATACCTTCTGTTAAGGTAATTTGGAGGAACCACAACGCTGAAGAAGCTACGTGGGAACTCGAAGAGAATATGATGAAGAATTACCCTCTTTTATTTACTTAATTATGTGTATGTGATTCTGGGGACAGAATCTTTGTAAGGGGGGAGAATGTAACAAGTCAAAATCATTGAGTCGTGATTCTGAGGACAGAATCCTTTTAAGGGGGGAAAGATGTGACGAACGAGAATTTTATAAATTTATTTTAATATTTATTGAATTAAATAAATATTTTCGATGATTTAATTATTAGATTTAATAATTAATTGATGCAGTTATGGTAGATTAATTTAATTATATGTGTCACATTTATTAAATTAATGTGGAGAATTTTATTATTCAAAATATATGATTATGTGAGCTTATTGAATTAAATAAAATATTTAATTAAGCATGCTGTTATTTAATTAATGTAATTATTAATTAGAGATTTAATAAATTGACATTATTTATTAATGAGAAATTTAATTATGTGACTATGTGCATTATTGAGAAATTATTATATTTTAGAAAATTAAATAAAATATTGATTTATTTTATATGGATGTGACATTAGTTAAACTATATAATAAAGCTTTATTAAATTAAACGATTTTTTAAAACCTTTTCTAACTAGCCAAACATGGCACTATGGGAAGTTGATGGCAGTTACCCATGACTGGGTAACTGACCACCAATGCGTCAGTTGAGTTCTATATTATACGCCTTCCTTTCCTTTTCTTTCAATTTTTTTCTTCTAAGTCTAATATTAAGCAGAGAGAGTTGAGAAAATTAGAGTAAAGTGTAGGAGAAACTCTGTGGTTGAGATAGGAAGGAAGTTATTATCTTTACATTCTACGCTTGGGTAATCTTCTCAAACCTAATTTCTATTTTACGTCATTTAGTTTTTATAAAATGGCTTTCAAAGTTTGGTTTAACGTCTGTAATTGGGATAGGAATAATGATTATGGGTTTTGTTTATGTAATGGCATATCAAATCGTATTTTAATTATATATTGTTGCAAACCATAACATCAGTATTATGAAAACATGTCGTACATATATTATTTCAAAATAAACAGAGTACGTGATATGGCCATATGGCCATATATGTGATAATTGATGTATTGATTATATATTATCCCTAAATTTTACACCCTTATATTATTGAGCATGTTAATGCGAAGAGATCAAGCCTTAAACGAACGGATTCGGTGTTATAACGAATCCGTACGGCTAAATTATGTGTTTTGTTCAAAAACTTCAAGAACATCAAGAACAGTCCAATTTTACATGATTTAAATCTGTGATTATATGTTTT
Organism: Panax notoginseng; assembly: GCA_016801055.1. NCBI lineage: Eukaryota > Viridiplantae > Streptophyta > Magnoliopsida > Apiales > Araliaceae > Panax > Panax notoginseng. The sequence goes on along the minus strand of CM029014.1, from coordinate 33,629,915 downwards.
AATGGGTTAAAATCACTTTATAGATGTTGTATTATGAATATACATGAACTATAACTTGTGGGTATGTCTAATTTTGAGTAGAAAATAAGAAATTGGGAGGAATTGGCATGTTCTGCGATTTTTCGCGAACAGCCATTTCTGTGTCTGGTATGCCGCGCCGCAGCGCCGGCTACCAGTTCATTTCCCGCGCCGCAGCACCACCGTGCCGTAGCGCCATGACTCGAGCCACAGCGCCACGGCGTCGCAGCTCCAAGTGTCCGGCCGCAGCGCCATCGCGCCGCAGCGCGAATCCTTAGTACAAACGTGGCGCCGCAGCGCCACTCTCCAGAAAATTCAGAATGAGTTATTTTAAAAATGTTTAAGTCTAACAATGTGTTAGTGGATTGATGTAATGAACATGTAAACATGTTAGAAGAATAATGTGATGATAAAATAGTTGTTTAACATGTAAATAACATAATTGCATGTGGAGTAAATTATTAGCTTGATAATTCATGAAATACAAATTATGTGACAAAGTGATAATTTGACTAAGTACAGTCGATAATTAAAGTAGACAACGAGAATGAGCTCATGTTGATTAATTATTAATTAACAAGTATTGTGTATATGAATGGTATGTAGGATTTAATTCAAAGAACGTGCTTAGTTAAAGTGTAATCTACGCACGAGGCAAGTTTCTTAACTCTATCTTTTACATTGAGCAAATTTCCTAAACTTAAACTATTATTCAAGTTCGAGTATTATATTAAAGATTGATTATCTTTCAAAGCATGATTCAGTTATACAATAATTATTCTATTGTATACTTCTTGAGATTATTAATCATATTGAATATCATTATTGTCGAACTTTTTAGACTAGTGAACCTTACTGATTCAGCTAGTCCTTAGTTGATGAATGTTCTAAATTTCAGAACCCTTATTGAATTATCCAAACCAAACGTCCTTTGGTGCGGACTCGAATGTCAAACTGAGATGAACAACCCTGTAAAGGGATTTACTTATGCGTAAGCGTTAAGATATTGTGCACAGTATGGTACTAAGGGCTGATCCCCCTAAGTACGAGAAGAAGGTCCATAGTCTTATGACTGTTAAAGGTTTCAAGTATAATCCTTGATAACCTAGGACATAGTTCAATGTCTTATGACCCTCAGAATTCTTTTGATTCTTGTTATTCATTCTTGATTCAAAAGTTGAGCTCTTATTCAGACGTCTTTGATTTATTCGCATGTTATTATATTGTTATCTCATTATTATACTTGTGGGCATTTGTGCTCACTCTTGCTTAATAATAACATTGCAGTTAAGAACGAAAGAAGTGATGAACCTTCCACTAGTAAGGGCAAGGGCAAAGTTAGCAAGTGATTAAGACTTGTTATTTTCTTAAATTGATGATGTATTTATGTTTAAGACTTATGTTGTTGTTAATGACTTATTTGTTTAGAATTCCGCACAGATGTTTTAAGGTTAGTTGACCTGGGATTGTATTATTATTCAGATGTTGTAACCCTTAAGGGGAAGATTTTATTTTCTATCCATTGCATGGTTTGCTTTTATTGGGTAGATAGATAGATGATGCTTGTACAGTGAACACCAAATCCCGCGGAATCGAAGTACCTGGATTTGGGGGTGTCACAAACACATTTTTAATTATTCATCAATAATATTATAACTCACAATATTAACAACCAGATCATTCTCAAGAAAGAGGGGGCTTTCCGATAAGGACTTCTCCATATTAGCGCGCAATTAGATGACCAAACCCCTTTCCTCGACAGAACTTTCTAAACATTGTCAATAATGCAAATAATAATATGAATAATTGTGTCGTCTCAATTATTGATTTAATAATATAAAATATTGAGCTGTTAATACTGTGACAATAATTGAATCAATAATATGAGATACTATGCATCAATTAATGTTACAATAATTGAATAAAACTGAATGACTTCTCACTTTTGGATTTGTTATAATGTTATAGTTGTGGGTAATATTTATAAATTTTGCAAAGTAAGCAAGTTGTCATAAAATATTCGTTGGATCGAGGAATATCCGTACGACGACACAATCATTGGTGGACCCCGCAACGGAGTTACTATCTGATTTAGAAAGCAATAGAAATAACCTTTTTATAAAAATAACGACAAGACTTTAACCGTTAAACTATTGAAATACCCGGTGATAAAAGTACAGTAATACACATACAGTAATACCGTTATTCAAAATGATATTTATTCATAAATGTTAGGGTCTTACACTTCGTATCTCGATAATAAAATCAAATCAAGCTGAATACGGAATAAAATGGAAGTACCAAAGGCCTCAATTACTATATTAGCATAAGGGTTTGAAAATCTATTTTCAAAACATCATTGTTATATATATTACTTAAAATTGAACTTTTATGCAAATCAAACCCTTTGTATATAGGTGCAAACGAGGCATAGCATTATTTTCAAATAATGCACTTAGGCCCAATTAACCACACACACACACACTTCAAATAAATTAGGAAATTAAAATACGCAGTAACCGTATTTTCATGGAAGTCAGTGGGTGCCTAACACCTTCTCCCCACTTAATCAAGCCCCTGAACTGTATGAATCTCGGTTTTCAAGGCCTGTTAAACAGAGTCTAACACTTGGGCCTTTGTGTAAACCTTTTCAAATTCGGTTGAGTTGGTACAACCATTTTAAAACTACCAACTGGAGACTGGATTTTTAAATCGTCGACATTTTGTGTCGGACTCTTTTCAAACTCGTCCTTTCAAATAAAATTCAACACATAGAAAACATAAAGGGTAAAAAAGAGGAATTCCATAGAAAGAAAATTTTTTCCGACGTCGACACTAGATTTTGTTATGAAATTGATAGAAACAACCACTTTAAATATGTTAATAAATTTTTAGTTAGTGATACTATGTATAACTCTAATTGAGAGTGTAAATATGTTGTGACGCCCCCAAAATAGGTATATATAACCCATTCTGAGTCGCCAAATACATGGTACAGAATTCAAATACAAACTTAATTATACAACTATCGTGTAAAATACACATAGATGAGAGTTTTAACACGAATATTGTCTCGTAGACAATATCCAAACTCAAATGGAGTCTTCATTACAATTATTATCACACTATTTTATAAAATAGTGAGAACTACTACAGCCACCATCTCGGACCGTTACTCTATTCATCGACTAGTCCCAGCTATATTCTCATTTCCTGAAGAAAACAATGAAAGTAAATGATGAGCTCAACTAGCCTAATAAAGAATATTATGACTAAGATAATGCAGAATAAATTATCGTTAGCCTTCAACAGTGTAAAACTGATAGAATATAATAGACAACAAGTTTAACTGCAGCGGAACAAGCAATCCATTAGAAGAGTCAAGTAGAGCATAATATCTACTATCTTCTATTATTTAAAAGTTTATCATCAATATTTTATCGCTGTAACACAGCTCAATAAATAATCCACATCATCGAATTATCCATGTACTATGGGCCAATGATATTCGTTAGTATCACATCCATGAATTATTCATGCACTACGGCCCAATAATATTTATTATTATCACATCCACAAATTATCCATGTACTATGGGTCAATGATATTCGTAAGTATCACCAGTGGTCATTATCATGCCAACAACTATCCATCAATGTACTATGGGTCAATGAGAACTTTTACCACATCATTTGTAACATTTCAGGTTATGATTATACCGATACATTATCCATGGTCATAATCATACTAATCAACAGTCCATCTATGCATTACGGGCTAAAGACGACTTTCATCACAATATAAGCATGAGGATGATGACAATGATATAATCATCAATCAAACGAAATCAAGGATAAATATTAAATATTTTTAATTTATCCAGAGTTTAAAAAAGTCCAAATTGTCAACATGATAACTTCTTTGTGGAGTACAATTTAAGAATAATATTCATGTATCAAAAATAATTTGGACAGAAAAGAAATTAATTTTTGCCGTGAATAGTACCCCGGGTGAATAGTGCCTGAGTGAATAGTACCCCGGCATGAAAAGATCAAAATTTAACAAGAATGTTCAGAAAAATATTCTTGTGAAACGATACTAGATGAAGCGCAAATTTTAAAGATATTCTACTAATTTCAAAGAGTATAGAAGCAATACTTAATAAAATGAGTGTAGAATTCAGAATCTGAAACTAAATAATATTATTTACATACTACAGAGTATGAAAAAAAATATTATTTCTAATGAATATTGAACAAAAATAACATCCATAACCTTAAAAGGAGAGTACTTCTAAATGGTATGACGGGGATATTTTTGAAGAAAACTTGCACTGTTTTCTACACTCAAAGCTTCCTTAAACTCTAAAGAAATACGCTCAATATTATAGAAGAAGAATTCTCTTATTCTGGTGTGATTTTCATTTCTAAACTAAGCATCCTATTTATAGGAGAATGAAAGGATACTATTTGGACGCACAGTAACGAAAAATCATGGACTGCACAATAACTTATTCACAAGCTGCAACCGGCGAAACTTTTAAAAAAATTTGATTTTACTATGCTGTACTATGCAGTACTATGCAAGCACTATACAATAATATGCAAACAATAAAATATAATATATTCTATTTTACATAAAAAAAACTTATATATATATATAGAGCAATGATCAAGAGCATACCTCTTAAATAGCATTCCTCCTTAAATATCATTTATTTATTAAAATTACGTCATTTTGGAATGACCGCTGTGACGCCCCCAAAATAGGTATACAACACCCATTCTGAGTCGCCAAATACATGGTACAGAAAGCAAACTACAACTTCAATAATACAATTGTCGTGCAAAATACGACAACACATACTGTGAGTTTAAATACAAATATTGTCTTCTAGAAAATATCCACACTCAAATAAATCCTCATTACAATTATTCAAACACTATTTTACAGAAATAGTGAGGACTGCTAAAATATCTTTCTAGAACCATCACTCCATACCCCGACTAGATCCTGCTATGTTCTCACCTCCTGAGAAGAAAAATGGAACAAAAAGGAAAAGGGTGAGCTCAACTAGCCCAGTAAAGAATATTATGACTAAGATAATATACAAACAAATTATCGTTAGTCTTCAACAGGGAAAAATCTGATAAAATATAATCGACAACAAGTTTTAGATCAACAACTGCAGCGGAAACAGCAAACCATTAGAAGAGTCAAGTAGAGAAAGAATTCTACTATCTTCTAAGATTTAAAAGTCCATCATCAATATTTTATCCCTGTAACATCAATTAATAATCATCTTTAACCAAATATTCATCTTTGCACTACAGGCCAAAGATATTCATTTGTATCATCAGTCGGTCATGTTCATCTCAACACCTGTTCATCTTTGCACTACAGGCCAAAGATATTCATCAAGTAATTATACATCTTTGCACTACAGGCCAAAGATATTCAGTAATATCATCATTTAGGACTGAGGATGATGAAAAATATCTTAAAGAGAACGAATCCAGTGAGACAGAAGGACAAATATTAGGGATTCGTATAACAGTTTATCCAAGATCAATAATACTTCATAATAATCAATTGTGAAGCAGAATTCAAAAATAAAGATCAAAACATGGATACAATCAAAGATAGTAACCATAATAGACATCTTGGACAAAAAGGGAAAATTTTATTTTTCGGTGAATAGTGCCGTATACGTGAATAGTGCCGTATACGTGAATAGTAACCCCCGACACAAAAAGTTCCAAATTTGATAAAAACTCATATCAATATTTCAGCATAATGATATTGAAGAAAATAATATCATTTAAGAAGAAAATAATATCCCTTACCTCAAAATATCAGTACTTCTGGTCGGAATACCGGTATAAGGCTGAAAGAAACTTGCTCTGATGAATAGAAACTCTCAAAGTATCTAAATACTCACAAAATACACTCAATAATCTAGAGAGAGAAAGAGAGAAAACTTGTTTCTGGTGTGATTTTCAATTCTAACTTAGCCCTCTATTTATAGGAAAATTTTGGTAGGTTTGACCTGCAACCTGATGGCTTTACCTGCTACTATTCCCACCCACCACATTTGAAATATAATTCAGCACATTTCTTCACCAACCACAAGTGGGGCCCACCAATTCTAGAATTTTCCACCAAAATGATAAACTCCGAAAATTCAACAATTTCTGAACCAGTCATCTTGTAAAATTCGTAATAAATCATACGTTCATTTTTAACGGTTCAAAATTTGTGGACATATACTCAACTTATATATGTATAACATATCCAAAAATTACCACGATCCAACGGTCGGATTAAAAATTATAACCCCCGCAAACTATCTCAAAAACCCTGATTTTTAATACCTCCATTCCGACAAAAATACTGACAAAAACCTCAACATTAACTCCTTCATTTTTAACCACAAAAATATATCCCTCATTTATATCCACATAAAATAAATATTTCCTTATCATATGAATCAATAATTAATTATTCACAAATAATATTACAGAATCACATTTATGACAACCAGGCCGTTCCCAGGAAAGAGGGGGCTTTCCAATAAGGATTTCTCCTTACTGGCGCGCAATTAGATGACCAAACCTCTCCTTAGACAGAACTTTCTAGACATTGCCAATAATGTTATCTAATAATATTATTCAAATAATATGAATTATTGATCTGATAAATGAAAATACTGTGCAGCAACAATTATTGAAACAACAATAATATAAAATATCAACGCAGCAATTATTGAATCAATAAAATAAAATATTGAATAATAACTACTGTAACAATTATTGAGTAGTGCCTTCTTACGTAAGAATCAATAATTGGTGCAATACCGTGTGCTACTGTATTTTAACCACCGGGTATTCCAACAGTATTAACGGTAACAACAACTTATACTTGTCGTTTTCTTCATCCAATCGCTTTCCGTTATGGGGCCCACACAAGGCTGCGTCGTCGTACGAATATTCCCCGACAGCAAGAATATTCCACGACCAACCGAATATTCACCGACCAAAAATAAATATTTTATAACCACTTGCTTATTTTGCAAAATTTGCACATTTCACCCATAACCAAAGTATTATATCAAATTAACCCCTTATTATTCACAATAATATTTAGAGAAAATTTGATTTTATTCATTAATAAGTTGGGGTCTTACAACCTCCCCTCCTTATGAAATTTCGTCCTCGAAATTGACGTACGTACCTGATGTTTCAAAAAGGTGAGGATACCTCGCTTTCATTTCTGATTCCAACTCCCAGGTCATTTCTTCAATAGCATGGTTTCTCCACAAAACCTTAACTTGTGGTATAACCTTCGTGCGTAGGACATGCTCTTTCCTATCCAAGATCTTAACAGGTACCTCCTCGTACGTTAAATCTTCAGCTATCTCGTCTGGTTCTAACTCAATAATGTGGTTCGGGTCTTTAACATATTTACGAAGCATAGATATGTGAAAAACATTATGAACACGAGACATGCTTGGAGGTAATGCGAGTCTATATGCCACATTTCCTATTCGCTCAAGAATCTCAAATGGACCAACAAATCTTGGATTGAGCTTTCCTCTCTTCCCAAATCTTGTAACTCCCTTCCATGGTGCAACACGTAACAATACATGATCCCCAATATTAAATTCCACGTCCTTCCGATGAAGATCCGCATAACTCTTTTGTCGATCCTGTGCCGTTTGTATACGTTGTCGAATCGTTTGGATCTTCTCTGTAGTAATGCGTACCAACTCTGGTCCCAACAATGTTGCTTCACCCACCTCGTCCCAGCATACTGGAGAACGACATTTTCTTCCATACAACGCCTCGAATGGAGCCACACCTATGCTCGCCTGATAACTGTTGTTGTAGGAGAATTCCACCAATGGTAGGTACTTATCCCAACTCCCTTTGAGATCTAGGACACAAAGTCTTAATAGATCTTCAAGAGTTTGAATAGTCCTCTCTGATTGTCCGTCCGTTTGAGGATGGTATGCTGAACTGAATCGTAAATCCGTGCCCATAGCTTTCTGCAAGCTAACCCAAAATCGTGAAGTGAATCTTGGGTCACGATCCGAAACTATGGATACTGGCATGCCATGCAATCTCACAATCTCGTTCACGTACATACTAGCAAGACGTTCAAGGGAATAAGTCTCACGTATCGGCAAGAAATGAGCGGACTTGGTTAATCTATCAACAATAACCCAAATCGCATCTATGCCTTGAGAAACCTTGGGAAGACCTGTAACAAAATCCATAGTAATGTGTTCCCACTTCCATTTCGGAATCTCAAGTGGTTGCAATGGACCCTTTGGTACTTGATGCTCCGCTTTTACACGTTGACAAGTTAAACATCTCGAGATAAACTCCGCGATCTCTCTTTTCATATTGCTCCACCAAAATGTATGTCGAAGATCGTGATACATTTTGGTACTCCCAGGATGGATTGCAAACGGTGTGTTGTGTGCCTCCATCATTATTCTATGCTTCAAGTCAAAATCGTTAGGAACACAAAGTCTGGAGTTGACTCGAAGTATTCCTTCTTCATCGATTCTTGCTTCTGGAATAGCACCTTCTTGCACTTTCTTCTTCATACGCATCAGCTCTATATCCGTAGCTTGAGCAGCTTTAACTTTATCGATTAAAGTCGGTTCTACTCGTATATTTGATATCATCATGTGGGTACTTGGAGCCTTCATCTCTATCTCCATCCTTTGCAAGTCATACAAAATGGGCCTTTGTGTTAAAAACATTGCACTCGTACCCGCATATGATCTTCTACTCAATGCGTCAGCTACTACGTTTGCTTTTCCAGGATGATATTGGATGGTATGATCGTAATCTTTCAACAGCTCGAGCCAACGTCGTTGCCGCATGTTGAGTTCCTTTTGGGTGAAGAAATATTTGAGGCTTTTATGATCTGTATAGATCTCCACTTTCTCCCCATACAGGTAGTGTCTCCAGATCTTCAACGCAAAAACGACTGCTGCCAACTCCAAATCATGAGTAGGATAATTCCTCTCATATTCTTTGAGTTGTCGTGAGGCATAGGCTATGACTTTCCCATGTTGCATGAGAACACATCCTAACCCTTTGCCTGAAGCATCGCTGTAGATAACAAATCCATCCGAACCAGATGGTATTGTCAGAACAGGTGCCGAAATGAGTCTCCTCTTGAGTTCTTGGAAACTCTTCTCGCATTCCTCACTCCATACGAATTTTGTATCTTTCCGAGTCAGCTGAGTTAACGGAGTAGCGATTCGAGAAAATCCTTCCACAAATCTCCGATAATAACCAGCTAAGCCCAGAAAGCTACGTACTTCGGTTACCGACTTCGGTTGCTCCCAACTTTGTATGGCTTCAATCTTCGCCGGGTCGACAGATACTCCATGTTTTGACACCACGTGCCCAAGGAATGCTACTTCCTCAAGCCAGAACTCGCATTTCTTCAGTTTGGCATATAGCTTGTTTTCACGAAGCCTTTGCAGTACCAGCTTCAAATGGCGCTCATGATCTTCACGGCTTTTGGAATAGATGAGGATGTCATCAATAAAGACAACAACGAACTGATCCAAATATTCTTTGAATACACGGTTCATCATATCCATGAAGGCAGCAGGAGCATTAGTCAATCCAAAAGACATTACTAAGAATTCATAATGCCCGTACCGAGTTCTGAAGGCAGTCTTTGGAATATCCTCAGTTTTAATCTTCAGCTGATGATATCCAGAACGAAGATCGATCTTTGAAAAGAATTGTGCTCCTTGCAACTGGTCAAACAGGTCATCAATGCGAGGTAGCGGATACCTATTCTTGATGGTGACATGGTTCAATTCTCGATAGTCAATACAAAGTCGCATACTCCCGTCTTTCTTCTTTACGAATAAAACAGGAGCACCCCAAGGAGACGTACTAGGACGAATAAAACCGATGTCCAACAACTCCTGTAGTTGGACTTTTAACTCCTGAAGTTCAATAGGAGCCATTCGATATGGGGTTTTAGAAATGGGCTTTGTACCGGGTTCAAGGTCAATAAAGAATTCAATTTCTCGTTCCGGGGGTAGACCGGGAAGTTCTTCAGGAAATACATCGGGAAATTCTCTAACAATAGAAATATTATTCAAATCTGACTTGTCTTTGTTCAAATCCATAACATGGGCTAAGAAAGCTTGACATCCGTTTTTCAATAAACGAATAGCTTTGTGGCTTGATATGACAGTGACTGATTTTAGTGGTTTAGTAGTTTGAATTCGTATGACAGGTTGGTTAGGAATATGAAAACTAACAACCTTACGAAAACAATCAATTTTAGCATGATGAGTGGTTAACCAATCAATTCCTAAAATCACATCAAAAGCAAGTATCTTTAAAGAGATAAGATCAACAGGTAATGTGATAGTGCCAACTTGGATCATGCAAGATTTATAAACTGTAGATGTAACGAAGGTTTCACCCAACGGAGTTTCAACAGATAAGTTAAAGTCCAATTTCTCCGGAGTCAAGTTTAAACGTTGAGCACAAGCAGGAGAGATAAAAGAATGGGTAGAACCGGTATCTAGTAAAGTATAAACTTCGCAAGAATTCAAGATTAGCTTACCCGTGATCACCTCGTTCGGGTTTCTCGCGTTTTGGCCAGTCACGACAAACGCCCTTCCAGGAACCGCTGATTTCGACTTATCCGGGATAACTTTTGGAGTCACCATCCCCGCTGAACTTGGTTTTGCTACAGAACACTCTCGAGCTATATGACCTTCCTTTCCACAGTTATAACATACCTTGGATTGTTGTGGGCAGTTTGGGCTGATATGTCCCTCTTTCCCACATTTGTAACATACGACCGGTGGTCGTTCTCCTCCCCTAGAAACAGTTGATGTTTGTGCTGACGTCTTCACGTTATCATTGTTGTACCTTCTCTTCTTGAAATCTCCTCCCGACTCGCTCCTTCTATTATCACGACCACGATTACCACCAGAGTGGTTACCGCTTTTGTCCGAATGTTTTCCTCCCTGCTGGTTTTCATTGTTTCGATGACTGCCGCCACCGGTATGACCCTGGTTGTGGTCCCTCGGTTGCACATACTCATTATCTCGCTCTAATAATTGAGCCCTGTTTACAACATCTGAATATAAAGAAAATTTATGAGAGATAAGATATTGCCGAATCTCGGGTTTTAGACCTCTCAGAAACATCCTTGTCATTCGTTCCTCATTTTCGACCAAATGAGGTGCAAACCTGGATAACTCTGCAAACTTCGCCTCGTACTGGGACACCGTCATGTTGTTTTGTTCCAGTCTAATAAACTCAACCTCCTTCATATGACGAATACTTTCAGGAAAGTACTTGTCATTGAACAGTTTTTGAAATGTTTCCCAGGACATGTTGAGTGCGTCAGGCTGGGTACGCTTCACAGACTCCCACCAGTAGTCTGCCTCACCGCGGAACATAAATGTGGCGAATGGAACCTTCTGTTCCTCCGTGCATCCCAAGACATCAAATATCTTGGTAATTTGCTTGACCCACGTTTCCGCCATGATCGGATCCGGCTTTCCCTTAAATTCTGGTGGTCCCAATTCTTTGAACTGCTTAGCTGTGACAAACCGCGCGTTGTTATCATTTCCACCCGTATTCTGCACACGAGTCTCCCTCGTCTGATTTTGCATGAACTGCAAAAAGCTCCTAAACATTCCATCATTCATCGTTTGCTCGGTAACGTTGTTTACAGGAGGAATATTGCCTTCCTGTTGCACGTTCCCCTGGGTAGTGATCAAAGGTGTCTCCACGGTCTGATTTACTCCATTATTAACGTTCTCAGCTGCCATTCTTAAATACTGCCATAAAACAAGGGTTAATAGTCATGTCATATATTATCCCTATACTCTGACCGACCAAATAAACACCAAATAAACTTAGTCAGGTCATACTAGCGAAGGAATTCCCCGTCTCTCCCCTCCTAGTTCTTGTCTCACATCTCAGCCAGGGATCATATCCCTAAGCTCTGATACCAACTGTGACGCCCCCAAAATAGGTATACAACACCCATTCTGAGTCGCCAAATACATGGTACAGAAAGCAAACTACAACTTCAATAATACAATTGTCGTGCAAAATACGACAACACATACTGTGAGTTTAAATACAAATATTGTCTTCTAGACAATATCCACACTCAAATAAATCCTCATTACAATTATTCAAACACTATTTTACAGAAATAGTGAGGACTGCTAAAACATCTTTCTAGAACCATCACTCCATACCCCGACTAGATCCTGCTATGTTCTCACCTCCTGAGAAGAAAAATGGAACAAAAAGGAAAAGGGTGAGCTCAACTAGCCCAGTAAAGAATATTATGACTAAGATAATATACAACAAATTATCGTTAGTCTTCAACAGGGAAAAATCTGATAAAATATAATCGACAACAAGTTTTAGATCAACAACTGCAGCGGAAACAGCAAACCATTAGAAGAGTCAAGTAGAGAAAGAATTCTACTATCTTCTAAGATTTAAAAGTCCATCATCAATATTTTATCCCTGTAACATCAATTAATAATCATCTTTAACCAAATATTCATCTTTGCACTACAGGCCAAAGATATTCATTTGTATCATCAGTCGGTCATGTTCATCTCAACACCTGTTCATCTTTGCACTACAGGCCAAAGATATTCATCAAGTAATTATACATCTTTGCACTACAGGCCAAAGATATTCAGTAATATCATCATTTAGGACTGAGGATGATGAAAAATATCTTAAAGAGAACGAATCCAGTGAGACAGAAGGACAAATAGTAGGGATTCGTATAACAGTTTATCCAAGATCAATAATACTTCATAATAATCAATTGTGAAGCAGAATTCAAAAATAAAGATCAAAACATGGATACAATCAAAGATAGTAACCATAATAGACATCTTGGACAAAAAGGGAAAATTTTATTTTTCGGTGAATAGTGCCGTATTCGTGAATAGTGCCGTATACGTGAATAGTGCCGTATACGTGAATAGTAACCCCCGACACAAAAAGTTCCAAATTTGATAAAAACTCATATCAATATTTCAGCATAATGATATTGAAGAAAATAATATCATTAAGAAGAAAATAATATCCCTTACCTCAAAATATCAGTACTTCTGGTCGGAATACCGGTATAAGGCTGAAAGAAACTTGCTCTGATGAATAGAAACTCTCAAAGTATCTAAATACTCACAAAATACACTCAATAATCTAGAGAGAGAAAGAGAGAAAACTTGTTTCTGGTGTGATTTTCAATTCTAACTTAGCCCTCTATTTATAGGAAAATTTTGGTAGGTTTGACCTGCAACCTGATGGCTTTACCTGCTACTATTCCCACCCACCACATTTGAAATATAATTCAGCACATTTCTTCACCAACCACAAGTGGGGCCCACCAATTCTAGAATTTTCCACCAAAATGATAAACTCCGAAAATTCAACAATTTCTGAACCAGTCATCTTGTAAAATTCGTAATAAATCATACGTTCATTTTTAACGGTTCAAAATTTGTGGACATATACTCAACTTATATATGTATAACATATCCAAAAATTACCACGATCCAACGGTCGGATTAAAAATTATAACCCCCACAAACTATCTCAAAAACCCTGATTTTTAATACCTCCATTCCGACAAAAATACTGACAAAAACCTCAACATTAACTCCTTCATTTTTAACCACAAAAATATATCCCTCATTTATATCCACATAAAATAAATATTTCCTTATCATATGAATCAATAATTAATTATTCACAAATAATATTACAGAATCACATTTATGACAACCAGGCCGTTCCCAGGAAAGAGGGGGCTTTCCAATAAGGATTTCTCCTTACTGGCGCGCAATTAGATGACCAAACCTCTCCTTAGACAGAACTTTCTAGACATTGCCAATAATGTTATCTAATAATATTATTCAAATAATATGAATTATTGATCTGATAAATGAAAATACTGTGCAGCAATAATTATTGAAACAACAATAATATAAAATATCAACGCAACAATTATTGAATCAATAAAATAAAATATTGAATAATAACTACTGTAACAATTATTGAGTAGTGCCTTCTTACGTAAGAATCAATAATTGGTGCAATACCGTGTGCTACTGTATTTTAACCACCGGGTATTCCAACAGTATTAACGATAACAACAACTTATACTTGTCGTTTTCTTCATCCAATCGCTTTCCGTTATGGGGCCCACACAAGGCTGCGTCGTCGTACGAATATTCCCCGACAGCAAGAATATTCCACGACCAATCGAATATTCACCGACCAAAAATAAATATTTTATAACCACTTGCTTATTTTGTAAAATTTGCACATTTCACCCATAACCAAAGTATTATATCAAATTAACCCCTTATTATTCACAATAATATTTAGAGAAAATTTGATTTTATTCATTAATAAGTTGGGGTCTTACAACCGCGGATGGCATTTTTGTAAATAAAATGAAAATAAGTGGGACCACTCTCTTCTAAGTCACTCCAAAACGACGTAGTTTTAATAAATGAATACTATTTAAGGAGGAATACTATTTAAGAGGAATGCTCTTGATCCTTGTTATATATATATATATATATATATATATATATATATATATATATATATATATATAAAGAAAACAAAACTGAGCGATAATTGTGAAAAATAGGTAAGTGGGGGTCCATATAATAAGCCAAATTTACAACAAATACTTCATAAAAACCCTTCTATTTATCTCAATTCATTTGGCTTCACAAAACACATTTTTAACAACATTTATTCATCATTTATAACTCACAATATTAACAACCAGATCATTCACAGGAAAGAGGGGGCTTTCCAATAAGAGTTTCTCCTTATTGGCATGCAATTAGGTAACCAAACCTCTTTCCTCGACAAAACTTTCTAAATATCGTCAATAATGCAAATAATAATATGAATAACTTTGTCGTCTCAAATATTAATTTAATAATATAAAATATTGTGACAATAGTTGAATCAATAATGTGAGATATTATACATCAATTACTATGGCAATAATTGAATAAAATTGAGTGACTTCTCACGTAATCATCAATAATAAAAAATATTGTACAATACCGTGTGCTACTATACAACCACGTGTATTACTATACGTTTATCCTCGGGTATTTCAACAGTTAACGGTAAAATTTTTGCCGTTATTTTTATAAAAAGTTATTTATATCATTTTCTAACTTCGACAGTTATTCCGTTGTGGGGTCTACACACACACACACACACACACACACACATATATATATATATATAAAGAAAGAAAACAAAACTGAGATAACTTTCTACCGATAATTTTAAAAAATGGGTAAGTGGGAGTCCATATTGTAAGACCCCGAATTTTATAAAATAAAAGTATTCAATTTCTTTTATAATTATTATTCAGTAAATGGTTAAATTGATAAAAAGTTAAAGTTAAGGGTGATATATGTAAAGTTTACAAAATACGCAAGTGGTTATAAAATATCCATTGTTGCCGGGGAATATTCGTTTGGTCTTAGAATATTCTTATTGTCGAGGAATATTCGTACGATGGCGCAGCCATTTGTGGGCCCCATAACAGAATAACTGTCGAATGAAGAAAACGACAAGTATAAGTTTTTATAAATAACGGTGTAGTTGTTACCGTTAACACTGTTGGAATACCTGTTGGTTAAAATACAGTAATACGCGTGGTTGCACAGTAGCACACGGTATTGAACAGTATTTTTTATTCCTACGTAAGAAGGCACCACTCAATAATTGTTACAGTAATTACTGTTCAATATTTTATTTTATTGATTCAATAATTGTTGCGTTGATATTTTATATTATAGTTGTTTCAATAATTATGACGGCACAATATTTTCTATTATCATATCAATAAATTATATTATTTTAATAATATTATTAGATAGCATTATTGACAATGTCTAAAAAGTTCTGTCTAAGGAGAGGTTTGGTCACCTAATTACGCGCCAGTAAGGAGAAATTCTTATTGGAAAGCCCCCTCTTTCCTAGGAACGGCCTGGTTGTCAGTATTGTGATTCTGTAATATTATTTGTGAATAATTAATTATTGATTTATATGATATAGAAAAAATTTATTTTATATGGATATAAATGGAGGAATTTTTAGAAAAGTGACAATTGTTGAAAATTGATATTTTATCTTTTCTGATAAAATATGTTATTATATTACAATAATATAATAATGATGATATTTTTACAATGAATGTGTGATATATGAATAAATGAGGAGAAAGAGTATTTTTGTTACAAAAAATATTTAACACATGTTTTGTGTGTTAGTGGACCCTATTTTTGACTGAAGTTTGATTATAGCCTGCAAAATCGTCCGTATGTGAATTTCGGTCAATTTCTGTTTAGAATTTGGAAAAACTTAAATTTAAAAAGTTATAAAAAATTGAATTTCCTATGAAATAGACATAAGATTCAAATTTTCCTAATAAAAGGACTATTTATTATGAATTATTGAAGTTCTAGAATATTGGGTCTGAATTGATTTTGTTACAAAAAATATTTAAAACATGTTTTTCATGTTGGTGGGCCCCACTTGCATGTGTAAGTTGCTGAATTCAGATTTCAAAGTATGCGTATAATTTTTAATAAATATTATTATTTTATTAAATTTTCTGCTTTGGTGTTCTAAGCATTTTTCTATAAATAGAATGCTTAGGCTAGAATTGAAAATCACACAAGAAACTGAAGTTTTCTCTATCTATATTATTGAGCGTATTTTTGTGAGTATTTAGATATCTTGAGTGTTGCTATACGGTGCAAGTTTCTTTCGACGTTATATTCGACATTCCAGTCGGAAGTACTACTTTTTTGTGGTAAGGGCTAGTAAGGGATAGTAAGGGATTGTAAGAGATGGTAAGAGATGTTATTTTTTGAAGTAAATGATGTTATTTCCTTTAATATCATTATAACAAAGTATTGATATGAATTTTGTTGTGAAACTTTATCTTTTTCGTGTTGAGGTTACTATTCACGTATACGGCACTAACCGCGTATACGACACTATTTACGTATGTAACATTATTTACGTATACGATACTATGTACGAATACGAGTTACTATTCATGAGTTACTATTCACGAGTTACTATTTATGAGTTACTATTCACGAGTTACTATTCATGGGTACTATTCACGACAAAATTGGTTTTCTTTTTCTGACCAAACTATCGTTGATTTATGAATCTTACTCTTGAAATTAAATCCATGTTTTGATTATATTATTTTTATTATCATATATAACATTTTTATAATCCTGGTGATAAAATTTTTCTTTGACTTGAGTGTAAAGATGGATAGATTATTGAAATGATCGTGACTATGGGTTCTCTTTGGCCAGTAGTGCAAAGATGAATTATTGACTAGTATGATCATGACCATTGAATTTATAATTGAATATCTTTAACCTAAGTGCAAAGGTGAATTGATCAACATGGTTATAATTATTGTTTATATAAATTCTGAAATGATTATATATTTACTCGAGATATTAATATCTTTGGCATGTAGTGCAAAGATGAATTGTTGAATATCTTTGGCATGTAGTGCAAAGATGAACTGTTGGTGAATATCTTTAGCCCGTAGTGCAAAGATGAATTTATTAGTATGATTATGAACAAGAACTGTGATTTGGTATAACCATGATCTTTGATATTTCAGGTAAAGACAGGTGATGAAAATTATCTTCGTCCTGGGTGCGAAGAGGAATTTTGAACCACAATTTTGAATATGAGTTATTCACATGATTGTGGACAAGAACTGTTGATTGATGTTACAGGGATAAAACATTATTGGTGGATTTTTAACATAGAGAAGATAATTTTATGGTCTATTTGACTCTTCTAATGGATTGCTCGTTCCGCTGCAACTATGGTTGAAAAATTTATTCATCTACCATATGTTCTAAATCTCTGATTCATTACTGATGAAGGCTATTGATAACTTAATTATCTTTAGTTATGATATTTTTTACTGAGCTAGTTGTGATCACCCTTTTACTTTTCAATTCCTTTCAGGTAACAAGAGTGTAGCTGGGTCGAGCGGAGGTAACAAGGGAATAGAACGGTGGTCGATAGCTGTTGAGGTTTCCCCTAAAACAATATGAAAATAATTTTATTGAGAAGTTTAGATAATTGTGTTATATTTTATACGTCATTTAATAGTTATATTTGGTGAATCAAATAGGGTGAGACAAACCCAACTTTGGAAGGGTGTTTTGCCACTATCATACAAGATGTCTAATGACATACAACCTCGTGTTATCATAAGACAGGGTTGTGCACATCCACTTGCTGAGTATATCTACGAGCACTACCTATATAATCTTGGAGTTGGTTGAAATATAATTTTCAATTGCAGACAGTGGAGATAGTTATATGTCAATAGAAGACTCGCCATTGGAAAGAACATGATAGTAATCTTCTCGTTTTTCTTTGGGGCCTATTGGGTCAACCAAGAATAATTCTTGAGTCATATGATATCTATTATAACATAGATGCATGGCCTCCCATGTACGAAGGTTTTCTTGAGCACTTCCCAAAGATTTTAATTTCTAAAACAGTTATTGACTGTACCTTTATGTAAGGTATCACTGTGAGGTGCTATCCACGGTTGGGACACGAGTCACAGTTGGTATATATTTGTATCAAAACTCACAGCATATGTGTTGTTGTATTTTGCAAGGCAATTATAATAATAAAGTTGTAGTTATTTTTTGTACCATGTATTTAGCGACTCAGAATAGGTTGGGTGGAATGGACCTATTTTGGGGGCGTTACACATATAATAAGCCAAATTTACAACAAATACTTCATGAAAATCCCTCTATTTATCTCAATTCATTTGGCTTCACAAAACACATTTTTAACAATATTTATTCAACATTTATAACTCACAATATTAACAACCAGATCATTCTCAGGAAAGAGGAGGCTTTCCGATAAGGGTTTCTCCTTATTGGTGCTCAATTAGGTGACCAAACCCCTTTTCTCGATAAAACTTTCTATACATCGTCAATAATGCAAATAATAATATGAATAACTTTGTCGTCTCAAATATTGATTTAATAATATAAAATATTGTGACAATAGTTGAATCAATAATGTGAGATATTACGCAGCAATTACTGTGGTAATAATTGAATAAAATTGAGTGATTTCTCACGTAAGCATCAATAATCAAAAATACTGTACAAAATCGTGTGCTACTATGCAACCACGCATATTACTATACGTTTATCCTCGAGTATTTCAACAGTTAACGGTAAAATTTTTGTCGTTATTTTTATAAAAAGTTATTTCTGTCGTTTTTTAACTTCGACAGTTATTCCGTTGTGGGGTCTACCAATGATTGTGCCGTCATACGAATATTTTTTGATAAAACAAATATTCCCCGACCAAACAAATATTTTATAACAACTTGCATACTTCGCAAAAATTTTAAATATTACCCACAACTATAACATTATATCAAATCCACACCTTGTTATTCAAAAATGATAATTAGAAAAAATTTGATCTTTATTCATAAAAGTTGGGGTTTTATGTATGTAATAATTAATATAAGTAGTCTATATATTTTATAATTTTTTAAAATTATAATTCGTTGTGGTCCAACGACTTATTGACAAAATTCAGCCTGAATTACATTTCAAGTTTGAATTTTTATCCGAACTCAACTTGACTAACTTTTAAATTAAATTTTAACAATTGAACATGGGACTAGACTGACCCACCCAATCTACAATTTTATTATTTAAGATTCCCTTTTATAGTCCAAAACTTCCCCTTCAATGGTTCAACTTGTCACATCAAGAACAAGGCCACACGAGTTGATGGGAGATATCCTATCAACTAGCGTTTGCACTGCTCGATGAACGGCTCTGTGGGCCGTTGTTCAAAAGACGTACTGTTGTCTTTCTAGCTTTGAGCGGATCAAGGCCTAACGGCCCCTGGGTGTGGACCTAGTTGGGCATGGCTGGGCCTTTTGGGCCTATACACGAACAAATACATATAGGGTTCTTTACACTAATATACAACAATTAGAAAGTAATTACAAAAATAAAACATACAAAACATAATTACAGAAATAAAACATACACAATATACGTGCTAAAATCACGTGTCATTAACTCCTACAAGTCAATTACCAAATTTAATCTTTTCAATTAACCGCCCCAAAATCATTCAACTTTGAAATCGGAACACATATCAACGAAGGAGAAGACGCAGAAATCTGTCGCGCCTATCAAATCGGAGAAGACGAATCACTTTGTCACGACGCAACTCTGAAATCGGAAATAGCATACAGCATCAACAACTTCTTCCCGTTCAGTAACCGTAATCTTCTGGCGCGACACAGCACTAAGATCGGAGAAGACGAAACTTTTCGTCGCGACGGCACGCTGAGATCACAAAATAGCATACAAAATCAACAGCAACTTCAAGTTCAGTAACCAAAAACAATCGAACTACTGTGATTGTTGAAGTTCAGTAACAAAATCGCAGCAACTTCGATAAAAATCTAAATACTGTGGTAAGTGATTCATATACATATAGTTACCTCTGTTTTCTACGAATTCCTATATTGATAACCTTTCTTAAGTTTTTCACGTTTAAAATGGTTACTACAAATACTGTGTAGCATTATATGGTTACTGACTAATGCTGACTTGATTATTGTGTAAAATTATATTGCTCACTTGGTTACTGTGTAAATTTATCTAGTGACTAATGCTGACTTAATTGGTTACTGACCAATGCTGAATTGGTTACTGACTAATGCAAACTTAATTACTGTAAAGATTAATTGGGTACTGTAATATTGGTTGCTGAAGCATATTACTGTATAATATTATCAAATTTGGAGAGTCGGATTTTAGCATATTATGGTTTTTTGGTCAAATTCCATCATTTAGGCCTTCAAAATTGCATGTAAAAATTTGGTTTATTTTCTGGTTACAAAGATTATGTAGTTTGGTTACTGTCTAATATTGATTTGGTTACTTTATAATGTTTATTCAGTTGTTAGACAATGGAGACTGACAGTAACCAATACAACAAATTTAATTATTTACAAGAATATATAATTGTTTAATGTTAGTAATCATTAACCACATGGTTGGTAACATTTTTGATGGTGTACTGTGACGCCCCCAAAATAGGTAAACAACACCCATTCTGAGTCGCCAAATACATGGTACAAAAAGCAAACTACAACTTCAATAATATAATTGTCGTGCAAAATACGACAACACATACTGTGAGTTTAAATACAAATATTGTCTTCTAGACAATATCCACACTCAAATAAGTCCTCATTATAATTATTTAAACACTATTTTACAGAAATAGTGAGGACTGCTAAAATATCTTTCTAGAACCATCACTCCATATCCCGACTAGATCATGCTATGTTCTCACCTCCTGAGAAGAAAAATAGAACAAAAAAGAAAAGGGTGAGCTCAACTAGCCCAGTAAAGAATATTATGACTAAGATAATATACAATAAATTATCATTAGTATTCAACAGGGAAAAATCTGATAGAATATAATCGACAACAAGTTTTAGATCAACAACTGCAGCGAAAACAACAAACCATTAGAAGAGTCAAGTAGAGAATGAATTCTACTATCTTCTAAGATTTAAAAGTCCATCATCAATATTTTATCCCTGTAACATCAATTAATAATCATCTTTAACCAAATATTCATCTTTGCACTACAGGCCAAAGATATTCATTTGTATCACCAGTCGGTCATGTTCATCTCAACACCTGTTCATATTTGCACTACGGGCCAAAGATATTCATCAATTAATCATTCATCTTTGCACTACAGGCCAAAGATATTCAGTAATATCTTTGCACTACAGGGCAAAGATATTCAGTAATATCATCATTTAGGACTGAGGATGATGAAAAATATCTTATAGAGAACGAATCCAGTGAGACAGAAGGACAAATAGTAGGGATTCGTATAACAGTTTATCCAAGATCAATAATACTTCATAATAATCAATTGTGAAGCAGAATTCAAAAATAAAGATCAAAACATGGATACAATCAAAGATAGTAACCATAATAGACATCTTGGAAAAAAAGGAAAATTTTATTTTTCGATGAATAGTGTCGTATTCGTGAATAGTGCCGTATACGTGAATAGTAATGTATACGTGAATAGTAACCCCGACACAAAAAGTTTCAAATTTGATAAAAAATTCATATCAATATTTTAGCATAATGATATTGAAGAAAATAATATCATTAAGAAAAAAATAATATCTCTTACCTCAAAATATCAGTACTTCTGGTCGGTTTAAGGCTGAAAAAAACTTGCACTGATGAATAGAAACTCACAAAGTATCTAAATACTCACAAAATACACTCAATAATCTAGAGAAAGAAAACTTATGAATTCTGGTGTGATTTTCAATTCTAACTTAGCCCTCTATTTATAGAAAAATGTTAGCACGCCGAAGCAGACTTAACCTGCAACCTGATGGCTTTACCTGTTACTATTCCCACCCACCACATTTGAATAAAAATCTCAGCATATTTCTTCACCAACCAAGAGTGGGGCCCACCAATTCTAGAATTTTCTACCAAAATGATAACCTCCGAAAATTCAACAATTTCTAAACCAGTCATCTAGTAAAATTCGTAACAAATTATTCGTTCATTTTTAACGGTTTAAAATTTGTGGACATATACTCAACTTATATATGTATAACATATCCAAATATTATCACGATCCAACGGTCGGATTAAAAATTATAACCCTCGTAAAATATCTCAAAAATCCTAATTTGATTTTCAATACCTCCGTTCCGACAAAAATATAGATAAAACACCTAAACATTAACTCCTTCATTTCTAACCACAAAAATATATCCCTCATTTATATCCACATAAAATAAATATTTCCTTATCATATGAATCAATAATTAATTATTCACAAATAATATTACAGAATCACATTTATGACAACCAGGCCGTTCCCAAGAAAGAGGGGGCTTTCCAATAAGAATTTCTCCTTACTGGCGCGCAATTAGATGACCAAACCTCTCCTTAGACAGAATTTTCTAGACATTGCCAATAATGTTATCTAATAATATTATTTAAATAATATGAATTATTGATCTGATAATAGAAAATACTGTACAGCAACAATTATTGAAACAACAATAATATAAAATATCAACGCAGTAATTATTGAATCAATAAAATAAAATATTGAACAGTAACTACTGTAACAATTATTGAGTAGTGTCTTCTTGCGTAAGAATTATTAATTGATAAAAATACTATGCAATACCGTGTGCTACTGTGCAACTACGCGTATTACTGTATTTTAACCACCAGGTATTCCAACAGTGTTAATGGTAACAACTACGCCGTTATTTATAAAAACTCAATTTTGTCGTTTTCTTCATCCAATCGCTTTCCGTTATGGGGCTGACAAATAGTTGCGCCGTCGTACGAATATTCCCCGACAGAAAGAATATTCCACAACCAAACGAATATATTCCCGACAAAATGAATATTTTATAACCACTTGCTTATTTTGAAAAATATTCATATATCACCCTTAACTTTAACTTTTTATCAATTTAACCATTTACTAAATAGAAAAATTGAATACTTTTATTTCATAAAATTTGGGGTCTTACATATACAGTAACCAAAATTGATGTTGATTAACAAAGTCAGAATACTGACTGTTTTGATAACAAAGTCAGTATACTAACTGTGTAACATTATACTGTCTAATGCTGACTTGGTTGCTGACTAATGCTGACTTGGTTACTGCATAATATTACTAATTAATGCTGATTTGGTTACTGACCAATGCTGATTTAGGACTGAGGATGATGAAAAATATCTTATAGAGAACGAATCCAGTGAGACAGAAGGACAAATAGTAGGGATTCGTATAACAGTTTATCCAAGATCAATAATACTTCATAATAATCAATTGTGAAGCAGAATTCAAAAATAAAGATCAAAACATGGATACAATCAAAGATAGTAACCATAATAGACATCTTGGAAAAAAAGGAAAATTTTATTTTTCGATGAATAGTGTCGTATTCGTGAATAGTGCCGTATACGTGAATAGTAATGTATACGTGAATAGTAACCCCGACACAAAAAGTTTCAAATTTGATAAAAAATTCATATCAATATTTTAGCATAATGATATTGAAGAAAATAATATCATTAAGAAAAAAATAATATCTCTTACCTCAAAATATCAGTACTTCTGGTCGGTTTAAGGCTGAAAAAAACTTGCACTGATGAATAGAAACTCACAAAGTATCTAAATACTCACAAAATACACTCAATAATCTAGAGAAAGAAAACTTATGAATTCTGGTGTGATTTTCAATTCTAACTTAGCCCTCTATTTATAGAAAAATGTTAGCACGCCGAAGCAGACTTAACCTGCAACCTGATGGCTTTACCTGTTACTATTCCCACCCACCACATTTGAATAAAAATCTCAGCATATTTCTTCACCAACCAAGAGTGGGGCCCACCAATTCTAGAATTTTCTACCAAAATGATAACCTCCGAAAATTCAACAATTTCTAAACCAGTCATCTAGTAAAATTCGTAACAAATTATTCGTTCATTTTTAACGGTTTAAAATTTGTGGACATATACTCAACTTATATATGTATAACATATCCAAATATTATCACGATCCAACGGTCGGATTAAAAATTATAACCCTCGTAAAATATCTCAAAAATCCTAATTTGATTTTCAATACCTCCGTTCCGACAAAAATATAGATAAAACACCTAAACATTAACTCCTTCATTTCTAACCACAAAAATATATCCCTCATTTATATCCACATAAAATAAATATTTCCTTATCATATGAATCAATAATTAATTATTCACAAATAATATTACAGAATCACATTTATGACAACCAGGCCGTTCCCAAGAAAGAGGGGGCTTTCCAATAAGAATTTCTCCTTACTGGCGCGCAATTAGATGACCAAACCTCTCCTTAGACAGAATTTTCTAGACATTGCCAATAATGTTATCTAATAATATTATTTAAATAATATGAATTATTGATCTGATAATAGAAAATACTGTACAGCAACAATTATTGAAACAACAATAATATAAAATATCAACGCAGTAATTATTGAATCAATAAAATAAAATATTGAACAGTAACTACTGTAACAATTATTGAGTAGTGTCTTCTTGCGTAAGAATTATTAATTGATAAAAATACTATGCAATACCGTGTGCTACTGTGCAACTACGCGTATTACTGTATTTTAACCACCAGGTATTCCAACAGTGTTAATGGTAACAACTACGCCGTTATTTATAAAAACTCAATTTTGTCGTTTTCTTCATCCAATCGCTTTCCGTTATGGGGCTGACAAATAGTTGCGCCGTCGTACGAATATTCCCCGACAGAAAGAATATTCCACAACCAAACGAATATATTCCCGACAAAATGAATATTTTATAACCACTTGCTTATTTTGAAAAATATTCATATATCACCCTTAACTTTAACTTTTTATCAATTTAACCATTTACTAAATAGAAAAATTGAATACTTTTATTTCATAAAATTTGGGGTCTTACATATACAGTAACCAAAATTGATGTTGATTAACAAAGTCAGAATACTGACTGTTTTGATAACAAAGTCAGTATACTAACTGTGTAACATTATACTGTCTAATGCTGACTTGGTTGCTGACTAATGCTGACTTGGTTACTGCATAATATTACTAATTAATGCTGATTTGGTTACTGACCAATGCTGATTTAGGACTGAGGATGATGAAAAATATCTTATAGAGAACGAATCCAGTGAGACAGAAGGACAAATAGTAGGGATTCGTATAACAGTTTATCCAAGATCAATAATACTTCATAATAATCAATTGTGAAGCAGAATTCAAAAATAAAGATCAAAACATGGATACAATCAAAGATAGTAACCATAATAGACATCTTGGAAAAAAAGGAAAATTTTATTTTTCGATGAATAGTGTCGTATTCGTGAATAGTGCCGTATACGTGAATAGTAATGTATACGTGAATAGTAACCCCGACACAAAAAGTTTCAAATTTGATAAAAAATTCATATCAATATTTTAGCATAATGATATTGAAGAAAATAATATCATTAAGAAAAAAATAATATCTCTTACCTCAAAATATCAGTACTTCTGGTCGGTTTAAGGCTGAAAAAAACTTGCACTGATGAATAGAAACTCACAAAGTATCTAAATACTCACAAAATACACTCAATAATCTAGAGAAAGAAAACTTATGAATTCTGGTGTGATTTTCAATTCTAACTTAGCCCTCTATTTATAGAAAAATGTTAGCACGCCGAAGCAGACTTAACCTGCAACCTGATGGCTTTACCTGTTACTATTCCCACCCACCACATTTGAATAAAAATCTCAGCATATTTCTTCACCAACCAAGAGTGGGGCCCACCAATTCTAGAATTTTCTACCAAAATGATAACCTCCGAAAATTCAACAATTTCTAAACCAGTCATCTAGTAAAATTCGTAACAAATTATTCGTTCATTTTTAACGGTTTAAAATTTGTGGACATATACTCAACTTATATATGTATAACATATCCAAATATTATCACGATCCAACGGTCGGATTAAAAATTATAACCCTCGTAAAATATCTCAAAAATCCTAATTTGATTTTCAATACCTCCGTTCCGACAAAAATATAGATAAAACACCTAAACATTAACTCCTTCATTTCTAACCACAAAAATATATCCCTCATTTATATCCACATAAAATAAATATTTCCTTATCATATGAATCAATAATTAATTATTCACAAATAATATTACAGAATCACATTTATGACAACCAGGCCGTTCCCAAGAAAGAGGGGGCTTTCCAATAAGAATTTCTCCTTACTGGCGCGCAATTAGATGACCAAACCTCTCCTTAGACAGAATTTTCTAGACATTGCCAATAATGTTATCTAATAATATTATTTAAATAATATGAATTATTGATCTGATAATAGAAAATACTGTACAGCAACAATTATTGAAACAACAATAATATAAAATATCAACGCAGTAATTATTGAATCAATAAAATAAAATATTGAACAGTAACTACTGTAACAATTATTGAGTAGTGTCTTCTTGCGTAAGAATTATTAATTGATAAAAATACTATGCAATACCGTGTGCTACTGTGCAACTACGCGTATTACTGTATTTTAACCACCAGGTATTCCAACAGTGTTAATGGTAACAACTACGCCGTTATTTATAAAAACTCAATTTTGTCGTTTTCTTCATCCAATCGCTTTCCGTTATGGGGCTGACAAATAGTTGCGCCGTCGTACGAATATTCCCCGACAGAAAGAATATTCCACAACCAAACGAATATTTCCCGACAAAATGAATATTTTATAACCACTTGCTTATTTTGAAAAATATTCATATATCACCCTTAACTTTAACTTTTTATCAATTTAACCATTTACTAAATAGAAAAATTGAATACTTTTATTTCATAAAATTTGGGGTCTTACATATACAGTAACCAAAATTGATATTGATTAACAAAGTCAGAATACTGACTGTTTTGATAACAAAGTCAGTATACTAACTGTGTAACATTATACTGTCTAATGCTGACTTGGTTGCTGACTAATGCTGACTTGGTTACTGCATAATATTACTAATTAATGCTGATTTGGTTACTGACCAATGCTGATTTGGTTACTAAGTAATATTATATTAGTTACTGAATAATGCTGACTTGCTTACTGTGTAACACTATAATGGTTATTGACTAATTCTGAATTGGTTACTGTATAAAATTATAATGCTGACTTGGTTACTGTGTAAAAATATTATTTAGTGACTCATGCTGAATTGGTTACTGACTAATACAAACTTAATTACTGCAGTGATTAATTCATTACTGTATTATTGGTTGCTGAAGCATATTAATGTATACTTCTACTTATGTTTTTTATATTAATGGTTACTTGTTAGCCAAATTGGTTACATTCTTACAAAAGTATGCCTTTAGCTGGTAACAAACAAATTATACTGGTTGTTTTTTACTGTAAAATGCAATGGAAAATGTGTTTATATTCTGGTTACTAAATAGACATATCTTGGTTACTGTATAATATGTATTTAGATACTGTAAGGTGTTTATTTGGTTACTCTATAATATTATTGAGTTTTATAATTGTTTCTTTTATATTGGTGGTTACTTATTGACTACATTGGTTACCTTCATACAACTGTTAATCTGATTATATATATTGGTTGTTGTATACTATTTAATTGGTTAATTGCAGAATAATGTTTATTTGGTTGCAGTGACAATTTGACAATCTCTGTCAAGTTTGGAGTGTCGGATTTGGGCATTTTCGGAGCCTAATTTCATTGGAAACGGGTCAACGATCCAAAGTCACCAGCTTTTGCTGGTGAACTGCAGGGCTTTTTGGTTAAATTCCATCATTTAGGCCTTCAAAATTGCATGTAAAAATATAGTTTATATTCTAGTTACTAAGATTATGTAATTTGGTTACTGTCTATTATTGATTTGGTTACTTTACAATGTTTATTCAGTTGTTATACAATAGAGACTGATAGTAAACAATATAACAAATTTAATTGTTTACAGGAATATATAATTGTATACTGTTAGTAACCATTAACCACATGGTTGGTAACATTTTTGATGATGTATAGTAACTAAAATTGATGTTGATTAATATTTTAATTTTTTATTCCATCATGAGTTATCAATATAAAGTAAACATATACATTGAACAATTGGTAACTATTCTGAAACATTTTTTATGTAAATTTGGTTACCCATATAAAATAAAATGGTTACCTCTATATTCATATTTAGTTACCAACTGGCATGGACCATTTCCAAATAATTTTTATAATTACGTAATTTAAGAGTATCCATCAACTAGATAAATGGGAACCCTCACATGTACATTAAACACTTGATAATTATTCTGATATAAGTTTTTAATTATTTGGTTACTAACAAAAACTAAAATGGTTACCCTTATATGCAAGTTCGGTTACCAACTGCACCTCTTAAACTATTTTTATTTTAATATGAGATCTATAAGTGACCATCATATATATAAATGAGAACTCTTAATTGGAGTTTCTTATTCTATCATGATGACATGGTATAAATAAAACATATATATTTAACACTTTATAACAGTCTTGATACAATCTTATAATTATCTTATTACTAATAAGCTTGTAACTATATCTATGATAATTATCTGGTTACTAACAAGCTTGTAGATAAATAGGACACTCACACATGTATATTTAACAATTGATGTTTATCCTGATACAAACTTGTAACTATCTGGTTACTAAAAACAGTAACCATAATGTAACATAATAAAACAGTAACCACATAATTATATGATAGTAACCAGAACAGGTTTTAATGGTAACCAAAACAGAAATATCATGTAATGAAACCCAATTTAGACAATCCATGTATACTAAACAATTACATATTAACCATAATAAAAAATAAAAGTATCTAAAATCCCACATTGAGGACACAATAATAATAGTCAAACCATAAGTAACAGTAACCAAAACATAATAAAGAAGTAACCAGATAGTTATATGAAAGTAACCAGAACATGTTTTAATGGTAACCAAAACAGAAACAACCTGTATGTCCAACCAAGTTTAGACAACCCATGTATACTCTCACATGTACATTTAACCATAACTTTTTAAATGAATTTTCTAGAAGAGCATAACCCTTGTAGAATATATTTGAAGGAATTTATAAAAATAATACATCAATGTATACTAAGCAAATACATGGTTTATTATGACTTGGGTTTTTTATTTACAAAAATAAAATATCCACAAACTAATGATGCCTTAAACTTCTCCAACTGACTTGGGTTCAATTTCTTGGTAATAATGCTGGAGACTTCCGTGTCACACCAATATATAATTTTTTCAGTGAATTTTCTGTTGCATTCCTCATAGTAAAGATCTCATAACTGCAAATAAACAAAATCAGATTTACACAGCTATTAGTAACCAGATATAAACAATATTTATAACATAAACAGTTACGTAGTGACTAACAAATAAAAGCATACTAACCAAAACATAATATAACAATTACACAGTAGCCAAAACAGACTATAACAAATAACCAACATCCCACATTGACTGCACAATAATAGTTATCATATCATAATATAACATTAACCATACCATAATAAAGCAGTAACTAAAAAGTTATATTATATAATCTAATGGTGACCAAAATATAAACAACATGTAGTACATACCATTTTATGCAGTAAACAAATAGTTATATATAATATTAACCAAAACATAATTTAAAGGTCACCAAAACAAAAGCATGTATACCAAAAAATATACTAAAGAAGTAACCAAACAGTTATATGATAGTAACCAAACCATGTTTTAATGGTAACCAACACATAAACAACATGTATACCAAACCCAGTTTAGTCAACCAATGTATACTAAGCAAATACATTGGAATCAAAACAACATATAAAAGTAACCAAAATTTCAATTGAGAAAAAAAAATGGTATCCAAATTATAAGCCAACAACAACAAAAAATATACTAATAAAGTAACCAAACAGTTATATGTTAGTAACCAAAATATATATTAATGGTAACTAATACATAAACAACATATAGACCAAACACAATTTAGTCAACCCATATATACTAAGCAAATACATGGTAACCAGAACAACAAAAAATAGTAACCAAAATCCCAACTCAAGAAAACAAAAATAGAATCCAAATCAGAAATTAATAATAACCAAAAACATACTAAAGAAGTAACTAAATATTTATATGATAATAACCAAAACATGATTTAATGGTAACCAATACATAAACAACATGTACACCAAAACCAGTTTAGTCAACCATGTATACTAAGCAAATACATGGTAACCATAACAACATAAAAAAGTAACCAAAATACCAAATCAAGGTAACAAAAATGGTATCCGAATCACAAGCTAACAGTAACCAAAACATAATGCAGAAGTAACCAAACAGTTATATGATAGTAACAATAACAAAATTTAAATTAGCAAACCTTTAAAAAAAATTGGGTTGGAAATATCTTCTGGCTATGAACTTGAGCTTCTGTCTTAACTACAGGAACATCAAAATCAGAATTCAACTCCACAAATTCAAACAAATTTCTTCAAGTCCTTAATAGAATTACCCTCTGTGATTCTTTTCCTCTTTCCATCCTTCTTCCTTGTATCAACCATTCTATACAAAATATAAAAACAACACAAATTCAAACAATCAATACCCCCATTCTGTTAGAAACATAGCGTATATATATGATCATATTGACAATTAATTAGTAGAATGAGAATTAATAGAAATTAGAAGCATACCTTAGAGAGAAACCAAAATCCTTTCAGTTGTGAGAAAGTTGGAGAGAGAAAATCACGTATTAGCCTGAAAGTCACGTATTTAATTTTCTGTCAGAGTTGAGAGACTATGGTGTTGCGGCGGCGGCGGCAGCGGAAGAGGACGACGACGAGTGGCTTCGAGAGGAGAGAGAGAAGTAGTAAGGGAGAAGAGAGAGAAATAGTAATGGCGTAGATAGAGAGAGACCGAAAGAAGATGGAAACTAATTTGTTATGTAATGTCATTAATATTAATCCCTTAATTTAAGGACTTTTAATTGTATTAGTATTGTAAATATATATGATGAAGTATCATATTTTTGTAATTATTTTATGAATGTATGGTTTTTATAATTACTTTTAAAAATGTACTATAATATGTAATTGTTTCATACATATATACCCCTTCTCAAATCGCAAGAGAGATTGTTCTGACCCGGCCCGTTCATAATTGCCAACAGCTCATTGACTTGATGAATCATATGAACCGGACCGGACCGGACTCTTTCACAGCTGCTGTATGCAGACTGCAGTCCCAAATTACAAACATGAATAAGCAATCACTTTTCTGCGAATTCATCCAAAACAAGTTTTATTTAGTTTAGCAATTAGCAGATTCATTTTCGTTTTGATCTTGATCTTGATTTTGATTTCTTCCCCCATCCCAGAATTGAATAAAAAGGGAAAGAGAGTAATGGGGAAATGGACACCATCGTCGTCCTCATGCTGCTGCGATTATCGGTACTTACTCGTCGTCGCGGCACTAGCATTCTTCTACATCCAGGTAAACTCCATTATTTTACTAGTTCTTTTCTGTCATTTCATTGCTTCAAGCCCTAATCTCCTTGTGCGTTATTCCTATGCAATATCCCCTCGGTTTCTCCCTAAAAAGAGTCTTTCAGTTAAGGTTTGCGTTTGGGATATGCTATTTATTTATTATAATTATATTATTATTAAAAGATTCAACTGTTAAATATTCTTCATGCTTCTAATTTTTTTTTTCTTCTTTTCTTTCTATAATGAGAGATGTGATGAACGTCCTACATTCTCTGTAATGCTTAGTTTCATTTCAACTCCAATCTAGATGATACAAAATATTGCTAGACATTGGTATTCCATTGCATGAAAACTAAAAATGTTGCAATTTCGTGCATTTGTGTCTTATAGTCCAAAAACTCTCCCCAAACTTCATAGCTGATAGGTACAGTGGTGCGAGATTCTTGCGGTGACTGATGCAGGAATTTTTGATAAGAGGGGCAAGGTTTAAAATATTAAAATATACATTAAAATTATTAAGAATGATTATTTTAAAATAAAAATAATAAAATCAAACAAAATCTTGAAGGAGCGCAATCAGGCTATCAAATACAAATCCTCAAGAAAAGCTCTCAGCCAAATAAATGAATATAAACTATTAAACACTTGTCCCCAATCAACCATGTGATAAAAACAATTAAGCAGAAGTCCTCAAGTATCTCTACTAACCAATTGATTTAAACAATTAAAATCAAAATAACACAACATATAATTGTTAAAAAAATTAAACAAAGAAAAATAAATTAACACAAAATAAAATTATAAAAAGTAAACTGAAAGAGTAACAAAGGGGCTCTTAAAAGTAATGAATTCACATTCAATAACATAAAGTAAATTAAACACAACATATAAATTTAAAATGAAAAAGTTTAGAGTTTATTTACGTTTAAGGATTTGGCCTTTCAATGAGATTCGAGAGAATTAGAAATGAAAAGGTGTTATTTGTTTAAAGACTAGAGAAGGACTTGAGATTAAAATTTAGAAGAAAAAATTGAGTGATAACTTAGGTTAAGTTGTCAATGT
This sequence comes from Panax notoginseng, assembly GCA_016801055.1. Taxonomy (NCBI): domain Eukaryota; kingdom Viridiplantae; phylum Streptophyta; class Magnoliopsida; order Apiales; family Araliaceae; genus Panax; species Panax notoginseng. Next base: position 33,596,466 of record CM029014.1, on the reverse strand, counting down.
CAGTCCTTATGTTACAATTTCAGTTAGTAGCGGTCATGTTTATTTATTTTTGTAAAAAACTACCTTTATTACCCTATACCAACAAAAGTATTTGAAATTAAAGCGGGGTTCACTTGCACCCCCGCCCCTATTTGGGTCTGCCCATGGATTCTTGGTTTCATAATTAACATTGTTTTTCTCAATAGAACTGGTCTTTGACAAAGGCATAGAATGAAAGCAGGCTATGTCCGCGTATTGCCATTAAGTACCTTAAATAATACAATATTGGCAATGACAATGCAGAAACTCATAGTTTTATATTATTATCCACAATCATGCATATATTGTATGAGTTGCATGTAATTAATGTGGATGAGATTATCTTTAATCTTCCTGCTACTTATTCTCCCACAGATGCGGCTTTTTGCCACACAATCTGAATATGCGGATCGAATTACTGCTGCGGTAAGTCTTGCCTTTTTCATTTGTTTTGTTCATGTCAACATTTATGTATAGTAAATTTTTGATCTGCCATCTTGCTACAATTATTGATAACAAACTATGTAAATATATTACGATTTCGGAATGGGTTACGTAACCAATGGATTTATTGTGGTCCAAAATATGTCACTTTTTCTTGAGTTGGATAATAAGAGAAGTTTATTGCCTTTTGTTTTTCCTTTTTCCCCCACCTATTTTTCTTTTGTTTTCATTTCCATTTCCATTTCCATTTCCATTTCCATTTTTTCCTCTTACTGTACTTTTGTTGTTTTATTCGTTTTCTTATGTCTTTCAGTTTTATCATTTTCTTTATTATTGTTATTATTTTTCTTCTTTTCTCTTTATTTATTTATTGCCTTATGGTCTTTCCAACTTTTTCATGCGTTTCATTTGCAGTGTACCCCAACTAGGGTGGGATAAAAGGCATTGTTGAGTTGATTAAGTTGATGTGCTGTCTTTTAATGGATTTTTTAGTAGATTGAAGTTAAGGGGGAAAGGGGGGTTTATAATTATCTGCAAAACATAAACTTAATTTTTTTGTGTGCAAGAGCTTGTAAGTTTCATGGGTTTTATTTGTCTTCAAACTTTTACCATTAGTAGATGTACCTTTCTGCAGTACTTAGCATATAGTCGCACATTGGATTAAACAGGTGGAAGCAGAAAATCATTGTACAAGTCAGATGCGGTTACTAATTGATCAAATAAGCGTGCAACAAGGACAAATTGTGGCCCTACAAGGTTCGTGTATTTCTCAATCAAGTCTGTTTTGAGCAATGTTCTAAAAAGTGCTGGCTAGAGTAGGTGATACGTATTCATAAGTATTCGCAGAGTGTCGGTGCTTGACACGTATAAAATACGGATACGTCGATAACCGAGAAGTATTTGCTTCATAGATGGCAGGGTTAGGCGGTGAGATTTAGTGCCTCGCAATGTTTAGTGGACAATGTGGAAGGAACAAAATAGGCGCTGTTGTGAAGGGAGAGTGAGGCCGATGTCCCACATCCATTTTCTTTTCCCAAACCTCCTTTGCTTTGGCGTAATTAGGCATTTCCTGGTTTCTATTGTGCATTTTGTAAAGTTTTTGGGAGAGTTTGCATAGGAACTTAGTGTTGGTATCTTTTGGAGGTTTTTTGCAAAGACGATATTTTGTCTGAGGCGTAGTTTGCCTTCTATTTCTCTACTTTTTCTCTTATGCTTTGTTACTGCATGTGTGCTCGGGTTTGCCACCTTCTTGAGCCTCTAATAGAATTATTTTCTTAATTAAAAATTAGAGAAAACTAAAACGGCATCTTTTAAGCTCTTTTCGCTGAATTTGGAGAAAAATTGCATTTCTTTTTTACAAATTTCCTTCCCCTAGTCTTTTTCTCCTAATATTGACATCTGTTAAATGACCCAAAACATATTAATATTCAGTTATTTTTATTTTATTATTAAATGTTGCTTTCATTTCTTTGTGAAATTAAGTAGTTATCTGCCATTCACAACTAAGGCCTTGTTATTTCAGAAGAAAAGAAACGTCAGGACGAGAAGTGCAGACAATTGAGGGTTCTTGTTCAGGATCTTGAAAGTAAGTCCCAGCTGTAATGCAACTTTTCCCTAGGTTTATCCTTGAACAATATGTTTTTTTTGAGATTTTTTAACAAGTCAGTGTATCTATGATTGTGTATTTGGTAAGGATGTCATATAGTGGAATACCTTCAGTAACTGTACTTTCTATAGTTGTAAAAAGCTTTCATGTGCTTCAGCTGCATTTACTTGTACATCTTCCAAATGTTGTTATCTTTTCATATTAAAGCTCCACACAAGTAACTGCTGCCAAGAATGTTTTGGGCTATTTAATAAAAATTGTAGGAGAGAAAGGGAATTTTAGATTGAAATGTTTTCTTGGACCTTTAAAACTTCTAAAAGATCAATCATATATTAGGGGATATTATCCTTGTCGCCTTCTTGATGAATGTGTGTAAGCCAGAAGAACTTTGGTTGAAAAGGAGCCAACCCACCTTGTTTGTATACTGGAACAGCTACCACTTATATCAAAAGATTGTAGTACATGATCATTCTTACTTCTTTTCTATTTCCTTTTAATCTATAGTACATGATCATTCTTACCTCTTTTCTATTTCCTTTTACTTTTATTTGTAATCTATTTTCAGTTGTCCAAAAAACTATAGAGTGGAAGGTTACATTTTAGTAATTTAGTTTCCTTGTGGAAGGTTGAACATATGTTTGGATGGATTGATATGGATTAGTAATCCATGGGTGCATTTTAAGTTCTTAATTCCAAAGAAGTCATATGAAATGAAATATTAAGGGTCCCGGAGACCAAGTGATATTGCAACATTCTCTTGAGTTTAAATTGTCGTTCGGCTGTTTGATATTTTTATTAACTACAATTATTGAACTTCTATTGTTTGTGCTTTTCTATGATTGACTTTGTACAATCTGCATCCCCTGCCTGTTTAGTGGGTATAGGAACATGTAATTCTATATAAGATCAGTGAACTTTAATATTTATGGTTGATAAAACAGCTCCTGCCCAAGTATTACTGGTTCTCTATATTATTTTCTTTGATCCAAAAGTTTGAGAGAGCAAGACTTCTTAAAATGGGGGACCCTCAACAATTCTGGCATTAACATAAATTTAAATTAAGCATTGTTTTTTTGGAAAAGTAGGTTTATTATTTTTGACAATTTTATAAGTTATGCTATTTCTTTTGACTAAATTATGACTAAGAGGTATCAAATTTTAAAATTGGGGGTATCATTTTGAAAATTTACTATGAAAAGTGAAGGTTTGAAAAAATGTTGGAGGGACAATGGTCCTCCACAGTCCACTCTATAGTGTAGCTCCTCCCCTGAACTTGTTGTCTTATATAAAATTACTTGCTAGTTGAAGGAAAGGTAAATGGGTCTTCTACACGGAGTCTTGACATCATCAAGTTGCTACAGGAGGTAAATTCAAAATGAGTAGGCTAGGAATCCTATATCCTTCAGATTTCTAAATGTCTGTGCTGGTCTTTTTGTTTGATACCTGCATGCTCCAATCAGTGCTCCTCCTGTGGATCAGATGTATTTGTCTTTTAGAAGACAAAAATAAATAGATGGTTGTTAGACAAATCTCAAAAATCTATGGCAAAAATCCTACCAGATGATTTTCCTGACTTTTAAATTAATATTGTTACGATTTAGTGTTCTAAAGTGGTGGCCCCTAAGCGCTCCCAGTGTCTAGGCCGCCTAGGCACTGCTAAGTGTTTTCCTAGGTGGTCTTAATTAATTAATTATTATATATTTGTATATACCTTTTTCGTTGATAAGTAAGCATATACTTTATATAAATATTCTTAATTATACATGAAAAATTACCAGAAAAACAATCTTATAAGTCGTAACAAATTCATTTCAAGCATTATAGAGCTTAAAAAAGCCTTCACTATGCCATTCTTAGCCATTATTGTAGATTCATATTTGTAGTCTTTTCTTAGGAATTCTTTTGACTGATTTCGCCTAGGAGGAAGCGGAAACATTGATTGCATTTCTATGATAGCTCCAATATCTGTTAGAATTGCTGCAGTCTTTTTTATGTCGGACTTCTAGGACTTCTGTGCTTGACATCTCTTTTGACTTGCTCTCTTCAAACACACACGTATCTCCTACTCCCAACATACAGAGAAGTGTTTATACTTTATATAAATGCATAAATGACCCATGCATGTGAAGTTTGATGGTTATTTTTTTGTGTTGCAGGGAAAGGGCTTAGAAAGATGATTGGGGAAGTGCAGGTTGAGCTGGTTTAGAGAGATTTTGATACTTGTTTATACGATATTATCCCATATTTCGTGCTTCTGTGCTGTCATTTTAATCATTCCATGGGTCAACTTTATTTATTAGGTGCCAGTGGCAGCAGTTGTGGTTATGGCTTGTAATCGTGCTGATTATTTAGAAAGGACTATTAAATCTATCCTAAAGTATGTCTTTTGCAGTTTCTAATATTACGCTTTTTGTTAAGTTTATAAATTCAGCTGACTCAGCCTTCATGATACTTCAACTTTTCCAGATACCAAAAATCTGTTGCATCAAAGTATCCGCTTTTTGTATCCCAGGTACTCATCTTAATTAGGTTGTCTCCTCTATCTAGGCGATATTTATACATTGAGACCGAGGTTGATGGCAACTAAATTTTGTACCTTTTCTTCTCGAAAGGATGGATCCAATCTTGATGTTAGAAGGAAGGCTATGAGTTATGATCAGCTAACGTACATGCAGGTATGTATCCTGCTGATAATTACAATTGTGGTTTGGCCTTTTTGTGTCAGCTCAGCTATTCATTACTTGGATTTTCAAGTGCTGCTGTACTCGTTGTTCTTGCAATAATTTACTCATCAAATCCTGTTTAAGAGGAGATGGACTAGTTGTATCTGAGGTGCCACTTTCTTTAGCGTAGATAAACAAGTTCTCTCATTAGCTGCTAGTTCTATGGAATTCCTGTACCTTCACCTACAAATATTTTTGATTGAAAGATAAAAATTAGAATATTAAAAATACCTTAACAGGGTGATTATCGGGGTAGTTGAAATGTGTAAAATCATCTTAACTGTACCCAACCCAAAGCTTTCCTAAAATACTGAAGGAAGAAAAGAGCCTGACAAAGATTCTTCAGTCAAGAACTACAAAAGTGTACAGAAGAACCCTAGACCTCATTTAGACAATTTCTTGTCTCCAGAGCCCTACTATTTCTTCCTTGCCATATGCTTCAAGGAGGCTTCTGAAACAAAAACTTGACATATATATATTGATAAGAAAGAAAAAATTGATATATAATCATTGTACTTCAAATTTAGTAAATATAACTTGAGTATACATTTGGGCAAAACAAGTTTCTGATATTTGGACCTTGTATATGCGTGTTTGTTAAAAAGTACGTGCAAAGAACATGGCCCAAGGTTTGAAGTTTCAATATGCTTTTGGTTGGTAGAGATTGAGAAATTTCTTTCTCTGTTTAGCTCAACTGATGTGCTTTTCAATTTTAGATATTTAGAATATCAGTATATGCATATTCATTGCAGCACTTGGATTATGAACCTGTGCATACTGAGCATCCAGGAGAGATTATTGCATACTACAGGATTGCACGTAAGGATTGGTTCCCCCTGCGCTCTCAACTCCTTGTTCTCTTCCTTCTTTTACTTCTTTTTTCCTTGAATAAAGTTTCTTTGCAAACTGACACCAGTAAACCACTATTCTTTCTTTTCTAGGTCATTACAAGTGGGCATTGGGTCAACTGTTTAACGAGCACAACTTTAGCCGGGTTATCATACTTGAAGGCACAACTTTTTGAATGATTTCACTCTCATCTCTCCTCTTTTCACTCTAACAATTTACTGAAAAATGTTGTGCATGGAATGCAGATGATATGGAAATCGCTTCTGATTTTTTTGACTATTTTGAAGCTGGAGCTGCACTCCTTGATAGTGATAAGTAAGCCTTGTTTGTGAATTTCAATTATTCAAGCACATTTTAGCAACATTTCATTCTTTGGAAGTTTAATACCAACAGTTGACAAAATCTGAATGTGGTTATGCACTTTGTTGGGTCAAAAATGTGACAGATCCATTTTAGCTATTTCCTCGTGGAACGACAATGGACAAAAGCAGTTCGTGCATGACCCTTGTAAGTTTCATCAATCTTGTTTCCGTGCAATTTTATATATTGAACCAAATTAAGCTAACAGCAAAACATGCATAATTGCATATTGACAATCATTTAAAATTTAACTGTTTCCAATTACTATTAAGCTCTATTGTGACTAATCCCTCCAGTGCTCCTTCAAAGCACATAATTACTTATTTGGATGAAATGTAGGATAAATTCATTTTTGGATTATGATTTTGCCATATTCAAGTTGCAAAAGAGTTTCCCAGATTTGTCTGTTCATTAACCAAAGACTCTAGTAGGGGATGGTTATAAGATCCAATTTTTAATTGGTTTCGAAAAACTAATTTGCAATTTTTTCACTTTACTCAACAAGTGGTCCTTCTCGATTTTGGTCAAACCGGTCAACATTGTATATGGGTCACCTTCTCAATAGTCCATCTGCTCCCTATTTCACCCTTGTAGCATTTTTTACATGATCCATATCACCTTTTGTTATTTGGTACCTTGTATAGGCACAGTTTCACTTGTTTGCCTGCTTTTGTTGGAGCCATCTCTAACCTCTCACCTCTGACAAGCGTACTTTTTATGGTATTGAGCTTTCTTGTCAATTTCTTTTTTTTTCCTTGGACATGTAAGCGCATTTAATTGACTTAATCCTTTTAGTCTTCCTGCTGACTCCCTGTGCCACTTTCAATTGATGCTATGTCGACCCTCACTAGCAGCCATAAAATAGACAGCCATTTTAGACTCCTCATATTCTCAAATATTGATCCTGTCTCTGTTCCCTTGAGGAGATCATAATTCATAACTGAATCTCCTCTAGCCTTGCCCCTGACATAATATGCCTGTCCCATCCAGTTACATTTATGGGATGCTTAAGTCTGGTCTGAGTCTATACACCTTTGTCTTTGAATATTAATAAAATCTATGTCTATATAATCCTGGTGGAAAGGTTATCAATAGTTTGATTCCTCAAAACTTCGAAAACTGTTATCTGATAGGCTAAATAAATACTATGCAGATGCACTTTACCGCTCAGATTTTTTTCCTGGCCTTGGATGGATGCTCTCTAAATCTACGTGGAATGAACTATCTCCAAAGTGGCCGAAGGCATATCCTTGTTAACTATTGTATTTAATTTCTAATTCATAACTACAGATATTTATATTCTTTTATCTGATCCATCATAAGCAAATTCTTTAACAATATATTTACTTATTGGGATGATTGGTTGAGATTGAAAGAGAATCATAGAGGACGACAATTTATTCGCCCAGAAGTGTGCAGAACATATAATTTCGGTGAGCATGTATGTATATCCGAACCTATTTCAGGGTATTACTTGTTCAACTACACCCCAGCTTTGATTTTTTATGCTGCTCATCTCCTCACGAATTGTTCCTTATTCCTTGAAATAACAAATGTACTTGGTTTACATACGTAGAAATTTTCATTGCTTTGCGTTACTCTTTTCTCATTTAAGTGGGAATATCTGCTTTTCATACATCATAATACAAAGTCTCTCTCTCTCTCTCTCTCACACACACACAGAGACACACACACATTCAGATGTGCTTGTACAAGTTTGCTCACTCAAATGTAGACACTCTACCCTATTTTTTGTCTACACTCAGTCTAACTAAAGTTTGGGAATCTACTCATTTAGGTTGTTATTTAGAACTCAACAAAGAGGTATATATTTTCTCTCATTCATGTGCAGTTAGAGAAATTATTTGGAAATTGCATCAGTCTTCATCAGGAATAATAACACTCTAACTTGTCCTTATGGCTATAGTTTCCTTATGGATGCTGCTGTAGTAATTGTCTTGGTCAAGATCCCTGTTTATATATAAATCCTTTTTCTCCAAAAAAAAAATAGTTTCCTTTAAAAAATTTCTTTTTGGACCCTTATTGAGTTTCTTGCAGGGTTCTAGTTTGGGTCAGTTTTTCCAAAAATATCTGGAGCCTATTAAGCTGAATGATGTCCAGGTATGCAAAAATTTCACTTTAACCAGTATCCTTTTGGTTCTGCATTTCTCTTACAATGTAAATAAGTTTTGTTTCTGCTTTGAAAGGTTGATTGGAAGTCAATGAATTTGAGCTACCTAATGAAGGTATAATATACATTTCGGAAGTAAAAGTAAACCTTACAATAAAAGAAATTTTTAAAGAGAGTACCACTCAGCATTCCAGACATTTGTTGTCAACTAATGGTATTTACATATTATAGGACAAGTATGTTAAGCACTTTGCTGACATGGTCAAAAATGCAAGACCTGTCAGTGGAATTGATGCTGTTCTTAAGGCATATAATATAGACGGTGATGTGCGTATTCAGTACAGAGACCAGGCAGAATTTGAAAATGTAGCAGCTCAGTTTGGCATTTTTGAAGAATGGAAGGTAATATCCATTTGCCCAAGAATATTTTCTTATGAATCAACACAGGATGATTATATTTGATTGTTTTTGGTTGAAGCTAGGAGCCTAGGATTTGTCCTCTTGCATTGTCAATATATGGCCTTTTAATTGGAATACCCCGGACTATTTGTTTCTCTAGTTTGTAAAATGGAAACACAGGGTCTCCGTTTTCTCATCATTTTCCTAAAAAATGCTAGTATGAAAATTATTCCTGTATTTATAGGCAGTCTCTCTCTCTCCCCTCTTTCTCACAAATCTGACCTAGATTCACTTGCACACTCTTTGCAAGACGCAGAAAATTATGCATTTTGAATAATTTCGATTTACTAACCAAAGTTTTCCACTGCTTATGCTTTTTGTACACATGCATGTAGGTCTGTTCCCTGAAGTAGATATTGTTTAATATTATATTTATGCATTTCTTTTCCCAAAATAACACTCCTTCAGGATGGCATACCAAGGGCAGCATATAAAGGGGTTGTAGTTTTCCGATACCAAACGCCAAGACGTGTATTCCTAGTCGGTCCAAATTCTCTCCAGCAGCTTGGGATTGAACATGCTTAATAGAAAACGTGGTTAGTGAATACATACTGTTTACTTATGCTGTAACTTTTTCATCATGATTAAATAGCTTATAAAATAGCTTCATTTGTTGCATTCCTTTTTCATATATAAAATTTCTAAGTTAAAGGTAATCTGATACTGGTGAATGTATCTTCTTCTATCTTGTTTGTAGACACAGTTTCAAGCAACAATAGTTCTCATTTCAGGTCCAACAGTGAAGCATATGCAGAAATATAATTGCTTGGAAGCATGCAGACAAATCATATATTGATTATATTATCATGATTGCCTCAAAATAAATATACCGTGTTTGTTACTGCCCGAGTTATTTTAACTATTCATAGAGAGTCATGTTATCACGTGAAACACAACAATATGTATGTGGCAGGTGCGACATCTTCGTGGTCTTCAGATTGTCTTTCCGCGAAGATTAGTAGACTCGAGCAGAATCACAATTATAGGCAAAAAGAGTAATTATCTTTTTGCTCATGCTTTAACTCTCTTCTATCAGCACCTTTGAGGTAAGCATGTAATTGTGAGCTAACTTATAGCATTTTGCATCCATCCGACATTGTATCACATGAGAGGATATAGCATTTTCAAATTTTCCTGATAGTAATTGAATACATGGGGCTTTGATTCCCAGAGATCTTGCAAAAATTTTACTGTGTCCCTGTACCTTAACCATCATATATTTTTGGCATGGAATAGATGGGTTTTATACTACTAAGGAAAGTGATCTTACGTATTGGAACTGAGGGAGTTGTGTTAGCCTGTTAGGTTCTATACGTGAATGCTTATAGTCCTCTGCATCTTTTGGTCTTGTACATCATTGTTTGTGAGACTCCTGTGTTGGAACAAATTGGTTCTTCAGGAAAAGAGATGGGATTTACGGTAATTAGTGAAAAATAGTAGTCCAAGTGCACTAAAACCTAATGGTGCATTTTCTGTTTGATGGCCTAGTGTTCATTTATTCTGGTCTTGGATTACCAATCTAGACACTGAAACAGAATTTAAAGACAATCTTAACTGTTATGTAATTTTCATTAATGTTATGTTTCCATGCGAAATAAAATAAAAATAGCTACAACTTGAGATTCAAGATTCTTGTTTGGGCATAATATATAAGGAAGGTTTAATAGGTGGATACAAAATAGTAGGAGGGATATTAGGAGGTAGGTGATAACTAATTAAGCTAGTTTATAGATGGCCTTGCTCCATCAAAGATGTAACACAGTCATCAAACATCTCTTGAATAGACTTGAACTTGAATCCTAAATTCTTTAACCTGCTGGTGTCCAGCTCATAATATGGTCTATCAACTCTGTCGAACCTGAAATATATACATACATGTATAGTAGGTATAGACACGTTACGTCAATTCTAATTAAATATTTTATGGGGAGAGGAGGTGTTATCCTTGTACTTGCCTCTTTGGAATTGGTAGGGTTGGATATCGTGATGATAGAATTGATGTGAGCTCATCATTGTCCAAAACATTAGAGCTACAGAGGTATCGTCCGTGGGCCTCTTCCCGCTCATAAACCAGGATGTGGCAGAGCGCCACATCGTCTATATGTATATATCCCATCCTTCCATGCCATTGGAATTTTATGGTCTCCCCTGTTTATTTTATATTAACAACATCATATTGGCAAATTAAATGACCGATATATATGTTATGTGGGTGTATGTAACTGTACTTTCGGACTTCTTTTTTTTGTTAATTAGAGCACAAATATATAGCTAGCTATATATACGTTACCTTTAAGCAAGCCAAGAACATCAGCTGCAGTAGAACATAAATCAGGAGGTAAACTAGGTCCGATGACGAACGAGGGGAGAACTGTGACTAGATTGATGTTGTTCTCTTTGCAGAACTCCCATGCAGCCCTCTCAGCTAAGGTTTTTGATAATACATACCAAATCTTGTTGCACCAATAAATTAAATTAATTAAGAATATAGAAAGAAAAAAGTTTAAAGAGGAGAGGAGTGAAGAAGATAGTTTTTATGAAGGAAGAAGAGTTGAATAATTATAAATATTAGATATGAATGATACCTCGAGTCTCTCACAGAGTTCCACGGAACTCCAAGAAGACTCGTCCAAAGGCACATTTGGATTGAAATCGTCTCTTGCTCTTACGGTTGAAGAAGAAGAGGTGAGAACTACACGGCTTAATGATGGATTCCTTTTGCAGGAGCGTAGGACGTTCAGAGTTCCATCAATGGCTGGTTTTAAGATTTCTACCTATATATATACATAAAAATAAGTATGTTAATTGCAACATTGTGGAAAGAGCTATCTAATTTCTTTCTTTCTGCCTGCCTCTCTCTCTCTCTCTCTCTCTCTCTCTCTATATATATATATATATATATATATATATGCTTGCCTTGGGATCATGGGCAGGGCATCCAAGTACCGGAGAAGCAGTGTGGAAGACTCCAGCACAGCCAATGATGGCGGTATCGAAGCTGCCTTCCACAGTTAGTTCTGCCTTCACCAGTTGGAGTCTCTCTTTGGCCCCTTCCAGCTTCCGTAGATGAGCTAATTTCTTCTCATTTCCTGCAATATAATATAACATTTATGTATGAGCAATGTTTAAAAGGTATTAGGTGGAAGGTGAGGTGGAAGGTGGGCGGCCGGGGGGCACCTAGGCGGGGTTTAAGCGAATTTTTTTATTTTAAGCCAATTTTAATATTTTATCTTACATTTATCTAAACAAAACAATAATATAAAGCAAAACAATCTATAATAAAAATAATAAAGGTTTTTGTTTAAAGTTCAAACACATCCATATTGTTAATGTCAAAGTTCAAACATAATCATGCAATTGTTCAAAATTTAAATATATTTTTAACGTATTAGTTTTATTCATAAACAAGATTGTTATTAAATAATAAGATTTAAAATTTCAAGAATTTAATTCAATATTAAAACTTAAGAAACTAAACATAAATTTAATAATTAAACTAAATATTACTAATGTATCATTATTTATATAATTTGAAGTTGGTACAAGTTTAAAAAATTACAGTTATAATAAAATTATCCATTTTGACTTATTGTTCACTTGTTGTGATTTGATATGCTACAACCTGTATTATGAATATTGAAAATTATTAGAAAAATAAAGATACCAAGATCTGGTTTAGTTAGTCATTAAAAAAAACCTCTTTATTTAGACCTCGTCTAGTCTTTGTTTAATTTTTTAAAGGGTTTTTTTTGTCGCCTTGAGCCTAGGTGAGGTGCTAAGGGGGTCTAGCGCTTCGGCGAGGCGCCAATGGGGGCCTAGCACTTAGGCGGGTCGTCAATGGGGGAGGGGGAGGGGGGGCTTAGCGCCTAGGCAGGGATTTTTAGAATATTGTGTATGAGTCAATTAACTTAATAAGCTAGGTAGAGAGAATTAATTAATTAAAGGTACATAACCTAACCTGGATCTCTTACTGTCCCAATTACATGATAACCAGACAGGAGTAATCTCTTGATGAGCCATGAAGCCAGAAAGCCAGATGCACCAGTCACACACACTTTACCTTTCCTCATCGCTGCTGCTATTTCATCACCCCTTTCCAATTCATTCACTACCATGCATATATATATATATATATATATATATATATATATATATATATATATATATATATATATATATATATATAGTCATTGGATTTTATTAAAATTGCAGGAACTATCTAGCTAGGAGTTAGGATGCAAGGAAGGTGAGTCATGCATGTAAATTGCAGGAACTATCTAGCTAGGAATTAGGATGCAAGGAAGGTGAGTCATACATGTTCCCCCTTCACCCCCCTCCCCCGCCCCCGGACCCCCGCCCCCAGCCCCCCAGCATAGCCACATAAAGAGAAACAAGGAAAAACAACACATAAAGAGACTTTCTTGGAAAATGTTTAGTTTAATATTTGGTGGCGTGATAATTGAATAATTAATGATAGTAATTTGACTTCATTTTATCCTTTGTATTATGAACAATAAGAAAACGAATATATATATATATATATATATATATATATATATATATATATATATATATATATATATATATATATATATATATATATATATATATAGGAAAAAAAATGACAGATAAAAAGTGTTTTGTAATGTTTGTATGGACTTTGGATGGAACGGAAAAGAAAGGAAAATATTATAGTGTTGTTTATGAGTTTGTAGATGACAAATTTATTTTTCTCTCCCTTAAACAAACTCCCAACAATTAGAATATGAGTCAGTATGACGTATGTATATAAGTGGAATGGAAAAGAAATTAAAGAAATTAAGTCTCGATTTAATTTATTTTATCTTGTTGTATATACTTGCACGTAATTTAATCCCGCACACGTGGTTTTATGAGATCGATCAACGGTTAATCCACTCACCCACATCCCCCCTAAAATTGAATGACTAAACAAACAAAACACGAATTTTAAATTGAACACGACTGCCGCAGCTCTTCGGATCCAAACTCCAGTCTTTTCTTTATTTCTTTTCATTTTTTTCACTAATTTTATGTTTTAGATTAATAATTAATAATAATAATAATAATAATAATAATAATATGTGAATCTATTTTTTGCTCTCTTATTTTTTACATGTAGCATTCCCATTTATATTAAAAGGACGTTTAAAGTATAATTTTTTTTACATAAATTAAATAAAATATTTTTTTTAAAAGTTTATTCTTTGTGATTCTACATAATAAATACATAAAGTGATGTATCTTTCTCTTTTTATATACGGGTAAAAAGCATCTTAGATCAACACTATTTGATCGTTAATTTAATAATCTAACCATAGAGATGTAATGAACATGTAAAAATATGGAATTATGTACAATTTTGTTTAATTTGAGGCATAATATTATTTTTTTAATAGTGTAAATAATTTGTATATAAGTATATATTCCGATATCTCAGATTTTAATAACTTCTTCATTATAAAGTTACAGATATATAACTTCAAATTAAATAAAATTTTACAAATTCTCATACTTTTGCATGCTTATTATATCAGTACGGTTAAATTATTACATTGATAACCTCAAATCATACAAAATTTTTGGTTCTCTTATCAAGTGCATTTTGATAGATATATTATTTGTTATTTTTTATAAATAAATGAGTTTTAAAAAAGATCTTGTAAAAATATCAATTTAACTGAACTTGTTCTAAATCCAAAAAGAGACATTTTAGCCAATTTAACAAAACAACTAATGGGCCCAAATGAGTTTCGTCAACTCATAAATGAGGCTCTGTACTATAATGTCACTGCCTGGCCTTCCGTCAAATTTTATACCGTCAAACAGTTTTTACACGGGATCCTTTCTTAAGTGATCTTTACCGTCACAAGTCCCGACTCTTCCATCTTTTATATGGTTCTTGATTACCTTTAATAAAAAATGATTAATATTTTGGTCATAATAAAAAGTGATTAATATTTTGGTCATGAGAATAATGATTAATGATTAAATGTTTTGAAAAAAATTTCTCTTTATTTTAAAGAATGATTCGTTTTTCTAATATTCTTATACCCACTTTCTGTCATGAACTGTATTACTAATTATTGTTGCGGATAATTATATTTTGTCAAGAGTTGTTTGTTCGTTCAATCATTAAACGAAGAGTCAAATTCTGTATAGAAAACGGAGAAACACACTGAGGAGTCTGACGGTTGGGGCCGCCGAATACAAACTGGAGAATAGGCTAACAATGAAGGCTTAATATTTTAGTACTCAATGACATGTTATCTGTGAATTAGGGTATAGCCGTATGTATATTTATAGATCACACTTCCTATTGCTCCGTCCCCGAGTTGGAATAGGATTTCTTATTATAGTAATTATCAATACTAAGATAGAAATCAATCTCCTTAAAGATGGGAAGTCGAAATCAATCAGAATTGTTCTCATAAAAGTAAGAAGTCAACCATAATCAAAACTGCAGATTCCTTAATGATCAAATCTCCTAACGAATATGTATCTCCATGTGGGAAAGTTCCGTCACGTGAGACTACTAAATCTACCGGACTCACAAGTGGCGTCAATGTTAACGCCAAGTTTCGTCTGCACGTCCAATCACCAAATTCACGCGCTTAAACCTGCACAGTAACGAAATCACACAGGAAGCTTGACGGCTTGGGCCGCCAGGTGATAGCTCCGATGCGAGAATGAGTACAGGCTGAATAAGGTTTAACAATGGAGGCTTTAGTATTTAGTGCTCAAAAATGCGTATTACCTGATAATTAAAGTTTAGCCTTGTATTTATAGTTGATCTCATCACCTTAGAGCTGATTCCCGAATTGTATTAGGACTCCTAAACATGGTAGTTATCTATGTTTGGGTCACACTCAATCTCCTTAAAAGGAAGAAGTTGGATATAATCTTAACACCTTCCTTTGGAGTTGGTATTTATACATGATTTGAACTAGAATCCTTAACCATTCAAACTCCCTATCACACAAGACTCCATACGAGGCATAACCGTCTGTATGGGCCTAAGTCTCCTGAAAACCTCCAACTAGATCCGGATGCCGGCTATATGGGCCCAAGTCTACCGAACACCTCCAACCAGATCCGGACCCCAGCCCAAAAGGGTTCGGTCGCCCGACCCCGAACACCATCAAACCCTTTACTGGCTTCGGCCCATTGGGCTCGACAGATCCTTTATAGATACGGCCGTCGGCACATATGGGGGTCGGCAGATCACACCCGAACATTGCCCCCCAGTCTCTTGTTATAAAAAATTTATAATGAGAGACTTAAAGCAAATAAATACAGAATCCAAACAGTCCCTACACGATATCCAAGTACTGGGACCCACACGTCATCATTCGCCGCCCTAGGAATTTGTACCACACCAAAATATAAAAACCCTCTCCAAAAAACAATTGTGACACTTTCAAGAACATTTCTCTCTCAAATTTCTCTGCAACTGCATTTTTCGGCGAAGCACTATTCTCACCAGCTTTCTCCGATTAAAGCTTTCCTCCCACCTACCATCCCATCTTCACCATTTAAACTCCAATGGCAGATTCTAGCATCCCATCCTCCTTCAAAATTGAGTAAAACCCAGCTATCGACGTCATTCCCCACCCCAACACCATCATCACCACCGATTTTGTTCCTGTCGATTTACCGGCTCATCCACCTGACACTTCTATCCCTTCATCATCTGCAGCCACCAACCACTTAGAAACAAGAATACGAACCGTCTATTCATCGGAGGGTGACTTCTCCCACATAAACACCAAATCCACCATTCTCCCCTCCAAATTTTTGACATCCGAACCCTATTCAACATCCCGAAAGAGTATAAACTTCGGGTGCCAGAAGTAAATGAAAGAATGTACTGGCACCCTGAAGGTGAATGGGTCGCTATCCAACTCTGGGCCTTGAAGTATAGGGTTCGGTTCCTACTGCATGAATTCATATCTTCCTTCTTGGGCTTCGTGGGCATCAGGTTCGCACAACTTGTGCTGAACTCCTATATTCACCTGATAAGCTTCATCGCCTTATGCCAGGAGCAAGGAATCGCCCCGGGCTTAGACTTCTTTTTCGTCTTATTCAGCGTCGGCAGTCCAAGGAACCTGGGCTTCGACAGTTGAACCGACAACCCAACGGAGCCAACTTTATGAAAACTCCTTCCAACAACAAAGGGTGACACCCACAATGGATCTTCGTGAAGGGGATCGACCTCAAACTTCTCCCGAACTGGGCCATCCCCGAAGACCCCATTGTTAAAGTGTCTCGATTCTCGAAGGACCGCAAGGATGTCTTCAAAGAAGTCTACCAAAGACTAAAGAAGACCGAATGGCGATTATAGGTCTTATCTAACGAGGCCTGGCTCTACAAGCACGGAAGTAAGTTATTGATCCCGAACCTTTTCAACATTTAAATACAACCTTCAATTTACTTTCCGAATGATTCTTCTAACTTGTTTACTTTTCTGCAGTAACAATCTTTAAGCCCCGATGGAGTAGAAGAAACCTTCACTCCTCTAACCATTGAGCCCGAATCCATTCGCCAACCCA
The DNA here is from genome assembly GCA_016801055.1 of Panax notoginseng. NCBI lineage: Eukaryota > Viridiplantae > Streptophyta > Magnoliopsida > Apiales > Araliaceae > Panax > Panax notoginseng. The sequence continues at coordinate 33,579,306 of CM029014.1, read as the reverse complement.
TCACCGAGGAGTCTTCGAAAGAAGAGACCATTCCAATATCTAAACTTTCAATCAACTCTTATTCGGCCATAGCACCCCGAACCTCAAAGAATCCCGAGCCTTCCATCAAAAAGAACATAGTGAAGATGGATAGGTCGGAAAAGATGGCCTTATTGAAGAAAAGCAAAAAGAAGGCCCCCACCAAACCATCTTCTCCAATCACTCCTAAGCCTTCCACTGCCCAACCTCTGCCTTCTACCGATCCTGAGGATCCAGAGGAAACCGAAGAGGAGACTCTCGAACCTCTCACCAAGAAGCGTCGCCGAACTGAAGATCCCGATCTCCAGATAAAAGAAGCTACCCTTGCAACAAATCAAACCACTACTGTCGAACCCTCCGGAGGAAAACCTTCAACGTTCTGGCCAAGAAGCCCTTCGGGGCCATTCCCCTTTGACCAACTCGAGCATTTCAGGCTAACGGTTTAGAGCATATACTTTTGAAGACTATTGTAAGACCTCAACTTTTTATGAATAAAGGTTTAATTTCTCTAATTATTATTTTGAATAATAAGGTGTTGATTTGATATAATATTTTAGTTATGGGTGAAATATGCAAATTTTACAAAGTAAGCAAGTTGTTATATAATATTCATTTGGTTGGAGAATATTTTTTTCTCGGGGAATATCCGTATGATGATGCAATCACTGGTGGACCACATAACGGAATAACAGTCGAATATAGAAAGTGACAGAAATAACTTTTTTATATAAATAGCGGTAAAACTTTTACCGTTAACTGTTGAAATACCCGGTGATAAAAGTACAGTAATACGCATGGTTGCACAGTATGACATGGTATTACATAGTATCTTTGATTATTGTATCTTGCGTAAGAAGTCACTCAGTTTCATTCAATAATTGCCACAGTAATTGTTGCATAGTATCTCATATTATTGATTCAATTATTATCACAGTATCATCTGCACAATATTTTATATTATTAAATCAATAATTGACACGACACAATTATTCATATTATTAATTAGCATTATTGGCAATGTCTAAAAAATTTTATCGAGAAAAGGGGTTAGGTTATATAATTACGCGCCAATAAGGATAAATTCTTATCGGAAAGCCTCCTCTTTCCTAGGAATGATCTGGTTGTTAATATTGTGAGCTTATAATATTATCTATGAATAATTATTATGAGGTGGATATTGGTTCAATTTTGATATAAATGAATGAATTTGTTGAAAGTTTGACAATTATTTTCTCTGATAAAATATTCATTCAAATATATTATTATAATATTATATTATAATAATGTGATAGGGCAAAGGGTCAAAAAAACCCCCTGATATTTATTCCGATGTCCCACTTGCACCTTAAACTAATTTTTTTTTCCAAAAGTACCCTTAACGTTATATTTTTGGGTCGCCCGTGCCCCTGCCGTTAACAGAAGACAAACGGGGGTTTAAATGTGATGACGTGACAGGCTTAAATATAAAATATATTATAAATAAAACAATATATATCATTTAATCAAAACAAAAAATACTGAAATTCAAAAAAAAAAAGCATAACATATTTACATCATTTAATTAAAATAATAAAATTCAAATTATTTTGGTAACTAATCAAAGCAAATAATTAAATAAAATAAGTTGTATAACATATTTACATCATTTAATCAAAATACTAAAATTTAAAACATAACATATTTACATCAAATACTAATTAAAAAAAATACTAAAATACTAATTAAAAAAATACTAAAATACTAAAAAAAATCAAATTAAAAAAATACTAAAATTCAAATTATTTTGTTAATTAATTAAAACAACAAAAAATCAAATTATATCATTAAAATACTAAAATCATAATACTAAGTACTAATTGATAAAAAAAATTTAAATTACTAAAATCATAATACTAAATAATATTTTTAAACTATATAAAAATTTGATGATGTAATAATCTATACATAATAGTATTTGTTATAAATAATATAAATAATTTGATAATGTAATAATCTATACATAACAGTACATGTTATAATTTGATGATGTAATAATATTTTTAAAAAATGTATTCAAAAATTTAAATTACATCATAATATTTTTAAATTGATATGATTTTTAAAATTAATATTAAAAATTACTAAAATAATCATAATACTCCAGTTTTGAATTTTAAAAATATTATTCAGTATTATGATTTTAGTAATTTAAAATTTTTATATCAATTAGTATTTAGTATTATGATTTTAGTATTTTAATGACGTAATTTGAATTTTTGTTGTTTTGATTAATTAACAAAATAATTTAAATTTTAGTATTTTTAGTATTTTTTTAGTTTGATTTTTTTTAGTATTTTAGTATTTTTTTAATTAATATTTTAGTATTTTTTTTAATTAGTATTTGATGTAAATATGTTATGTTTTGAATTTTAGTATTTTGATTAAATGATGTAAATATGTTATACAACTTATTTTATTTAATTAGTTATTTTGATTAGTTAACAAAATAATTTGAATTTTATTATTTTGATTAAATGATGTAAATATGTTATGCTTTTTTTATTTTGAAATTTAGTATTTTTAGTTTTGATTAAATGATATATATTATTTTATTTAGAATATATTTTATATTTAAGCATGTCACGTCATCACATTTTAATCCCGTTTGTCTTCTGTTAATGGCAGGGGCACGGGCGACCCAAGAAATATAACGTTAAGGGCACTTTTGAAAAAAAAATTAGTTTAGGGTGCAAGTGGGACATCGGGATAAACATCAGTGGCTTTTTGACCCTTTACCCTAATGTGATAATATAATAATATTTTTTTTATAATTTAAATGGTAATATTATTATTATAATATATAATTTTTAGCATGTGAATAAAAGTAGAGTGAAAGTTAATATTTTGATTTTGAATTCTTTCCGTGCACATTTTAAATTCTTTTTTTGCACATTCTTTTCTTGTTTTGGTGGGTTGATAAGTGCCTGCAAGCATGTTTCCAAATTGGTGGGTCTCACCCATAAGAAAAATAAGTTAGGCAGAGAGGAAAATGAGGAAGTTAGGCAGAGGAGAAAATAAAAAGGTTAGGCAGGCTGCTTAACTTTTCCTCCTCCATTGCACTATAAAAGCGGGGTTACCCCTCCTTCCTAAACACACCTTCAATATCAGAAATTCTTATTCTATAGTATTGTGAGTATTTCTCTTGAGTATAAGGATACTTTTAGTGTAGCTTTTTGTGCAAGATTTTCTCAGAATAATATCCGATATTCCAGTCAAATCCAGTTTCTACTAAGGTAAATGATATTATTTTATTGCAATACTCGTAAGAAATATTATTTTCTTTCATACTCTATATTATGTAAGGAATATTATTTCATTTCATATTCCTAAATTTAAACTTACTATGGCAAGTATTGCTTCTATAGTTTCTGAAATGATTAGAAATTCCTTAAGTTTTGTGCTTCATCTAATATCATTTCACTGGAATATTGGTCTGAACTTTCTTATTAAATTTTGAACTTTTCATGTCTAGGTACTATTTATACGGTACTATTCATACATACGGTACTATTCATACGGTACTATTCACGAGTATTATTTACAACATAATTTAATTTTTTTTTTGTCAAAATTATTTTTGATACATGAATATCATTCTTGAATTTTACTTCACAAATAGTTATCATGTTGATAATTTGGACATATTTGAACTCTGGATAAATTGAATTAGAATTCTCTAATATTTATCCTTTATCTCACTTGATTGAATCTTTATATCATTGTTATCATCCTCATGCTTATACTGGAAGTCATCTTTGGCCCGTATTGCAAAGATAGATTGTTGATTGGTATGATTATGACCAGAAATTGTGTATTGGAATAATCATAATCTTTAATGTTACATATAAGGTTTGTGGTGAAAGTCCTCTTTGGCCCGTAGTGCATAGATGGACATGTGTTTGGCATGATCATGACCACTGGTGATACTAACGAATATCATTGGCCTGTAGTGCATGGATAATTCGTTGATTTGAAATATTTATTGAATGATGTTACAGGAATAAAATATTGATGATGGACTTTTAAATCATAGAAGATAGTAGATATCATGCTCTACTTGACTCTTCTAATATATTGTTGTTTCCGCTACAATTGTATTCTAAAACTTGTTGTCTATTGTATTCTATCAGATTTTTTTCTGTTGAGGACTAAGGATAATTTGTTCTATATTATCTTAGTCATAATATTTTTTATTGGGCTAGTTGAGCTCATTCTTTTCCTTTTGGTTCCATTGTTCTTCTCAGGAGGCGAGAATGTAGCTGGGACTAGTTGGGGAGTGGAGTAATGGTTCAAGATGGTTATTATAGCAGTCCTTACTATTTTATAAAATAGTGTAACAATAATTGTAATGAGGATTTTATTTGAGTTTGGATATTGTTTACAAGACAATATTTGTATTAAAACTCTTAGCGTATATGTTATCGTATTTTGCACGAGAGTTGTATTAATGAAGTTTGTATTTGATTTATGTACCATGTATTTGGCGACTTAGAATGAGTTGTATGGACCTATTTTGGGGGCGTCACAGTTGGTATCAGAGTTTAGGGATATGATCTCTAGTGGAGATCTGGGATTAGAACTAGGAGGGGAGAGACGAGTAAATCCTTCGCTAGTGTGTCCTACCTAAGCTTATTTGTTATTGGTCGGTCAGAATATATGGTTAATATGTGGCATGACAATTTTTTTAATTAACCCTTATTTTGTGGCAGTGTTTGAGAATGACATCTGAAAATTTTGAGATAAGTAATGGAGCACATGAGACTGTTGAGACACCGCCAATCAATAACCAGGATAATGTGCATCAAGAAGACAATAATCCTCATGTAAACAACAACATCGACCAAATGATGAATGATGGAATGTTTAGGAGCTTTCTACAATTCATACAACTCCAAACGAGAGAAACTCATGTTCAAAATGTAGGTGAAAACTATGGCAACTCACGGCTGGTCACTGCTAAGAAATTTAAGGAGTTGGGACCGCCGGAGTTCTTGGGAAAGCCAGAACCACTCAAGGCAGAAGCATGGATTAAGCAGATCACCAAGATATTTGATGTCTTGGGATGCACTGAAGAACAAAAGGTTCTCTTCGCCACCTTTATGTTGCGCGGAGAGGCAGATTACTGGTGGGAATCCTTAAAACGTACTCATCTGTCCGCACTTAAGATGTCTTGGGAGAGGTTCCAAGAATTATTCAACGATAAGTACTTTCCAGAAAGTATTCGTCACATGAAAGAGGTAGAATTCATCAAACTAGAGCAGAACAATATGACTGTATCGTAATACGAGGCAAAGTTTGCGGAGTTATCCCGGTTTGCATCTCATTTGGTGGATAATGAGGAACGAATGACGCGAATATTTCTAAGAGGTTTGAAACCCGAAATTCGTCAACACCTCATCTCTCATAAACTCTGTTTGTATTCAGATGTTATAAATAGAGCTCAGTTATTGGAGCGGGATTATGAGTCAGCTCAACCAAAAGACAGCAACCGGCAACAAGATAATAGTCATATCAATGGCAACAGTCATCGAAGTAGTGATAGCTAACGTGTCAGAAATGGTAACCACTTCGGTGTTAATCATGGCCAAGATAATAGAAGAAATAATTCAAGTGGAAATTTCAAGAAGAGAAGATTTAGCAATAACGAAAAGACATCGGCAGCAGCACCAGCACCAGCAACAGCAACAGTTTCTAGGGCAGGAGAAAGACTGCCAGTTAGATGCTACAGATGCAGAGAGGAGGGATACATAAGTCCAAACTATTCAAAGCCTTCCAAGGTATGTTTTACTTGTGGAAAAGACGGTCACATAGCTCGATTTTGTCCTGTAGCGAATTCAAGAGCAGCTGGGACAGTGGCACTAAAGGCAGTCACGGGCAAAACAAAGTTAGTGGTTCAAGGGAGAGCGTTTATCGTGATGTCCAACCCGAATGAAGTTATCACGGGTAAGCTAATCTCTTGTAAAGTCTATACCTTATTAGATACCAATTCTACCCATTCTTTTATTTCACCTACTTGTGCTCAACGTTTGAACTTAACTCCTGAGAAATTAGACTTTGACTTATCTGTTGAAACTCCGTTAGGAGAAACCTTCATTACATCCACTGTTTATAAATCTTGCTTGTTCAAATTGGCACCATCACATTACCTGTTGATCTCATCTCTTTGAAAATACTTACATTCGATGTGATTTTAGGGATTGATTGGTTAAGTACTCATCATGCTAAAATTGATTATTTTCGTAAGGTTGTTAGTTTTCATATTCCTAACCAACCTGTTATGAGAATTCAAGCAACCAAACCACTAAATTCAATCACTGTCATATCAAGCCATAAAGCCATTTGTTTATTGAAAAACGGATGTCAAGCTTTCTTAGCCCATGTCATGAATTTAAACAAAAATAAGTCAGATTTGAATGGTATTTTTGTTGTTAATAAATTTTCTGATGTATTTCTCTAAGAACTTCCTGGTCTACCCCCAAAGTGTGATATCGAATTTTGTATTGACCTTGAACTCGGTACAAAATCCATTTCTAAAACCCCATATCGAATGGCTTCTATTGAACTTCAGGAGTTAAAAACCCAACTACATGAGTTGTTAGACATTGGTTTCATTCGTCCTAGTACATCTCCTTGGGGTGCTCCTGTTTTATTCGTAAAGAAGAAAGATGGGAGTATGCGACTTTACATTGACTATCGGGAGTTGAACCATGTCACCATCAAAAATAGGTACACGTTACCTCGTATTGATGACTTTTTTAACCAGTTACAAGGTGCTAAATTCTTCTTAAAGATCGATCTTTGTTCCGGATATCATCAGTTAAAAATTAAAACTGATGACATTCTAAAGAATGCTTTCAGAACTCAGTACGGGCATTACGAATTCCTAGTCATGTCTTTTGGATTGACTAATACTTCTACTGCTTTCATGGATATGATGAACCGAGTATTCAAGGAATATTTAGATCATTTTGTGATTGTCTTTATTGATGACATCATCATCTACTCCAAAAGCCGTGAATATCATGAGCAACAGTTGAAGCTGATACTCCAAAAGCTTCGTGAAAATAAGTTATACGCCAAGTTGAAGAAATACGAGTTCTGGTTTGAGGAAGTAGCATTCCTTTGGCACGTGATATCAAAGTATGGAATATCAGTTGACCCGACAAAGATTGAAGCAATACAAAGTTGGGAGCAACCTAAGTCAGTAACCGAAGTACGTAGGTTTCTGGGTTTAGCTAGTTATTATCGGAGATTCGTGGAAGGATTTTCTCGAATCACTACTCCATTAACTCAGCTGACTCAAAAAGATACAAAATTCGGGTGCAGCGAGGAATGTGAGAAAAGCTTCCAAGAACTCAAGAGGAGACATATTTCAGCACCTGTTCTAACAATATCATCAGGTTCGGAAGGATTTGTCATCTACAACGATGCTTCAAGCAGAGGTTTAGGATGTGTTCTCATACAACATGAGAAAGTTATAGCCTATGCCTCACGACAACTCAAAGAATATGAGATAAATTATCCTACTCATGATCTAGAGTTGGCAGCAGTCATTTTCGCGTTAAAGATCTGGAGGCACTAGCTGTATGGGGAGAAAGTGGAGATCTATACAGATCATAAAAGCCTCAAATATTTCTTCACCCAAAAGGAACTCAACATGCGACAACGATGTTGGCTCGAACTGTTGAAAGATTACGACCATACCATTCAATACCACCCTGAAAAAGCGAACGTGGTAGCTAACGCGTTGAGTAGAAGATCATATGCGGGTACGAGTGTGATATTGTGAACGCAAAGACCAATTTTGTATGACTTACAAAGGATGGAGATAGAGTTAAAAACTCCAAGGACCCACGTGATGATGTCAAATATACGAGTAGAACTGACTTTAATCGATAAAGTTAAAGCTTCTCAAGCCATAGACCCGGAGTTGATACGTATGAAGGGGAAAGTACAAGAAGGTGCTATTCCAAAAGTAAGAATCGACGAAGAAGGAATATTTTGAGTCAACTCCAGACTTTATGTTCCGAACGATTCTGAATTGAAGTGTAAAATCATGATGGAGGCATACAACACACCATTTTCAATCCATCCTGGAAGTACTAAAATGTATCATGATCTTCGACATACATTTTGGTGGAGAAATATGAAGAGAGATATCGCGGAGTTTGTTTCAAGGTGTTTAACTTGTCAACGTATCAAGGCGGAGCATCAAGTACCAAAAAGCTCATTGCAATCGCTTAAAATTCTAGAATGGAAGTGGGAGCACATCAACATAGATTTCGTTACTGGTCTTCCCAAGGTTTCTCAAGGCATAAATGCAATTTGGGTCATTGTCGATAGATTAACCAAGTTTGCTCATTTCTTACCTATACGAGAAACTTATTCACTTGAACGTCTTGCTCGAATGTATATAACTGAGATTGTGAGATTGCATGGTATGCCAGTATCCATAGTCTCTGATCGAGATCCAAGATTCACTTCACGATTTTGGGTCAGTTTGCAGAAAGCTATGGGCACTGATCTACGATTCAGTTCTGCATATCATCCTTAAACGGACGGGCAATCAAAAATGACTATTCAAACTCTTGAAGATCTATTGAGACTCTGTGTTATAGACTTCAAAGGAAGTTGGGACAAGTATTTACCATTGGTGGAATTCTTCTACAACAACAGTTATCAAGCAAGTATATGCATGACTCCATTCGAGGCGTTGTATGGACAAAAGTGTCGTTCTCCAGTATGCTGGGACGAGGTGGGTGAAATAACGTTGTTGGGACCAAAAATGGTACGCATGACTACGGAAAAGATTTAAATGATCCGGTAACGTATACAAACCTCACAAGATCGACAAAAGAGTTATGTTGATCTTCATTGAAGGGACGTGGAATTCAATGTTGGAGATCATGTATTGTTACGTGTTGCTCCATGGAAAGGAGTTACGAGATTTGAAAAGAGAGGAAAGCTCAGCCCTCGATTCATTGGTCCATTTGAAATCCTCGATCGATTAAGAACTGTGGTCTATAGACTCGCTTTACCGCCAAGTATATCTCGTGTTCATAATATTTTTCACATATCCATGCTATGTAAATATGTGAAAGATCTGAACCATATTATTGAATTAGAACCAGACGAGATAACAGAAGATTTAACGTATGAGGAGGTACCTGTTAAAATCATGGATAAGAAGGAGCATATTCTACGCTCAAAGGTTATACCTCAAGTCAAAGTTTTATGGAGAAACCACGATATTGAGAAAATGACCTGAGAGTTAGAATTTGAAATAAAAACAAGGTATTCTCACTCATCGACATACCAGGTACGTACATCAATTTCGAGGACAAAATTTCATAAGGAGAAGAGGTTGTAAGACCCCAATTTTTTATGAATAAATGTTTAATTTCTTTAATTATTATTTTGAATAATAAGGTGTTGATTTGATATAATGCTTTAGTTATGGGTGAAATGTGCAAATTTTGTAAAGTAAACAAGTTGTCATATAATATTCGTTTGGTCGGGGAATATCCGTACGACGGCGCAATCATTAGTGGACCACATAACGGAATAACGGTCAGATATAAAAAGTGATAGAAATAACCTTTTTATATAAATAACGACAAATTTTTTACCGTTAACTGTTGAAATACCCGGTGATAAAAGTACAGTAATACGCGTGGTTACACAGTAGTACACGGTATTGCACAGTATCTTTGATTATTGATTCTTACATAAAAAGTCACTCAGTTTCATTCAATAATTGACATAGTAATTGTTGCACAGTATCTCATATTATTGATTCAATTTTTGTCACAGTATCATCTGCATAATATTTTATATTATTAAATTAATAATTGACACGATACAATTATTCATATTATTAGTTAACATTATTGGTAATGTCTAGAAAATTCTGTCGAGAAAAGGGGTTAGGTTATATAATTGTGCGCCAATAAGGATAAATTCTTATCGAAAAATCCACTCTTTCTTGGGAATGATCTGGTTATTAATATTGTGAGCTTATAATATTATCTATGAATAATTATTATGTGGTGGATATTGGTTCACTTTTGATATAAATGAATGAATTTGTTGAAAGTTTGGCAATTATTTTCTCCGATAAAATATTCATTCAAATATATTATTATAATATTATATTATAATAATGTGATAATATAATAATATATTATTTTTATAATTTAAATGGTAATATTATTATTATTATAATATATAATTTTCAGCATGTGAATAAAAATGGAGTGAATGTTAACATTTTGATTTTGAATTCTTTCCGTGCACATTTTAAATTCTTTTTCTGCATATTCTTTTCTTGGTTTTGGTAGCTTGATAAGTGCCTGCAAGCATGTTTCCAAATTGGTGGGTCTCACCCATAAAAAAAATAAGTTAGGCAGAGAGGAAAATGAGGAAGTTAGGCGGAGGAGAAAATAAAAAGGTTAGGCAGACTGCTTAACTTTTCTTCCTCTATTGCACTATAAAAGGGGGGTTACCACTTCTTCTTAAACACACCTTCAATATCAGAAATTCTTATTCTATAGTATTGTGAGTATTTCTCTTGAGTATACGGATACTTTGAGTGTAGCTTTTTATGCAAGATTTTCTAAGAATAATATCCGATATTCCAATCAAATTCAGTTTCTACTAAGGTAAATGATATTATTTTATTGTAATACTCGTAGAAAATATTATTTTCTTTCATACTTCATATTATGTAAGGGATATTATTTCATTTCATATTCCTAAATTTAAACTACCTATGGTAAGTATTACTTCTATAATTCCTGAAATGATTAGAAATTCCTTAAGTTTTGCGCTTCATCTAATATCATTTTATTGGAATATTGGTCTGAACTTTCTTACTAAATTTTAAACTTTTAATGTTTGGGTCTATTCATACGGTACTATTTATACATACGGTACTATTCACAACATAATTTAATTTTCTTTTCTGTCCAAATTATTTTTGATACATGAATATCATTCTTAAATTTTACTTCACAAATAGTTATCATGTTGACAATTGGACATATTTGAACTTTGGATAAATTGAATTAGAATTTTCTAATATTTATCATTTATCTCACTTGATTGAATCTTTATATCATGTTATCATCTTCATACTTATACTGGAAGTCATCTTTGGCTCGTAGTACAAAGATAGACTGTTGATTGGTATGATTATGATTAAGAATTGTGTATTGGTATAATCATAACCTTTAATGTTACATATAAGGTTTATGGTGAAAGTCCTCTTTGGCCCGTTGTAAGACCCCGAATTTTATGAAATAAAAGTATTCAATTTTTCTTATAATTACTATTCAGTAAATGGTTAAATTGATAAATGTTAAAGTTAAGGGTGATATATGAATTTTTTTCAAAATATACAAGTGGTTATAAAATATTTATTGTTATCGGAGAATATTCGTTTGGTCGTGTAATATTCTTTCTGTCGGGGAATATTCGTACGACGACGCAGTCATTTATGGGCCCCATAACAGAATAACTGTCGGGTAAAGAAAACGACAAATTTGAGTTTTTACAAATAACGGTGTAGTTGTTACCGTTAACACTGTTGGAATACCCGGTGGTTAAAATACAGTAATACACGTTATTACACAGTAGCACACGGTATTGCATAGTATTTTTGAAATTATTGATTCTTACGTAAGAAGGCACTACTCAATAATTGTTACAGTAATTACTGTTCAATATTTTATTTTATTGATTCAATAATTGCTACGTTAAAATTTTATATTATTGTTATTCAATAATTGTCATACACAGTATTTCCCATTATCAGATCAATAATTCATATTATTTGAATAATATTATTAGATAACATTATTGGCAATGTCTAGAAAGTTCTGTCTAAGGAGAGGTTTGGTCACCTAATTGCGCGCCAGTAAGGAGAAATTTTTATTGGAAAGCCCCATCTTTCTTGAGAACGGTCTGGTTGTCATAAATGTGATTCTGTAATATTATTTGTGAATAATTAATTATTGATTCATATGAAAAGGAAATATTTATTTTATGTGGATATAAATGAGGGATATATTTTTGTGGTTAAAGATGAAGGAGTTAATGTTGAGGTGTTATATCTGTATTTTTGTCGGAACGGAGGTATTGAAAATCAAATTAGGGTTTTTAAGATATTTTGCGAGGGTTATAATTTTTAATCCGACCGTTGGATCGTGGTAATATTTGGATATGTTATACATATATAAGTTGAGTATATGTCCACAAATTTTGAACCGTTAAAAATGAACGTATAATTTGTTATGAATTTTACGAGATGACTGGTTCAGAAATTGTTGAATTTTCAGAGTTAATCATTTTGGTGGAAAATTCTAGAATTGGTGGGCCCCACTCTTGGTTGGTGAAGAAATATGCTGAGATTTTTATTCAAATGTGGTGGGTGGGAATAGTAGCAGGTAAAGCCATCATGTTACAGGTTAAGTCTGATTCGGCGTGCTAACATTTTCCTATAAATAGATGGCTAAGTTAGAATTGAAAATCACACCAGAATTCATAAGTTTTCTCACTTTCTCTCTCTAGATTATTGAGTGTATTTTGCGTGTATTTAGATACTCTGTGAGTTTCTATTCATCAGTGCAAGTTTCCTTCAGCCTTATACCGATCAGAAGTACTGCTCTTTTGAGGTAAGGGATAGTAAGAGATTTTAAGGGTTATTATGTTTTTCAGTTCGTAATTCTTCTGACCTTCGGAAAATTCTGGAAAAATTTAAAATGATATTTTGATGAGTTTTATTGATTGTGTCCAAAAATGGCGATTTTTGGATGTATAGATTAAGAGTTATGAATTTTATGAGAAAATATTATTTTAAAAGTAACCGCTTATAACTCCTTGTGGTTAACTCCAACATTAATGAAATTTTTATTGAAAATATATCTATATAATATCAGTGTACTCTGTGAATTTCGGAATTTTTGGATAAAAGTATAATTTATGATAAATATCTAAATATTCGGCGGTTTTGGCCATATGAAAAATAGTAAATGAGTTTTAAAAATTCTGAGAAAAATATATGTTTAATATGGGACTATATTCTGCTAAATCCCAGAAAAGAAATATTTTTGGAACTGATTTGGTATTTTTCATGAAAATGAACTAGTTATGAGTAAATGAATTAAATATGTTATGTGAAGTAAGAAAATTGAAAAATAAGATTTTATGGCTTGAAAATCCTATATGAGGTATATGCAGATTTTTGATGAGGGTTTTGGTTATTGGAAATAAAATCTTATGAGTTTGGCATTTTAGGATGATTAAATGCATTATTTAGTAAAGTGTAAACAATTAAAATAAATTGTTTATAAGCTTAAAAAATATTATTCTTTCAATATCATTATACCGAAATATTGGTATGTATTTTATTGTGGAATTTTTACCTTTTTGTGTCGAGTTACTATTCACGAGTTACTATTCATGAGTTACTATTCACGAGTTACTATTCACGAAAAAATTTGTTTCTTTTTCTAACCAAATTATAGTTGATTTACGAATATTACTCTTGAGATTAAAACTAGATGTTGATCATATTATTTTTATTATTATATATAACATTTTTATAACCCTAATGATGATATTTCTCTTTGACTTGAGTGTAAAGATGGGTAGATTTTTGGTATGATCATGATTATGGGTTCTCTTTGGCCAGTAGTGCAAAGTTGAATTGTTGATTGGTATGATCATGACCATTGAATTTATAAGTGAATATCTTTAGCTTAAGTGCAAAGGTGAATTGATCAACATGGTTATAATTATTGTTTGTATAAATTCTGAAATTATTATATATTTCTTTGAGATATTAATATATTTGGCTTGTAGTGCAAATATGAACTGTTGATGAATATATTTGGCCGTAGTGCAAATATGAACTGTTGAGGAATATCTTTGGCCTGTAGTGCAAAGATGAAATATTGATGAATATCTTTGGCCTGTAGTGCAAAGATGAATTGTTGATGAATATCTTTGGCCCGTAGTGCAAAGATGATATGTTGTTGAATATCTTTGGCCAGTAGTGCAAAAATGAACAGATGTTGAGATAAACATGACCAATTGGTGATACAAATGAATATCTTTGGTCGTAGTGCAAAGATGAAGTTATTAGTATGGTTATGAACAAGAAATGTGATTTGGTGTAACCATGATCTTTGATGTTTCAGGTAAAGATAAGTGATGAAAATTATCTTCGTCCTGGATGAGAAGAGGAATTTAGAACTACAGTTATGATTATGAGTTATTCATATAATTGTGGACCAGAATTGTTGATTGATGTTACAGAGATAAAACATTGTTGGTGGATTTTTAACATGGAGAAGATAATAGACTTTATAGTCTATTTGACTCTTCTAATGGATTGCTCGTTCCGCTGCAACTATGATTGAAATTTTTATCATTTACCATATGTTATAAATCTCTGATTTATTATTGATGAAGGCTATTGATAATTTAATTATCTTTAGTCATGATATTCTTTACTGAGCTAGTTGTGCTCACCCTTTTGCTTCACAATTTCTTTCAGGTAATAAGAGTGTAGCTGGGTCGAGCGAGGGTAACGGGGAAATAGAACGGTGGTCTCTAGCTGTGGATGTTCTCCCGAAGCAGTATAGAAAAGTTCATTTAGTAGTTTTATTTGGTGAATCCAATAGGGTAAGGTGTACCCAACGTTGAAAGGGTGGTTTGCCACTATCATACAAGATGTCTAACGACATACAACCTCGTGTCATCATAAGACAGTGATGTGCTCATCCACTTGCTGAGTATATATACGAGCACTACCTATATAATCTTGGTGTTTGTTTGAAGTATAATTCTCAATTAGAGATAGTAGAGATAATGATATGTCAAGAGAAGACTCACCATTGGGAAGAATATGATAGTAATCTTCTCGTTTTTCTTTGGGGTCTATTGGGTCAACCAAGGATAATTCTGTGGCCATATGATATCTATCATAACCTAGACGCATGGCCCCCCATGTACGAAGGTTTCCTTGAGCACTTCCCAAAGATTCTAATTTCTAAAATAGTTTTTGACTATACCTTTATGTAAGGTGTTACTGTGAGGTGCTGTCCACGGTTGGGACATGTGTCACATTTGGTATATATTTGTATTCAAACTCACAGCATATGTATTGTTGTATTTTGTACGACAATTGTTGTAATAGAGTTGTAGTTATTTTCTGTACCATGTATTTGGCGACTCAGAATAGGTTGGATGGAATAGACCTATTTTAGGGTTGTCACACCCGTAGTGCATAGATGGACAGGTGTTTGGTATGATCATGATCATTGGTGATACTAACGAATATCCTTGGCCCGTAGTGCATGTATAATTCGTTGATTTAAAATATTTATTGAATGATGTTACAGGGATAAAATATTGATGACGAACTTTTAAATCATAGAAGATAGTAGATATCATGCTCGACTCTTCTAATGGATTGTTGTTTCCGCTGCAGTTGTATTCTAAAACTTGTTGTCTATTGTATTCTATTAGATTTTTTTCTGTTGAGGACTAAAGATAATTTGTTTTATATTATCTTAGTCATAATATTCTTTATTGGGCTAGTTGAGCTCACCCTTTTTCTTTTGGTTCCATTGTTCTTCTCAGGAGGCGAGAATGTAGATGGGACCAGTCGGGGAGTGGAGTAATGGTCCAAGATGGTTATTATAGTAGTTCTCACTATTTTATAAAATAGTGTAACAATAATTGTAATGAGGACTTTATTTGAGTTTAGATATTGTCTACAAGACAATATTTATATTAAAACTCTCAACTATGTGTTGTCGTATTTTGTACGACAGTTGTATTAATGAAGTTTGTATTTGGTTTATGTACCATGTATTTGGCGATTTAGAATGGGTTGTGTGGAGCTATTTTGGGGGCGTCACAATCAAACACCAATGCCAGGTAAACCTGATAAACAATAATAACTCTTCGATTATCCCATTTTCGCCATGTTTTATACATATTCCAACTTATTGCAGGTCAACGTCATCCTCGCCCGAGCCATCATTCCTCTGCAAAATCCACCAAAAAAGAAACTTAACTGAAAGTCGAAGTGGAGTCGCTTGAGGCCGAGGTTCGAGCTCTGGAATCGGGTGTGAAGAAAGAGAAAGACCAACATATTGACACCCGAAGCATTCTGAAGAGATCTGAACACCAAGCTCATGAGCTTAAATAACAAGTCTATACCCTTCAGAAGGAGTATGCCGGTTTCGATAATCAAAACAAACATCTTCTTGAGGAAAATACACTCCTGAAGGAGAAGGATAAGGACTAAAAGGATGCACCCCTGATCCTCAAAGGCAAGATATCCCACATGCATGCCCAAATGATGGTGCTGATGAAGGAGAACACTGCCTTAAAGAAGGAATGTGCCGAGCTTAAAGGCCAAAACTCCGTCATGTCCGATGAGGCCAAGCAGCAAATAATCCAAGAATATAAGGAATTTCCCGAACTTACGGAAAAAATCATGTCCCAGTTCACCGAAGGCTGTGAAGCTTATAGGGAAAAAGTTCAGGCGAAGATGATAGCTACTGGCCTGGATGTTTCAGTCCTCGACTCCTCAGATGAAGATTTTGAGACTGAAGATGATCCCCCGAACAAATAATTATTTTAGAACTTTTATTTGTAACTTTTCTGATCATTTTCATTTGTAACTTTCCTGATCATTTATGTTTGTAACTTTTTTGATCAATTTTGTTTGTAACTTTTTTGATCGGTTTTGTTCGTAACTTGTCTGATCAGTTTTGTAAAAACATATGACCATAAATGAAGTAAAAAATTTACCGAAGAGAAATTTTATTTATTTTATTGATAAATAACAGAGTTTACAAAAATGAATAAAATAAGAGAAAGAACAACATAGTTTTTACTGATAATATCTCCCAAGTCTCCCAGCATGCCATGTGTTCTTTATCTCCAAACCATCCATTGCTCGAAGCCGGTAAGTACTTGGTTTCGGCACCTCTATCACCTCATATGGTCCCTCCCAGTTCGGCATCAACTTGCTCGTATTCTGGGGGGTAGATGCCTCTGTTTCTCAAATCACCAAGTTTTCGACCTCGAACCTTCTTTGGTTCACTTTCTGGTTATAGTGTCGGGCTGTTCGCTTCTGATAGACAACCAATCTTACCCGAGTTGAATCCCGAACTTCTTCCAAAAGGTCCAAATTTAGCCGTAGGCCTTCATCATTATATAGTTCTTTGTACTAACTGACCCGAAGCGTAGGGGACCCGATCTCAACTGGTATAAGTGCATCGGTCCCATAAGTCAATCTAAATGATGAATCTCCAGTTGTTGTCCTCGGGGTAGTCCAATATGCCCATAAAACGCTAAGCAATTCTTCGGGCCAACGCCCTTTTAACTCATCTAACCTTCTTTTAATTCCATTAAGTAGAGTCTGGTTGGTGACTTCTACTTGTCCATTTGACTGGGGTAGGCAACCGAAGTCTTTCTGTGTTGAATGACCAATTCTTTCAGAAAAGCTTCGAACTTTGACCCTACAAACTGTCTGCCATTATCCGAAACCAAGACCCGCGGAATGCCGGACCGATATACAACATATTCTTTAAAAAAATTCAGACATTCCTGTTCGGTGATCTTCTGTAAAGGTTTGGCTTCTACCCATTTGGTCATGTAGTTTATAGCCACGATCACAAAACTGACATGTCCCTTAGCTTTCGGCAGTGGTCCCAAGATGTCAATTCCCCATATGGCAAACGGGATCAAGGATAATACTGAATACAATTCTTCAGGAGGCTGATGGGGGGATAGAGCTATTTAGCTGACACTTAGGACATTTTTTAACAAAATCCTTTGCTTCTTGGAAGATGGTCGGCCAATAATACCCTTGGCTTAGAATCTTATATGCCAGCAATTTTGCACCCATATGATTTCCACAAACTCCTTCATGTACTTCTCGAAGGGCATAGTCAGCTTCCGACGGTGTCAAACACTTGAGCAATGGAGAACTAAAAGCCTTTCGGTAAAAATCACCATCGATAAGGATGAAGTTTGAGCTCATGTGTTTGATCTTCCTTGCAAATATGCGATCCGAAAGCAAAACCCCATTAGCCAGGTAAGATATGTATGGTGTGAGCCAGAAATCCAACCTATCCAAAGCTAAGACATCCATCCTCCGAACACTAGTTTTTTCCAAGACTTCCAGGTATACTGATCTGCTAAAGGAACTTGCTTCAGTTGTTTCCAATAGGGATAAGGCACCTGCTACCGTGTTGTCTAACCGATCAATTCATTGGAAATTATGTGAACTGAAGTAATGGAGCTTATCTTTTACCTCGGCCAGGTATTTGGTCATCCTTGCCCCCCGAGCCTCATATTCCCCCAATATCTATTTGACAACCAGTTGAGAGTCACTAAAGATGTGACGCCCCAAAATAGGTATACAACACCCACTCTAAGTCGCCAAATACATGGTAAAGAAAGCAAACTACAACTTCAATAATACAATTGTCGTGCAAAATATGACAACACATGCTGTGAGTTTAAATACAAATATTGTCTTCTAGACAATATCCACACTCAAATAAGTCCTCATTATAATTATTCAAACACTATTTTATAGAAATAGTGAGGACTGCTAAAACATCTTTCTAGAACCATTAGTCCATACCCCGACTCGATCCTGCTATGTTCTCACCTCCTGAGAAGAAAAATGGATCAAAAAGGAAAAGAGTGAGCTCAACTAGCCCAGTAAAGAATATTATGACTAAGATAATATACAACAAATTATCATTAGTATTCAACAGAAAAAAATCTGATAGAATATAATTGACAACAAGTTTTAGATCAACAACTACAGCGAAAACAACAAACCATTAGAAGAGTCAAGTAGAGAATGAATTCTACTATCTTCTAAGATTTAAAAGTCCATCATCAATATTTTATCCCTGTAACATCAATTAATAATCATCTTTAACCAAATATTCATCTTTGAACTACAGGCCAAAGATATTCATTTGTATCACCAGTCAGTCATGTTCATCTCAACACCTGTTCATCTTTGCACTACAGGCCAAAGATATTCATCAAGTAATCATACATCTTTGCACTACAGGCCAAAGATATTCAGTAATATCATCATTTAGGACTGAGGATAATGAAAAATATCTTAAAGAAAACGAATTCAGTGAGACAGAAGGACAAATAGTAGGGATTCGTATAACAGTTTATCCAAGATCAATAATACTTCATAATAATCAATTGTAAAGCAGAAATTAAAAATAAAGATCAAAACATGGATACAATCAAAGATAGTAACCATAATAGACATATTGGACAAAAAAGAAAAATTTTTATTTTTCGGTGAATAGTGTCGTATACGTGAATAGTGCCGTATACGTGAATAGTAACCCCTACACAAAAAGTTCCAAATTTGATAAAAAAAACTCATATCAATATTTTAGCATAATGATATTGAAGAAAATAATATCATTTAAGAAGAAAATAATATCCCTTACCTCAAAATAACCGTACTTCTGACTGAATATCGGATATGAGGCTGAATGAAACTTGTGCTGAATAGCAACTCTCAAAGTATCTAAATATTCACAAAATACACTCAATAATCTAGAGAGAGAAAGAGAGAAAACTTATGAATTCTGGTGTGATTTTCAATTCTAACTTAGCCCTCTATTTATAGGAAAATATTAGTACGCCGAAGCAGACTTAACCTGCAACCTGATGGCTTTACCTGCTACTATTCTCACCCATCACATTTGAATAAAAATCTCAGCACATTTCTTCACCAACCAAAAGTGGGGCCCACCAATTCTAAAATTCTCCACCAAAATGATTAACTCCAAAAATTCAACAATTTCTGAACCAGTCATCTCGTAAAATTCATAACAAATCATACTTTCATTTTTAACTGTTCAAAATTTGTGGACATATACTCAACTTATATATGTATAACATATCCAAAAATTACAACGATCCAACGGTCGGATTAAAAATTATAACCCCCGCAATATATCTCAAAAACCCTGATTGATTTTTAATACCTCCATTCCGACAAAAAATACTGATAAAACACTTCAACATTAACTCCTTCATTTTTAACCACAAAATATATCCAACATTTATATTCACATAAAATAAATATTTCCTTATCATATGAATCAATAATTAATTATTCACAATTAATATTACATAATCACATTTATGACAACCAGGCCGTTCCCAGGAAAGAGGGGGCTTTCCAATAAGGATTTTTCCTTACTGGCGCGTAATTAGATGACCAAACCTCTCCTTAGACAGAACTTTCTAGACATTGTCAATAATGTTATCTAATAATATTATTCAAATAATATGAATTATTGATCTGATAATGGAAAATACTGTGCAACAACAATTATTGAAACAACAATAATATAAAATATCAACGCAGCAATTATTGAATCAATAAAATAAAATATTGAACAGTAACTACTGTAACAATTATTGAGTAGTGCCTTCTTACGTAAGAATCAATAATTGGTGCAAAACCGTGTGCTACTGTATTTTAACCACCGGGTATTCCAACAGCATTAACGGTAACAACTACGCCGTTATTTATAAACAACTTATACTTGTCATTTTCTTCATCCAATCGCTTTCCGTTATGAGGCCCACATAAGGCTGCGCCGTCGTACGAATATTCCCCGACAGCAAGAATATTCCACGACCAAACGAA
Source organism: Panax notoginseng (assembly GCA_016801055.1). Lineage (NCBI taxonomy): Eukaryota > Viridiplantae > Streptophyta > Magnoliopsida > Apiales > Araliaceae > Panax > Panax notoginseng. The sequence continues at coordinate 33,558,512 of CM029014.1, read as the reverse complement.
TATTTCCCGATAAAATGAATATTTTATAACCACTTGCTTATTTTGCAAAATTTGCACATTTCACCTATAACCAAAGTATTATATCAAATTAACCCTTTATTATTCGCAATAATATTTAGAGAAAATATGATTTTATTCATTAATAAGTTGGGGTCTTACAACCTCCCCTCCTTATGAAATTTCGTCCTCGAAATTGACGTACGTACCTGGTGTTTCGAAAAGGTGAGGATACCTCGCTTTCATTTCTGATTCCAACTCCCAAGTCATTTTTTCAATAGCATGGTTTCTCCACAAAACCTTAACTTGTGGTATAATCTTTGTGCATAGGACATGTTCTTTTCTATCCAATATCTTAACAGATACCTCCTCGTATGTTAAATCTTCGACTATCTCGTCTAGTTCTAACTCAATTATGTGGTTCGGGTCTTTCACATATTTACGAAGCACAAATATGTGAAAAACATTATGAATACGAGACATGCTTAGCGTTTAGGCGAGTCTATAGGCCACAGTTCCTACTCGATCGAGGATTTCAAATAAATCGAAGGCTTGAGCTTTCTTCTCTTCATCGACTCTTACTTCTAGAATAACACATTCTTGTACCTTCTTCTTTATATTCATCAGCTCCAGGTCTGTAGCTTGAGCGGCTTTAACGTTATCGATTAAAGTCGATTTTACTCGTATATCATCACGTGGGTCTCTAGAGTCATTAACTCTATCTCTATCATTTATAAATTATACAAAATAGGTCTTTGTGTTCAACAATATCGCACTCGTACTCGCGTACAATCTTCTACTCAACGCGTCAGCTACCACGTTCGTTTTTCCAGGATGGTATGGTCTGAACAGGTTCCGAATGAGTCGCCTCTTGAGCTATTGGAAAATCTTCTCGCATTCCTCGCTCCATACGAATTTTGTATCTTTCTGAGTCAGCTAAGTTAACGGGGTAGCGATTCGAGAAAATCCTTCCACGAATCTCCGATAGTAACCAGCTAAGCCCAGAAAGCTACGTACTTTGGTCACCGACTTCGGTTGCTCTCAATTGTGATTCATATCCCAATCTTGGATAGCACGTCACAATGACACCTATTATTTTACCACCACACAAATATAGAGTCCCTTACGGAGAGTCTGGCTTTGGTGTATTCCACAAAGGAAGTCACCAGATAGAGACTCGGGTACCAACTTCTATAGTTGGGTTTTTAACTCCTGAAGTTCAATAGGAACTATTCAATATGAGATTTTAGAAATAGATTTTGTATCGGGTTGAAGATCAATACAAAAATTTAATATCACGCTCTGGATTAGGCCAGGAAATTCTTCAGGAAATACGTCAGAAAATTCACTAACAACAGAAATATCATTCAAATCTGACGTATTTTTGTTCAAGTTCATGACATGGGCTAAGAAAGCTTGACATCCGTTTTTCAATAAACGAATGGCTTTATGGCTTGGTATGACAGCGATTGATTTTAGTGGTTTGGTTGCTTGAATTCGCATAATAGGTTGGTTAGGGATATGAAAGCTAACAACCTTACGAAAATAATCAATTTTGGCATGATGAGTAGTTAACCAATCAATTCCTAAAATCACATCAAAAGTAAGTATCTTTAAAGAGATAAGATCAACAGGTAATGTGATAGTGCCAACTTGGATTATGCAAGATTTATAAACTATAAATGTAACGAAGGTTTCACCCAACGGAGTTTCAACAGATAAGTCAAAGTCTAATTTCTCCGGAGTCAAGTTTAAACGTTGAGCACAAGTAGGAGAGATAAAAGAATGGGTAGAACCAGTATCTAGTAAGATATAAACATCGCAAGAGTTCAAGATTAGCTTACCCGTGATCACCTCGTTCGGGTTTCTCGCGTTTTGGCCAGTCACGACAAACGCTCTTTCAGGAACCGCTGATTTCAACTTATCCGGAACAACTTTTGGAGTCACCATCCCCACTGAACTTGGTTTTGCTACAGAACACTCTCGAGCTATATGACCCTCCTTTCCACAGTTATAACATACCTTGAACTGTTGTGGGCAGTTTGGGCTGATGTGTCCCTCCTTCCCGCATTTGTAACAAACGACCGGTGCTCGTTCACCTCCCCTAAAAGCAGTTGATGTTTGTGCTGACGTCTTCACGTTATCATTGTTGTATCTTTTCTTCTTGAAATCTCCTCCCGACTCGCTCCTTCTATTATCACGGCCACGATTTCCACCAGAGTGGTTACCGCTTTTGTCCGAATGTTTTCTTTCCTGCTGGTTTTCATTGTTTCGATGACTGTCGCCACCAGTATGACCCTGGTTGTGGTCCCTCGGTTGCACATACTCATTATCTCGCTCTAATAATTGAGCCCTATTTACAACATCTGAATATAAAGAAAATTTATGAGAGATAAGATATTGCCGAATCTCGGGTTTTAGACCTCTCAAAAATATTCTTGTCATTCGTTCCTCATTTTCGACCAAATGAGGTGCAAACCTGGATAACTCTGCAAACTTTTCCTCGTACTGGGACACCGTCATGTTGTTTTGTTCCAGTCTGATAAACTCCACCTCCTTCATATGACGAATACTTTCAGGAAAGTACTTGTCATTGAATAGTTTCTGAAATATTTTCCAGGACATGTTGAGTGCGTCAGGCTGGGTACGCTTCACAGACTCCCACCAGTAGTCTGCCTCACCGCGGAACATAAAGGTGGCGAATGGAACCTTCTGTTCCTCCGTGCATCCCAAGACATCGAATATCTTGGTAATTTGCTTGACCCACATTTTCGCTATGATCGGATTCAGCTTTCCCTTAAATTCTGGTGGTCCCAATTCTTTGAACTGTTTGGCTGTGACAAACCGCGCGTTGTTATCATTTCCACCCTTATTTTGCACACGAGTCTCCCTCGTCTGATTTTGCATGAACTACAAAAAGCTCCTAAACATTCCATCATTCATCGTTTGCTCGGTAACGTTGTTTACAGAAGGAATATTGTCTTCCTGTTGCACGTTCCCCTGGGTGGTGATCAAAGGTGTCTCCACAGTCTCATTCACTCCATTGTTAACGTTCTCTGCTGCCATTCTCAAATACTGCCACAAAACAAGGGTTAATAGTCATGTCATATATTATCCCTATACTCTGACCGACCAAATAAACACCAAATAAACTTAGTCAGGTCATACTAGCGAAGGAATTCCCCGTCTCTCCCCTCCTAATTCTTGTATCACATCTCAGCCAGGGATCATATCCCTAAGCTCTGATACCAACTGTGACGCCCCCAAAATAGGTATACAACACCCACTCTGAGTCGCCAAATACATGGTACAGAAAGCAAACTACAACTTCAATAATATAATTATCGTGCAAAATACGACAACACATACTGTGAGTTTAAATACAAATATTATCTTCTAGACAATATCCACACTCAAATAAGTTCTCATTACAATTATTCAAACACTATTTTACAGAAATAGTGAGGACTGCTAAAACATCTTTCTAGAACCATTACTCCATACCCTGACTCGATCCTGCTATGTTCTCACCTCCTGAGAAGAAAAATGGATCAAAAAGGAAAAGGGTGAGCTGCTCAACTAGCCCAGTAAAGAATATTTTGACTAAGATAATATACAACAAATTATCATTAGTATTCAACAGGAAAAAATCTGATAGAATATAATCGACAACAAGTTTTAGATCAACAACTGCAGCTGAAACATCAAACCATTAGAAGAGTCAAGTAGAAAATGAATTCTACTATCTTCTAAGATTTAAAAGTCCATCATCAATATTTTATCCCTGTAACATCAATTAATAATCATCTTTAACCAAATATTCATCTTTACACTACAGGCCAAAGATATTCATTTGTATCACCAGTCAGTCATGTTCATCTCAACACATGTTCATCTTTGCACTACAGGCCAAAGATATTCATCAAGTAATCATACATCTTTGCACTACAGGCCAAAGATATTCAGTAATATCATCATTTAGGATTGAGGATGATGAAAAATATCTTTAAAAAAACGAATCCAGTGAGACAGAAGGACAAATAGTAGGGATTCATATAACAGTTTATCCAAGATCAATAATACTTCATAATAATCAATTGTAAAACAGAAATCAAAAATAAAGATCAAAACATGGATACAATCAAAGATAGTAACCATAATAGACATCTTGGACAAAAAAGAAAAATTTTTATTTTTCGGTGAATAGTGTCGTATTCGTGAATAGTGCCGTATACGTGAATAGTAATCCCGACACAAAAAGTTCCAAATTTGATAAAAAAAAAACTCATATCAATATTTCAGCATAATGATATTGAAGAAAATAATATCATTTAAGAAGAAAATAATATCCCTTACCTCAAAATAACCGTACTTCTGACTGAATATCAGATATGAGGCTGAATGAAACTTGTGCTGAATAGCAACTCTCAAAGTATCTAAAAACTCACAAAATACACTCAATAATCTAGAGAGAGAAAGAGAGAAAACTTATGAATTCTGGTGTGATTTTCAATTCTAACTTAGCCCTCTATTTATAGGAAAATATTAGTACGCCGAAGCAGACTTAACCTGCAACCTGATGGCTTTACCTGCTACTATTCTCACCCATCACATTTGAATAAAAATCTCAGCACATTTCTTCACCAACCAAAAGTGGGGCCCACCAATTCTAAAATTCTCCACCAAAATGATTAACTCCAAAAATTCAACAATTTCTGAACCAGTGATCTCGTAAAATTCATAACAAATCATACGTTCATTTTTAACTGTTCAAAATTTGTGGACATATACTCAACTTATATATGTATAACATATCCAAAAATTACAACGATCCAACGGTCGGATTAAAAATTATAACCCCCGCAATATATCTCAAAAACCCTGATTGATTTTTAATACCTCCATTCCGACAAAAAATACTGATAAAACACTTCAACATTAACTCCTTCATTTTTAACCACAAAATATATCCAATATTTATATTCACATAAAATAAATATTTCCTTATCATATGAATCAATAATTAATTATTCACAATTAATATTACATAATCACATTTATGACAACCAGGCCGTTCCCAGGAAAGAGGGGGCTTTCCAATAAGGATTTTTCCTTACTGGCGCGTAATTAGATGACCAAACCTCTCCTTAGATAGAACTTTCTAGGCATTGTCAATAATGTTATCTAATAATATTATTCAAATAATATGAATTATTGATCTGATAATGAAAAATACTGTGCAACAACAATTATTGAAACAACAATAATATAAAATATCAACGCAGCAATTATTGAATTAATAAAATAAAATATTGAACAGTAACTACTGTAATAATTATTGAGTAGTGCCTTCTTACGTAAGAATCAATAATTGGTGCAATACCGTGTGCTACTGTATTTTAACCACCGGGTATTCCAATAGCATTAACGGTAACAACTACGCCGTTATTTATAAACAACTTATACTTGTCATTTTCTTCATCCAATCGCTTTCCGTTATGGGGCCCACACAAGACTGCGCCGTCGTACGAATATTTTCCGACAGCAAGAATATTCCACGACCAAACGAATATTCCCCGACAAAATGAATATTTTATAACCACTTGCTTATTTTGCAAAATTTGCACATTTCACCCATAACCAAAGTATTATATCAAATTAACCCCTTATTATTCACAATAATATTTAGAGAAAATTTGATTTTATTCATTAATAAGTTAGGGTCTTACAAAAGATAACCAACCTCTAGACCTCCAAGCTTCGGGCTAACCGAAGCCCAACCAATATTGCTTCATATTCGCTTCATTGTTTGTGGCTTTGAATTGAAATTGTATGGCTTGTTGGACCCTGAACCCCTCGGGACTTGTTAGAATAACCCCCGCCTCGCTGACGTCCGAAGTCGAAGACTCATCCACATAGAGAGTCCATGAGGTTTGCACCAGTTGTGCCTCTGTAACTGAACCCACATCCGGCTCTAAAAAAGAACATTCTACTACAAAATCAGCAAAAGTTTGTCCTTTGATCGCCGTTCGGGGATGGTATTCCAAGACAAACTGAGTCAATTCCATGGCCCATGCAGCAAGCCGACCCGAAACGTCTGGCCTGTGCAACATTTTCTTCAATGGCTGATCTGTATATACCACCACCAACCGACCTTGGAAATAGTGTCGAAGCTTTCTACTTGCAATAATCAGTGCATAGGCGAACTTTTCCAGGTTCGGGTATCTAGTTTTTGCATCTTGAAGGACATGACTGACATAATAGACCGAGAACTGTTCTCCCCCTTTGTCCCGTACCAGTGATGCTCCAATTGCCAACTAGCTTGCTGCCAAATATAAGTATAAGGGTTCCGAAGGGATCGACTTCATCAATAAAGAAGCTGAAGACATGTAATGTTTGATACCCTAGAACGCATCTTTACACTCCGAAGTCCATTGAAAACTCTTTTCATTTTTTGGTCCTTTCAGAGTATTGAAGAATGGTAGAGATCTCTCGGTTGACCTTGACACGAATCTCCGTAGTGCCGCTATCCGACCCGTCAATTTCTGCATATCTTTGAATGACTTCGAGGATTTCATGTCTAAAATTGCCTTGATTTTCTCTGGATTTGCCTCAATATATGGCCTCTCTTACTTATCAGATACCCCAAAAATTTTCTTGACCCTAATCCAAAAGTACATTTGGTCGAGTTTAGTCGCAGCTTATGTTCTTTGACGGTTTGAAAGCAGTTTTCCAGGTCATCCAAATGGTCCCGGACTGACATGCTTTTAACAATCATGTTGTCCACATAGACCTCCATGCTTCGACCCAGCTGCCTTGCAAACACGTAGTTCATCATTTTCTGGTATGTGGCCTTGGCATTGAGCAATCCAAAGGTCATTTTCTTATTACCATATATGGCCCGATGAGTAATGAAGCTAGTCTTCGGGATATCCTCTTTTTTCATTGAGATCTGATGATACCCCGAGAATGCATCCATGAAGCTCAACATTCTATATCCTGAGGTGGCATCGATCAGCTGGTCGATATGAGGTAGAGGATAAAATTCCTTCGGGCAGGCCTTATTCAAATCCGTGTAATCGATGCACAGCCTCCATTTTCCGTTATGTTTTTGCACCAACACCACATTTGCTAGCCATTCCGAATAGTCAATCTTGAAGATGAAATCTGCCTCCAGAAGCTTAGCAATCTCTTCATTAATGTTTTTGTATTTTTGGGACAAAAATCCTTCTTTTTTGTATGACTGGTTTCTTTTCGAGATCTACCCTCAATCTGTGTAATGCCACTGATTCATCTACTCCCGGCATATCGCTAGGTTCTAGGCAAAAATATCGGCATAGACCCGAAGTAGGTCGATTAATCCGGTCCGAAGTGGTTCTATTAATCCCGATCCGAACTTTACCAACTTTTCCTTATTCCCCGGGATCAACTCTATTTCCTTTGTCTCCTCTGCAGGCAAGGCGAGTGGCTCCGTACTACCCTCTGTAAACAGTTCTATCTCGATGACCATAGTCTACTTATAGTTTCTCACCCTAACTCTCGACGAGATCAATGTGTTCTGGTAACACCTTCGGGCAATATCTAGATCGCCTTTTACATCTCCAATCATGTTCGGTGTAGGAAACTTAATCTTAAAATGGGGTATAGAAGATACTGCCTGCAATGCTGCCGGGGTTGGCCTTCCTAATATTGCATTATACGCCGAATCCACCTGGACCACAAAGAATTTGACCATTATTTCTACTTGCTGAGGCGTTATGCCGAACCTGACAGGTAACTTAATCGTGCCCGATACATGCACTGGGTCTCCACTGAACCCATATAGGGGACGTTTCTGTCCCAATTCCATCTTTCTCCCATCTAAATCAAGTCTCTAATAGGCGTGTGTATACAGTATATCGACCGAAGACCCGTTGTCGATCATCATCCTTCTCATATCCACTGGTCCGACCTTAGCTGTTATCACCAACGCCCCATTATGTGGTTCTATTGGATCTGTGGGATAATCCTCATCTGAGAAGGAAATAACTGTCCCCGGGAAAGCCCGATCCCTTCTGGCAGATGATCCTGATTCCAATAACACAACATCTAGATGCTCACTTCTCTTCTTTCTGGTCACACGCCCTACAAAGCTGCCCAAGATTACATCAACTATGCCCAGAACAGGCTGGCTCTGTTTTGGCTGTGTGTCCTGTGTTTGTTCTTTATTTTCCTCCCTCTGCTGTACGTCGCCATTATCCCGACCTGCTACATATTGAACCAATTGGACATTCTGCACATTCTTCTCAATCAGATCCTTCAAGTCATAGCATTTCTTCGTGGTGTGTCCCGAAGTATGATTATATTCACAGAATTTATTCCGATTCCTTTTTCCTGGCTTCGAGGTTATCGAGTAAGGTTCATAAAAAGGCTTTTTTTGGATCTCCTCCAATATCTTGGCTCGATCGGTATTGAGGGGGGTATAAACTTTATTGACACTTCTATTCGGGAATGGTGGTCGGCCACTACCTGATCCTCCACTATTATAGTTCTTTTTCCCCTGATTGTTCGATCTACCCTGATTATTGTCCGACCGTGGATAAGCTTGCTTGTCTCGATCCTTAGACTTTTCAAACGATTGTAAGTGTGGCTTGAAGTTTACCATAGCTTCCTCTATGGCGATGAACCCCTCGGCCCGGTGGAAAGCTTCTGTTAGGTCGTTTGGAGGGTTGATAACCAGGTCTTTCATCAGTTTTTTTTTATTTTCCTATGTCCAGACCCATTGTGAAAAATCCTAAGGCTTGTGGTGAGTTTAATTATGCCACCGACCCCACTGCCTCTCGAAACCTCTTAACATACTGGCCGAGGCTTTCATCTAAACGCTGCCTTACCTGCATGAGAGAAGCAGTTATCTTTCCTCTTCTCATGTTACTCCTAAACTGAGCATAGAACTTTTTTCGAAGGTCGCTCCATGAGTCGATCGATGTCGACGCCAAAGTTCCCATCCATTCTCGAGCACTTTTTTTCAAAGTCGTAGCAAACATATGACACTTTGCAGCATCTGAATGTCTGTAATAACTCATAAGTCTATCGTACCCGTCAGAATGGTTGTACGGATCTCCCAATCCAACATAAGTCTTCAGCTGGGACATCTTTTTCTTTGGATCTGTTGTGACCTGATTAATTTCGGGCATGAATGGTGAACTGTGGCAGCTCGATGATGCTCCCATCTGATTTTTGGCTGCCAGTAACTTTTCCAACTCTGCAACCCTTCTGGTAAGGGGATCGGACTACTCCCTGTGAGGGGACGACTTGGGCATGTCCCTCTCATATTCTGGAGATGCGACCCTCCTCCTCTGTCCTACTCTGTTTGGACTCCTTCATCTGCTCCTGCCTTCCCGAGAGGGACTCCTAGGTCTGCTCCTATTCCGACCAGAACCGTCCGGATGAGGTGTCCTGGATCGACTCTGATGTCTGGGCTTCCTCGATGAAACCTCCTGCTCTCCGGCCATTTTGGCTATCTGTTCTTCCAATTCAATTTGTTGAAGGTGTAGGGCCTCCATGGCGTCTTTGTTCTGCTGCATCTTCTTTAATAAGATGAACTGACATTGGTCCTAACTGTCCTCTACCCGATCCTTTCCTCGCCTTCCATGCGCTCGGGACTGATTGTCCTCGGCGCGACTAAGGGGATCTGATGTATGTTGACTAGCCAAAAACAGTCGTCGCCATGGTGAACGGAACATGTTCAGAATCACCTTCCTGGTTTTTCGGCCCCAACCTATCTTTGATTGACCCTCTCACTTGGGTCGTGTGATGAGTTTTTGACTTTTCCTAGTTTGTAGCCTCACTGTCCCTGCTCGCCATAGCTTTCAGCCGAAAAAATTCAGAGTGATTGTAAAAGCACTAAAAAGCCCTCCTTCTAGCGCCAATGTTAACGCCAAGTTTTGTCTGTGCATCTAATCACCAAATCCACGCGCTTAAACCTGTACAGTAACGAAATCACACAGGAAGCTTGACGACTTAGGCCACCGGGTGATAGCTCCGATGTGAGAATGAGTACAGGCTGAACAAGGTTTAACAATGGAGGCTTTAGTATTTAATGCTCAAAAATGCGTATTACCTGATAATTGAAGTTTAGCCTTGTATTTATAGTTGATCTCATCACCTTAGAGCTGATTCCCGAATTGTATTAGGACTCCTAAACATGGTATTTACCTATGTTTGGGTCACACTCAATCTCTTTAAAAGGAGGAAGTTGAATATAATCCTAACACCTTCCTTTGGAGTTAGTATTTAAACATGATTAGGACTAGAATTCTTAACCATTCAAACTCCCTATCATACCAGACTCCATACGAGGCATAACCGTCTGTATGGGCCCAAGTCTCCCGAACACCTCCAACCAGATCCGAACCTCGGCTGTATGGGCCCAAGTCTCCCGAACACCTCCAACCAGATTCGAACCCTGGCCCAAAGGGCTCGATCGCCCGACCCCGAACACCATCAAACCCCTTACTAGCTTCGGCCCATTGGGCTAGACAGATCCCTCATAGATACGGCCTTCGGCACATATGGGCTCGACAGATCACACCGGAACATTATACAGTTAAACCCCTATTTAAGAATACTCTATATAAGAATAACCTCTACAATATTATAAAAAAATTTGGTCCCAATTTGGGCCAGTTATAAATAGGAATAACCTCTAAATTATAATATGTTATATACTTTTTAAGTCCCGTATTAAGAATATATACCTCTATATAATAATAATTTCATATATATATGAGAGAGACAATATTAATTTTAAAAGAATATATTTTCTATAAAAGACTACACTTCCTATAAAGAACTACATTTTTCTATAAAAGACTACATTTCCTATAAAAGATCACATTTTCCTATAAAAAACTATTTTGCATAAATATTTTTTGAATAATAATTATTAGGGAGTTCTTATTGATATTTTTGTTAAAATGGATATTTTTGGGTGTTCGAAAAATATTTTGTACCAATACCTCTATTTAGTAATAACCTCTCAATTAAAATACAAATAGTTTGGTCCCAAGTCTATTCCTAAAGAAAAATTTTACTCTGTGTGTGTGTGTGTGTGTATATATATATATATGTATATATATATATATATATATATATATATATATATATATATATATGTTATATTAATAAGATGGAATTCATTTTAAATTTAAGAGGAAAAATACAAAGACAGTTCAGATTCATTTTAATTGATTTGGGCAGAAAAAGGTGGTCGGAGAGGAAGGAGAAAGAGAAAATGAAAGTGAGATTATTAAAATAGAAAGAGAGATGATTTCGTTACTCCGTGCCTGAGTGCACGTGCAATTACTATATATATATATATATATATATATATATATATATATATATATATATATAGAGAGACGGTCCGGATATTAAGTTCACCCCTTATCTAACATACCTTGCATACCCACATTTAGCGACGGACTGGACGACGATTCAATCCATCACTATAGGTTCAATTCGTCGCTATATGTTGTCCGTCGCTAAAAACTATAACAGACCTAATCGTTGCCCGATCCGTCGCTAAAAGGAGGTATGCAAGGTATGTTACATAAGGGATAAGCTTAAAATCCTGACCGTCTATATATATATAGACCATTTTGTTTCACCCCTAACAAAATACATCACAAATACCTCATCCAAAAATATTGATAATTTGGTCAAATTAACATCTTAAACACAAGCCAAAGAATAGACTAATAAAAAAGGAAATACCCTTTCCCACCAAACAGGAATTTTTCTTTTCCATCTATGTCCTTCTCCAACCTCTCACCTTTCACAACCTTTGTTCAAGGGCACATGACTCTTCTGCCATAGCCAGTCTTTCCACAACCATAAATATCGACAACACACAATCACTAGATTAATATCTAATTCTTCTGAATAGCCGGCAAACTTACTAAGCATAAATTCTTCACAGATTTGATCTTCTCTCCCATGTCAAATATTTATATCAAGTAAAAAAAGCCAAATATACATAACATACAAATTCTCACATGTTTAACTAATAGGAGCCCAGCTGCATAGCATCAAACATATCCCATCCTCAAAAAAACAAGGGATTCAATGAAAAAGGGAAAAAATTACATTACTTTTTGGTATCAGATAATTAAAATCTACATAAGGTGCGCCAATTATGTTAAATAATATCTATTGGCAACTGAATTGCAAATAATGGAGCCCGCTCTATGGGTTTCGTTGCATGTCTAAATAGATGTCCCATGACTGCAAATATTGAAAGGAAAGTTAGAATCCAAATATAGCATAATTGCTCCACCCTTCAAGAATTCAGAACACAAGGAATAAAGTTGATCTACAGAGACATGAATCAAGTCACAGGTAAGCACATAATAAATATCGAGTCCGGAACAAATTTTGGGTCAAATCTCAAGTTCGAATCGAAACAAATTCATCCAAACAAGGCTTCAAACCACTAGCATAATAGCACATGCTTACCCAAAAGGTCACGACTGAAGGTACTATTGTTAATAACTTAATTCTTTATATGCAGACAAATTTTTCTCATATTTTTCGATATGGGACTGAGGTGCAACAGTATTTAACTATTTAACTTAAAGGTTATTTGTCAATATTCATCATATAAAAATTATTATTCCAAGCCTCATAAATGTTTGAGCTGCTGGACTAGTGGGGTAGTGATGGTGGAGTGGCAACAAATATTGAAATGGCATCGCAATGAGTATTGCTTGACTTGGCGGTGTGGTGAGGACTGTAAGGCTGACTTAAGAACTAATCCCCCAAGCTTGTTTCAATAGATAGAGAGACAAGGAAGCATTGGTAGTAGAGTTTCTCAAATTTTCAGATGATAGATATGTTGCAATGCCCATTTTCAGGAGAGACGTCCAAGATTTGGAGTTATTACTTGTTCAAATAACTTTAAAGGCAGTATACTATGGATGCTAGGTTCAGTAATAAGATTTGATGAGATATAAGATGGAAAACATGAAAAGATTACATTAATGTCCTATTATTTTCTTCTTACAAGGGCGGGGGCAAGTCCTCACTTTTTCTTGGAAAATTGTTCAGAAATCTGCAACTCCTAGGAGAGTAGGTTTCTTTGTTCGAAAGGCAGATAAGAAGAGTGATCTGACAGGTGATACTTTGATCGAGGAGAAGAAAAAAAATGTACATCAGCTGGTATTGATGGGGGCTATATATTACATGGAAGTATCCATGTCTGCTAATTGACACTTGGAAAAGGGTTGCCGGACACTTCATTTTAGTGTAAAAATTGGCAAAATTGAGGAGTACCCACGTCCGACTCTTCAAATTTCCCGTGTCCGAAAGGAAACTTCATGTCCATGTAACTTAGTTGATGTCTATGGCACATAAAATCTTTTGTTTTTAGCTAAGTTGTCAAATTTAGCAAAAAGAAATGATTTTATACGCCATAGTGCGGGAACTTGGGAGTTTACTCTTGGATCTTTTTGGACTAATCCGGATTATGCAGCGCTCAATCAAGAACTCTTCAAAAGATGGGACTTTGTGCAGAAGGAAAATTATTTGGGAATCAGCTTCATTTTTTTTGTTCCCCCCCCCCCTCCTTTCCTTTTTCTCTTTTTCTCTCCCCTATGGGATAATGGGGAATCATGGCTTCCTAACATTTTAGAATAACAAGATATTAAGATAGTATGGATGTGAAAGATCAAACAAATCCTCCTATATAAGCCCCCTCCAACAAACAAAAACATGACAGGCTTATATCTAAGTTCAAAGTCTTGTATTCAAAATTTTTGGCAATACTATGCATTACATCAGAATAACACAGCATTTCAGTTCCAAACAAAATTAATTGGTATATAAGGTACAACAACATTTTATTCTATAAAAATATATATTCCATAGAAATATATATTTTCATACTAAATTGCATAACACAAGTTACATAATATTTAATAATCTATATTAAGGCGAATTAAAGGTTATGGTCCCACGAAAAATATAAAATTCACTGACTACCAAATATCCACGGATGCAGCATGAATTGATACTACGTGATAGAAAGAAGTTCTAGCATGTTAATAACCAATTACCGAGACAGCTAAGTCGGGGAAAGGGACCTCATGTTGATAAAATTGCCTAATGTTGTTTGGCATAATTATTAGCATTCTTAGTTATGAATTCATAAGAACCCCAGAGGCACAATATTAAGATCATTCGGTCCAAATAAACATGACCAACTAAGCATTTACAACAAATTATGGTTACTAAACACGCAAAAAAGGATTTCCGAAACAAATTTATAAGAATAATGCGAATATAAGAAAACTGTAATCTCCACATACTGATATTGCACACTTTCAGAATAAAGAGTTGCTATGTGAAAGCTCTGTTCTTTTATATTGGACCAAGATACAAAACCATGTGTGGTGCTTCCGCCTTCATGAGCTACCCCCAATAGTAATATCTCCATTTGATGTTATAGGCTTGATGTGTACATAGTTAAAAAAAACGAATTACGACGTCTCAAAAAATCAAGTTGCAGCATCCGATATATGCTGATATTTTGGTGAAATAAAAAATCATGTGCATATCGGCCGCTACAGTGCTGCGACTGTCCGTTGTGGCTGTTATAGTGTACAATTACAATCTATTTTTTTTCCTTTTGGGACATTTATTTTATCACTTGATTTTCAGCCGCCATTTTGATCCTTTTTTGCATATTTCCTCTCCACAAAGTGTTTTGCCCTCTATAGTTTAGATCTAGTTCAACACAAGAATCATTCAACATATTATGTACATAAAGATGGAGAAGAAGCCTGTGGTTATGTTCAATATAAATATTATGTAATTGTAGTATTTGTCGTTGATTACGTTTTGTAGTTCTAAATGTTCTCAGAAGTTCATTTAGTGACTTAATACATGATAATAATAGGGTTAAATATACTTTTGCCCACTCTACTAGGGGTCGGTTTATAAATGCATTACCGAACTGATTTTTTTTACATTCGACTCACTGAACTACAATTTCTTTACAAACCGTTACAAATTCTGTTAAATTATTTGACTTTGGACGGAAAAATTACATGAGCTGCCACGTGAGAGAGAGAAAACCTACATGTCAGACATTTTTCTTTGTGACATGCCTAGATAGAAACTTGTATAAATTTAATGCTAAATTAATCAAAATCAAATAAATAAAATAAAATAATCCATTCAAGTAAATCAATTTAAGTTTAGCCCTAAACCTTGAAAGTTTGTACTAACCCAATTGTACATCATCCACCATCACCTGTTCTGTTCTATTCTCTTAACCACGGTTGCGCTGCTCTGCTTACTTTGATTGATTCCTTTCCTCACCTTTTCATCACTTACCACTAAAATTAAGAGACATAACAGCTACGTTATTCGTTTCTTCTCGAAAAGTAGCCCTAATTTCCCCCACCCCAAATGCAGCCTCAGAAAAACATCCCCTCGTCAGACTCCGACCTACGACTATTAGCCGCCATAAAAGTAAAACCTCCTCCCCACGCTACCAACCCCCCACCACTCCCCACGCCAGTGAAACCCCAACCGCCAGGGCACAACAAAAGATTGGAATCGCCGTTGACCTAAGCGACGAGAGCGCCTTCACCGTCAAGTGGGCCGTCCATCACTACCTTCGTCCAGGTGATGCCGTCATCCTCCTCCACGTCCGGCCTACCTCTGTTCTCTATGGCGTCAATTGGGGCTCAGTCGACCTCTCCATCGTCGATACCAATGAACAGTCGCAACAAAAATTGGAAGACGATTTCGATATATTTACGACCACCAAAGCAATCGGCCTATCTCAGCCTCTAGTGGATGCTCATATTCCGTTTAAGATGCTATACCCTTTTTTCACCTCCGGCACTACCTCCTCCTCCACCGTTCAATCCCTATCACCCATCAGTCTGAGAATGGATGAAGATGAAAATGGAAGAACTAAATCTAAATTAGAAATATATAAATTGTAATCTTGTTCCTATAATTTGAGTAATAGTATAAGTAAATTACTAATTATTAATATTTATAATAATATTCTCCCTATTTTAAACCAATGAAAATAAATTTATGTTTATAATAAGTTAGATTATGTTTGTTTAATTTAGATTGTTATGTTAATATTTTAAAAAAAAATATGAATTCATTAATTTTATATAAATATATCTGTAAAAATTATATATTAATATATTTTATTATTAATTTATTTAATTAATATATTTTATTATTAATTTAATTTAATTAATTATTTAGCTTACCTTATCTCTCATTGTCAGCATTGACACATAGATTTAATTGATTGTCACGTATTGCCATGTCATTCTTTTGTTAAATGATTAATAGACATAGATGGTAAAATCATTTTTTGTAAATAACGTATAGTTCAATGAGTTGACCGTAAAAAAAATCAGTTGGGTGATGAATTTGTAAACGGACCGCTATTAGAGTGGCGAAAAATGTATTTAACCCGATAATAATATATATAAATTATGCTAAAATTATGTTTTTGATTGAATTAAAGTGACTAAAATTCAACTTAAGGTAAGGTGTTCACACCTCATATGTCACCGCGGCCACATCCTACAGCAACAACAACTGCTCTTTTAAACTATAGATGTGTCTGCTTCCTAAGACATGATGATACCAAAAAATAACTACCGTATAGCGAGGCATATCATGAAAATTTCCCTCTTGGATGGGCAAGCTCTTCAGTTCTAGTTCATGGAGTCTCTATGTGTGGTGGTTCATCTGGGGAGATATTGGGCTTCAAGAAATAGTAAATGGTCAAAGATATTCCTCCTGTTCCAAACGCAAAACTCAATTTATAGTTGTCTATATATATTATTTGTCTCAAAAGAAGATTACTCTCTTCACCATATGACCTAAACAGATGTCCAGATCTAAGTACAATCATTTATGAGAACACGAGACCAGAAGCTGTGTACGCCGGCTCACGAAAACAAATTATTATCCAATCTTAGGAAGTAAATCAGAATGGAACTACAAAGGACTGAACGGTCAACGGAGTAAAGTTCCAATTTCTAATCAATATGAAGTGATTTTTTAACATAAATTTGTACACGTAAACATACCACAAATATATGACATGGAAAGTTCACAATGCCATTTAAATGTATGTTAAAAGACCTTCAAAAGTTAAATAGCAGTTCATGAATGGAAAAAATCAATATCTAAGGTTGCTTGTTCTTTCAAAAGATGGAGATGAAAAACACTAGATAAACCTATACCCCAAGCAATATAATATGCCAGACATTTGAACCCCAATCAATTTTATTTTGATAACGAAAAAGAAAACCTTTTAAAAACACACACACACACACATAAATATATATATATATATATATATAGAGAGAGAGAGAGGGGGATAGAGATTTACTTGGAAGTTCAAATGTGAGAATTCACATAGTTAATGCCTTGTGTGAAAGAACCCTGATGGGCATACTGCGATATTTATACACCACCAAACAAAATAACAATAAAGAGTTAACTATTTGTAGTTAGTTCATTCCAAGTTCCAACATATCAAATATGCTAAATATAGATATTACAACCCAAAGAAACATTCAAAGACATTAACTTTGCTACCATACCTGTGGATTCGTAAGCTGAGCTCCAACTAGCTCTTTCTTGGCAGATACATCTCCAATCCTAGCAAATCCCTTAGTATCACCCTGACACAGGTATATCAACATGTCAGAGGTGATTTCTAGACACTACTAAAATCACCCAGAATAAATAAATGAAACATAAACAGAAAATAATAATAATAAAAAACACTAAAAATGTTATTACATACCTCTAACTGCAGCATCATATGGGTTTCCACAATATCAATGAAACATAGGATGGGAAAAAATTGGTGTTAGCTTGATCCACAACAAAACATGCGTACAAAGATAGAATTCACACTAATGTTCTGTCATTTGAAAAAATATAGACAAAAGAAAAGTAATCCTCTATGACTGTACCCAAAACCGGAAATAATAGAAAATCAATTTCTATAGATACTGTACATTAGGAGAATAACAAACCTATGAGAGGTGGCGGAAACCTGCAAAAATATCAAATTAACCCACCCCCAAACTCTGAAAGAAGAACACAAAAACCCAACCAGTCAACTAACCTCCCAACCCTACAACGAGCCACAAATACACATGGAAAACAGACCCTATAATGAGCCATCAATTAATACACAAAATACTAACCTAGTGGAAAGTCCTCTATAAAACTCATTAGGGAATAACAAAAAACACTTCATTCATATCTTGTCTGAAAACAAAGATGTACAGGAAGGATGCACTCAGAGAAATGTAATTGCTATCTTCTTGTTTTTGATAAGTAAAGTAATTTACAAACAAATACTTCAAAAGGGCTGCCACCACAATACATTTGGAGTATAACAAAAAAAAATATGGAACACAACCAAAGCCCAACCCAAAGGGTAAAAGAAAAATGAGCCAAGCTATTAAGCTAAATTCCGTGACAAATTCAACAAAAAAGTTCAGAGAATCCAGATATGATTCAAGTTGCCAAAAGAACAAAAGACTCGAGAATAAGATCAAATATGTACTATAGACTGCTTTTATTCAAAGTATCTACGCTTTCTCTGCCTAAAAAGAACCCAAAGAAACAATTCAGTACCATTTCCATCTTTTACCTCATCTCTTAAAAATTCTCGCTCCATTCCAAGCCACCAACAAATCATGCACCGATCTCGGCATCAACCACGCAATCCCAAAAAACAAAAAAAATAATCCCCAAAAGTCTCTAGTGAACTCGTAGTGGAACAGCAAATGATCCACATACTCCAAACCTTTTTTACGCATGTAACATCGGTTAACCACACATTTGCTACGCCTCTAGAGTCGAGATAGCCCTTAAAGAAGCCGCCAAGAAAAAAAGGCCAAATACTCTTCCAAGTAAAGCCCCTCTCCCCTAATCCCTAAAAGTCTGATAGTGCAGTCTAACCGAGAACTTTCCACTCATAGAAGTCCACGGTAGTGTTCTAAGAATCAATTGGCGGCCTTAGGCAGCGAAGGGGCGCCTAGGCCTTTTCCGAGGAGCCTTATTTATTATTGTATATACTATATAAAACTTATATTAGGTGCTTGATTGTTTACCAGCTTATGGAGCGTTTGGAGGTCCAAATGCACTTGAGAATATTATTTGTCTTTTAGTAGCTTATTTTAAATGCAACTTATTTAATTCGCAAACGTAATGTTTAAGGCTTAGACGCAATACATCAAAATTGGTTTGGCGAGGTCCAAACGCACGAAATGTTACCACTGTAAACACTGGTAACCATACATACCTAGATGTAAGTATTCTAAATTGTATTTGACAAACATAACAAATTCATTTCAAGCATTTTAAGCTTGCCGTCACTAAATATTGTTATATTGAATACATATTTGTAATCATCACTTAGACAATTCTTTTAACTTCAGTTACAATCTATCATTTGTGGTAAAGTTCATTTAGCACTTACAAAAAGTAATGAAGTGGTCTAGAATCTAATATTAGAGTTGTAGATTGAAAAAAAATGTGATTTAATACAAAAATTATGAAAATTTATAACTTTTGACATATAACTTGAAAATTTTGGGTCATGTCCTAATAAAAGTAATCAAATTTAAGAGTTAGATAGAAGGTTCAAATCGAGATTGTAGAGGACTGATACTGCTTAGGCACCCAGCCGAATCAAGAAATAAAAAACTGATTCTGTCTAGCATATACAGATAACAAATGAAAAGGAACAAGACAACACATATATGCAAATAATACTAAACAAAGAGAAAAATAAAAATAGTAGTAATTGGGAAAAAAAGAGGGAAAAATACCTCTCTGTACCTAGCTAGGTAGGCTTTAAGGGGATCAATGTAATATTCAAAACCTAAAGTGGCCATTGCCCATAGCAAATCATCGCCGTTGATTGTCTTCCTCTTCTCTTTCTGACACTTGTCACTCGCCCTACACACCAAAACCCCCAAATCAAAGAAGGCTTTTTTTTGAAGCAAAACCACCAAAGTTTCTTATTTTGTAACGCATCCATTTAAGATTTTACACAAGTAAATAAAAACATGTGTATATGTATGTGTGTGCGTGTGTTTATGTAGAGAGAGAGAGGAAGAGAGTGTACTCGCTAGTGATGAAACTAATGAACTCAGAGACGCATTCCTGAACGGTATCCTTGGCGTCCTTTGCAATCTTCCCATTGGCCGGCAACGCCTTCTTCATTATCCGACTAATGTTCGCGATGGGAAGATACCTGTCCTGCTCGCGAACATTGGAGCGGGGACTTTGATCGCCGCCGCTCTCGTGGCTCCCGCCGGCGGGACTCGCCGGAGCATCAGCCATTCCAGCTGGAAACCTAACTTCACACGGAAATGTTCACAAAACAAAAGAATCTCAGCTTTGGCCGCAAAACAAGCAAATTACCACAGAGAATCGCGCAACATTTAGAGAGAGAAAGCTGAAGAAGATGAGAAAATTAGAAGGTCACCTATGGAGAGAGAAAGTTGAAGAAGATGAATAACGGATTTGTATTTGGCGCGCTTGGGGAGATTTGATTGTTGTTTTTATGCAGAGAGAGAGAGAGAGAAAAAAGAGATCGGACGCTGGAGAAGAGATGAGAGGGAGGCGAGACCAGAGAGAAGAAGATTCTATCTAATCAGAAATTTGTGGGGATATTTTACTTTTTTTTATTTCATTTCTTTTTTTCTATTTTAATAGTATTAAACCTTTTTATTCTTTTAAAAAAAAACCCTTTTATTTATGCACGCTTCCACGATCGACACGTGCGAAGGGCATCTGGTGCTGGACTATAAAAAGATGCTTTCTTTATTTTCTTTTTCTCTTGCACAATATTCTTTCAAGATGTTTTTATTATTAAGCTTTAAGGAACAAAAAAGTACTTAAAATGCTCCATAACACTAATTTTTCTTTTTTATTGTATGAAATAGAATTTAAACATTTTAAACATGTCCAACATCAATAATCACCTTACTCTTATTAGAAAAAGAATTGTCGATAATATTAGAATAATAATTATACTGTCAGAGTAATAAATTTTTTTTTTTAAAAAAAATATAGCTAACAAGTGTAAGAGTATTACAAAACACATATTTGCTCTATCATCATAAATATTACTCTTTATCCATGTTTTTACAAATATTGTTGTATTTATTTTTATTATTTGGGACGAATTTTAAGATTTTTTTTGTAAGACCCCAACTTTTATAAATAAAGATGAATTTTTTATAAATATCATTTTTGAATATTATGGAGTTAATTTGATATAATGTTATAGTTGTGGGTAATATTTATAAATTTTGCAAAGTACGCAAGTTGTTATATAATATTCGATTGGTCGGGGAATATTCGTTTTTAATAGAGAATATTCGTACAACGGCACAATCATTGGTGGACTCCACAACGGAATTATTGTCGGATTGAGAAAACGACAAAATATTTTATTAAAAAATAATGACGGAAGTTTTACCATTGATATTGTTGAACTACTCGGTAGTAAAAGTACAATAATACGTATAGTTGCATAGTAGCACACGGTATTGATTATTAATGCTTATGTGAGAAGTCACTCAGTTTGATTCAATTATTGTCAGTTAAAAATATGAATTATTTAGCGATAATGAAGTTTTGTTTTATTCGTATTATTAACGTAATAAAACAGAAACATATTTTTATATAAAACAGAATATTTTATTAAAGTTATTCTATAAATATATATATTATATTTTATTTAAAAGATTTTTCTTTAAATATGGACCGTCAGATTAAAGTAATCAATCTGGACCGTTCATGGATTAGTTACTATGCATTCTATTTTTCTATAAATAGCAGCTCATTCCTTCATTATTTCTTACGAATTCACTAAACTCTAGAGAGAGAAACTATAGAGAGAAACTATAGAGAGAGAGAAGAAAAGTATTCTGCTACTTAACTACTTCCTTATTTCAGTTCTTCTTTAAAACGGTAAGGGGTGTTATTCTTTCTTATTCACGAAGAGAACTGTTGTTATTCCATTTCTTATTATTCTGTTGGAATAACCTGTATACGCGGTCTACCCTATACTTGGTGACATTCTTCTATTATTCTGTTGGAATATCTTGTCTGTGTGTTTTACACCGGACCTGGTTCCGTCTTTATTATTATTCTGTTGGAACATCCTGTCTGTGTGTTTTACACCGGACCTGGTTTCGCCTTTATTATTATTCTGTTGGAACATCCTGTCTGTGTGTTTTACACCAGACCTAGTTCCGTCTTTATTATTATTCTGTTGGAATATCCTGTATGTGCGTTTTACGCCGGACCTAGTTCTATTATTTATTATTCTGTTGGAATAACCTGTCTGTGCGGTCTATCGCATGCATGGTGATTTCTTTTGTTATTCCATTCTTTATTATACTCAGTTGGTTAAGTTTTAACTTCTATACTCCATGAAATTTGTGGAATATCCTTGATAATTGCGTTTCATCCAGTATCTTTTCATGAAAATATTCTTCTAAGCATTCTTGAAATTTACTCCACAAAGCAGTATCATGTTGACAATTTGGACGTTGTTAATTCTTGGATAAATTAATTCTTGAACTTGTTTTATTGAATTCTTATATCATTGTCATCATTCTCATGTTTATAAAATGTTGAAAGTCATCTGTGACCTGTAGTGCATAGATGGACTTGGTATGATTATGACCAGGGATTATTCGGTATAATCATGACCGTAATGTTACAAATGATGTGGTTAAAGTCCTTATTGGCCTGTAGTGCATTGATGGACAGTTGTTGGCATGATCATGACCATTAATGAATACACAAATATTCTTGGCCCGTAGTGAATAATTGTGGTCGTGATACTAAAGAATATCCTTGGCCGTAGTGTAGGGGGTGATTCGATGATATAGATTATTTTATTAAGCTGAGTTCCAGCGATAACAGTGTTAAAAAACCTTTTAAATCATAGAAGATAGTATATTTTATTTTCTACTTGACTCTTTTAATGGATTGCTTGTTCCGCTGCAGTTAAACTTGATGTTCGTTATATTTTATCAGTTTAACACTGTTGAAGGCTAATGATAATTTATTCTGCATTATCTTAGTCATAATATTTCTTACTAGGCTAGTTGAGCTCACCCTTTCTTTCACTGTTCTCTTCAGAAAATGAGAATATAGCTGGGACGAGTCGGGAAACGGAGTGATGGACCAGATGATAGTATTAGTAGTCCTCACTATTCTGTTAAATAGTGTGACAATAATTGTAATGAGAACTCCTTTTGAGTTTGTATAGTCTCTAGTAGACAATAATTATATTCAAACTCACATTTATGTTTTGTCGTATTTTACACGACAGTTGTATTAGTAAGTTGTATTTGTATTCTGTACCATGTATCTGACAACCCAAGATGGGTGATGTATACCTAATTTTGGGGGCGTCACATTTTTCGTTATCTTTTGAGGTATTTATAAATATAATATAAAAAAATAAAAGTATAAATATATATTTTTAGCATGATTCCCAAAAACTTAACAACTTGAAATTTTCTGCCTTGGGAATTTATTGATATTGCAATGCAATGAGAGATTACTCTAGTAAAGTAGTAGTAGTGAATTCTCTCCCTCATCATAGTGTGGTGATATGTAAAGGCATAGTCCAACAAGTACTGGATGTACTCTAGATATACCTGATCGAAATAAGGATGCTGAACTCCACTAAATTTTTATTGGTAATATTCAATTGAGATGAACTTTGATGATTAATTTGAGTGACAACCTTTAGTTTTATTAGCTTTAAATTAGTCTATTTGAAGATGTCCTTTCTGTCTCTGTGTGTACATTTTTAATCCCATGGGCCATCTATCTCTGTCTATAATCGTGCATGTTTGTAAGCTCACGGTCTATATATCTATATCTGTCTATATATGAGTGTGTATGTTAGTAATCCCATCCCCATGCATGCATGAGAGAAGTGTGCGTGTATGTTAGCATTTTACAATCTATAATTAAGAACTTGTCTCCTGTTGATGAAACTTAGGATGCCAACGACCTTTAGAAATAGATCCATATTCCTACATCATAGTGATTGGTACTCTTTAGAAAAAAATATTGGCTTTTCTCTAATATGTACTTTACATTATGCTGAAGCTGATATTAATTAGGGTGATTTCCGATGGTCCTCTAGAATTTGATTGATGATGAGAAATAGGAGTGATTAACGACAGAACTCAGTTTTTAGATGGATGCACTTTTTTAATGAATCTAGTGGCACTCCTTCCTAAAGTCCCCAATCCCACCCCATTCATGTATATATGAAGATAATTACAGTATATGTAAAATAGGATTATACTATTGTCAGGACATCTACTGTAACTGGTTAGTTTTGTATTATTGTCAATATTATTGATTATTGTGTTGTTGTTTTCTTGTGGTGCAGTATTCTGAAAGGGAAGAAATGCCTGGGGAAGTAACCAAAGATTGACAAGAGATGAAACCAAAGATAGAGACCATGACAAGAAGGCCATTGTAGCAGATATCTGATATCTACTACAAACCTTTGGACGGCAATAAGGCACCTCTGCATTCAGTAGAAGATCGACAACGCTTGCTGTTGAGCATGCTCCGGCTAGTGTGAGAATCGATATCACCTGCCATTTATAGATTTCGAATTTGTCGCATATATGTTAAGAGCTGTGTTGCACGGACTCTTCACTTTGCCGTAAAGTACCTGAGTCCGACATTCGACACTCGGACAAGAGTATGAATACTGAACACTTTATTTTAGTGTAAAAGTTGCCAAGATTAATTAATGAACGTACATTTAAAAGCTACAGTTGTTTTTCTTCCAATTATTAAAGCTTGTATGATAAACTACACCATACAACTCAATCTCATAATGATTATGATTAGAATCTATACTCCAACAATAAAGGGTAGATTTGTGTGTGGTGGTGGCTTTACCTTTATGTATGGCAACAATTTTTACTGCTCAAGGCAAGTACCATAAACTGGACACCAAATAAAGCAGAAAGAAGTAGAAAATCAATGTTTTAAAAACCATCGCTGTAAACTTGCCTTCTCTCCCAATCTTTATCAACTTCATATATGGTAGATGAAAATATATTTCAAAAAAAATGGTGATACATTGATTTTTAGTTATTATAATATCAACATAGAGTAATCTTAGTTGATGACGACACAGAAAGTTAACTTTTGTCAGGCTGCAAGTCATTTTATAACAACACTAAATAAACTTCCCATTATTCTAGACCCCAGTTAATAGTAAATACTAGTAGTGACCATATAGTAACCATTTCCACCATTGCTTATGCTTGTAAGAGGACGACAAGCTCATGATAAGAGCTTAACAATTAGGGAAGAGCAATTACATAAAAATAACCACTGAAATTCAGTGTAATAATATTATTGCTTTCGAAGTACCAAATACAAGAGAATCCAAACCTATAAGAAGTTTTCCTACATGGTATTCAATAAGTAAAAAGGTTGGTTTGGGAAAGGGAAAGGGAAGGAAAAAGGTAAAAAGCACAAGCTATGGAACTGAGAACTCCACTTAATCCAAGCATTTCTCCCCTTTCAGAACAGTTGCACCACAAGAAAACAATACATTAATCATTAATATTGACAATAATACAAACTAACCAGCTACAGTAGATGTCCTGACAATAGTATAATCCTATTTACATATACTGTAATTATCTTCATATATACATGAATGGGGTGGGATTGGGGCTTTAGGAAGGGGTGCCACTAGATTCATTAAAAAAGTACATCCATAGAGATAAAGGACATCTTCAAATAGACTAATTTAAAGCTAATAAAATTAAAGGTATGTGTGGTTTTTAAATCCCAACCGTTGATATTTGTTATGAAAGATAGACATACTATTTGTCCATTTTTGATCTATAGCAAGTATATATTAAAAAAGTACATCCATAGAGATAAAGGACATCTTCAAATAGACTAATTTAAAGCTAATAAAATTAAAGGTATGTGTGGTTTTTAAATCCCAACCGTTGATATTTGTTATGAAAGATAGACATACTATTTGTCCATTTTTGATCTATAGCAAGTATATATATATATATATATATATATATATATATATATATATATATATATATATATATATATATATATACACACGGTCCGGATCTTAAACTCGCCCCTTATTCAACTCACCCGAGCTCATCCCCTTTTAGCGACCGTCCCGGCAACGGTTCGGTCATACAACCGTCGTCTACACTTTTAGCGACGCTATATGTTGTCTGTCGCTAAAAGTATAGACGGCAGTTGTATGACCGAACCGTCGCCGGGTCTGTCGCTAAAGAGAGGTGAGCTCGGGTGAATTAGATAAGGGGTGAGCTTAAGATCCGGACTATATATATATATATATATATATATATATATATATATATATATATATATTTAATTTGAACACACATCATATCTTGACAAGACTCGAACTCGTTAATGAGTTAGGTAATATCCCTCGGGCCAAAAACCTTGGGTATTTCAATGAATATTTGTTTCCTTTAACACCAAGTAAATTGAATATAGAACATGTTACTTGCTGTTTTCTGGATTTTGATTGTTGTATAAGTTTCAGTAGGCCTCACTTTTAACGTTGTGTTTTGAATGTTCATGATTATAATAATCTTATTTTAGATAATAATACGTAGACACTTGCTATCAAATTTAACTCACAAAATTTGTTTTATAATTAACAAAAATGCTAATAAATTTTATGTGAAGTAGATCTTTCGCAATGTTAAGTAGATATTCGGCCAACAGGACAAGTCTTTGAGTACTTGTCCAATGTCCACTAGTCATATAAGCAATTAAGGAGGGCTCATCCACAATAGAGGCCCATTGACCTATTTGTTCAGCAAAACTTGGGGGTATTTGATAAAAACTGAATAAATCTGAATCTAAATTTGAATGAGCTGAATCTGAATGAAAAAAACTGTTTGATAATTGACATGTCTGAAACATCTGAATGACAAAAGTTTATTATTTTACCCCTCTGAAAAAATTCAAAATTGTTATAAATTTATTTAATATTACTTAAATTCAGCTCGTCTATCTTGCCGATTCTGCCATTCATACCAAAACAAATGCACTGACCGATTCAGCCATTCAGATTCAGCTCCATTCAACTCTAAACAAACACCCCCACTTACAAAAGTATAATATTGAGAACTAAAGTTATCTTTGTTTGCATGGATTATAATCTCAGAATTATAATCCATGGGATTATAATCCCAAGACTATTAATCTTAGGATTAAATAGTCATAGTCACATGTTTGTTTTTTATGGGATTATTCATGAGATAACTTAAAATAATCCTATGTTTGTTTTTCTAGGATTAATTAAAGGACTGGATAAAAAAAATATCATTTAGACTATTATACTCTTACCAATAATAATATATTTTAAACTATAATTTAAACATGTTTATACATAAAAAAATGATGAACAATTAATTAACATAAATTACTCCAATAAATTAGAAAAAAGATTGAGGTAAATTTTGTCTAAAAGTTTGAAAAATATTTTGATACTTCCTCTGTTTTACAAATAGTCTCATTTATAAAATGTGTTAAACACTATTTTTATTATTAAAAAAATTAAAATTATAAGTTAATAGTTTTATTAGTGGAGATATGATAATAAAATTTTAAAAAGTTATATTATTTTATATTATTATTAATAAAAAAGAACATTCTGTAGAATAAAAGATTTAATAAATAAAATTCTTTTTATAAAACAAAACAAGCATATAATTGATCACAGATAATGTAATCAATTTATTTGAATAAGCTTAACAAAATAATTATGGTCATTTTTAATTTAAGCTCAACAAAATTTTAGATTTCGTTTGTAAACTGTTAACGGTAATGAAGAGACGCAGAAGAGTGTTGCGAGATGAGTTGTGCTTGCTTGCTTTAAACTATTTTATACGTACAATTTGTTTAACTTTATAATTTATTCTCATTTCTAGACAATAATTAGACAAGTAGAAATGAGAAATGAGAATAAATTAGAAAAAGGTTGAGGATATTATGGTCATTTTAGAAAAAGGTTGATGTTAATTTTGTCTAGCAATTTTTAATCACAAACGGTTAAGATTATAATATCGGGTAGAACATGATATTAAATAATTCCACATTTTAAATTATTTTATAATCCCAGAACTAATAGTCCCAAGCTCAAATTTAAAAACAAACAGGACATTTAAGATTAATAGTCTTATTCCAAGTGTAATCATTGCAAACAAATATAGCCTAAAGGTCGACAATTAATCAAGCCCCTCATAGCTCAATGATAAAATAAATACTCATAGGATTTTGAGTGCATGAGATCTTGAGATCCATTATTAAATTTCAGCCGAATATAACCAAAAAAAAAAAAGGCAATTAGGAATATTACACATTGCAAAACTTTATGCACCAGAAAAGGAAGATAATTAATTAATCCTAAGTTGAGTTCAATAAAACGACGTACCATTTAATTAATTTAGTAAATCAAATTGGGTAAACCAAGTCTTTAATCTTGTTCGCTTTGTTGCTCATACCATAACACAATTGGTTCAAGTTCTGATTCATTATATTTTTAATGAGGACTAATATTTTTTTTCGTTGCTAAATTGGACTAATATTTGACAATAATATTTGTGACAAGCAATTATATTTGTGCTAGTTTTATTTTATTTTTATATATTTTATATTATTTTTTTAGCAAAAGGCAAAGATAATTTTATTTCTAAAATTAAATTTCAGAATCCAGAAGTTTTGGGATTTGGGTTATTATAAATATTAAAAATAAAGCCACATCCTCAGAATATCTTCTTGAATCAAATCTGAAACTATAAAGACAAAATCTTAATTTACCTTTCATAAATTTGCAATATAACACTGTAAAATGAGCAAACAGTTTCGATTCGTATTCGCTTAACTAAAAGTTCGATTCGAGCTCGACTCGAAATATAAATGATTCAAATATGAGCAAATTTTAAAATTCGATAAATTAAATTACTCGAACGTCTTCAAATTACAATTTTATATTGATGGTCGGATCATATTCGTTCGAAAAGTTTAAACTGTCCGGGCTTGATTCGAGATCGTGCTCGACTCAGTAGCTAAATGAGCCTCAATCAGACCTTATTTTATACTCGATAAATTTTGTGAACCAAATATAAGCAACTACGGTTCATTTACACCCTTAGCAATCACCTTGTTATTTTATCAAATTATAATTCAACAATCGTTAAACAACACAATAAATTATACTTCAACAATTTTACAAAATATATGTAGTTACCAAACCAAATTCTAGAAAATGTATGGAATCAGAGCCTTGACATCTTTAGGGAAATCTTCAAATTTGGAGAGGTACCATGTTTTGGTGGCATAACTCCTCCCCATCAAGAGCAAAGCTGTTCCCATAGTGAAGAGGAATGCATATACTGTTTGAGAAATGCAGGCAACTCCTATAAACCCTAGAATTTCAAAAAGATAGTGTGGACATACCACAAGATCAAACAGACCCCCTCGGGGAATTTTGTATTCTTTTTCGCCCTCTTTCCTTAACTTGGAGAGGAGGTAATGGTGGTAAAAATTACCACTAATTCCTACCAAGAACATTAAAACTCCGGCGTATTTTAGATCCATCGGCGGCTCGGGAAATGTTCCGCTTAGGTATTGAGCGTAGATCATGCTTACAGTGTAAAGGAAATAACTAAGGGAGATGACAATTGCAACATCAACGGGCATGCTGCTGCTATATTTGTGAATGAATATCACCTATATATAGAAAAATTCACAATTTAATTATTAATCTTCTAAACGTTTTAGAAAAAATGGCATTGTTCCGGAAGTAATCTTTTCCCTTTCCTTGGAATAAAGTTAAAATAAATTATTTTGGACAACACACAAAAAAAGAAAAATCAACTAAAAGAATATCAAAATCAACCAAATTAGCTTAAATTAGCTTTATATATATATATATATATATATATATATATATATATATATATATATATATGCTGATAACTTGGTTTACAACAACTATTTGGCATTTAATTTTGAAATTAATGAAAAATCAACTTAATTAATTAATGAAAACTTTATCATTATATGAATTTTATTAATGAAAATTTTAATTTGGCATATTTTTATTTTTCTATTTAGTCTTTCAAATTTTACAAATTTCATATTTTACTCCACATAATTTACATTGGCAATGTGCCACCGGGTGCTAATGCTATATAAATGCAACCAAATATCCATTAATTAATACTTTAACATATGCTTAAATTACAATTAAAAATGGAAAATGATATATCTTGTCATTTTATATATCGAGTTTTTTGTTGTCAGTTACGTAGATAACTGTTAGTAATAATGTTATATATATATATATATATATATATATATATATATATATATATATATATATATTAAAAGTGGTAGACTAACCTTATAATATATTTAATATCATATATTGATGTACAATTATAAATTGACAAAAAACTTTTACCATAAATAACAAGACTCTTAAAAAAAATTGACTATCACTTTTGTTTGCGGAAAATGTGAGTGATTAGTATGAAGTTAATTTTGGTCAATTCATGACCAATATAGTGTCGACACACAAATTGAAATGCGATCTATTTCTCTACGTGTCAGCATTGTATTGGTCAATTGACCAATTTACTAATATAAAGTTGGTAACCGGATCCACTAAAAAAATGTGGATATACCAGTAATGAGAAGAGGTAGTACACAATAAGTAAAAAGAGATATTTTCAAGGTCATAAAAAATGTTAATAATAATAAAATTTGCAAACCACTTAATGAGATAGGTCACCTCAAAGAGCCTCTTGAAGAAATGGATGGCTAGAGCCGAAGAAACCAAAGTAAATCTGAGACCCTCGTCCGGAAAGAAGCCGAAAGAAGTAACTCCGGCGAGAAAAGCCGGCGTATAAACTAAAAGCATTCCAGTTCTACCAGAAAGTTTGATCTGAGAAGTTGCAACATTATTATTAAGGTTCCAAAATTTGGAATACGGAATGTTTTTCCCTTTTTTTTCATTGAAGCCGGAGTTGGCTAGGGATGCAACATTGATAACCGTCATGGCGGTTATGAACAAAGATGGCGGCGGCGGGTATATAAATCTCAGTAATATTGACAACACCATTTTCTTTTTAATTAATTTTGCGTGTTTGATTGTAGTATGTATGTACGTAGTAGGGAGATTGGAGAGTGAAGGAAATATGAAAAAGAGATAATAATATATATAT
Source organism: Panax notoginseng (assembly GCA_016801055.1). Taxonomy (NCBI): domain Eukaryota; kingdom Viridiplantae; phylum Streptophyta; class Magnoliopsida; order Apiales; family Araliaceae; genus Panax; species Panax notoginseng. Next base: position 33,527,136 of record CM029014.1, on the reverse strand, counting down.
CAATCACACGTTATGCTTATGGTCTAGAAAATTCCGTGTAGTTTTCATTAATTAATTTTGGCCTAGAAGATTGTGTGTTTGATTGTAGTATGTATGTAGTAGGAAGATTGAAGAGTGAAGAAATGAAAAAGAGTTATTACCAATCACATGTTATGTATATGGTCTAGAAAATGCCATGTATTTTTTTTAATTAATGAATGGGTTTCCTTTTTCTTTCTTTATTTTCCTTGAAAATAAAAATAGAATTCTCTCTTTATGGACAATGGAAGGAAAATTTTATGAAACTGATATTTTCACATATATTTTTGATATTTTCATATCATTCTCTCTCACATTAGTATATAGTAAGTTTTATTTTTATGTGAGAAGGAATCATTTAAAATTTTTAAAAATACATGTGAAAATAGTGATACCCAAACTTTATTAACATAATTTCTTCAGTATATTGCAAGGTTTTTGCAATATTGGTGTACTATATATACACCAAATTAAAATTAAGTAGTTGAGAATGAACCACGTAAATAATAATAATAATAAAATAAAATAAATTAAATGGTTTTGGGCGTCTCTAAAGAAAGGCTGAATGACATTTCTATCTTTTAAAGTTTTCACTGACTTTCAAAGTCGTTCCAAAATTTTATTTTTCGTCAATTAGGTCTTTAAAGCGGTATTTTTTGGGCGTTTCCGTTCCTCCCACTCGATTTGACCTAACCCGACCCATTTTGACCAAATTTTGACCTAACATGACCTATTTTGACCCAACACCAAATTTTAGTACTTTAAAATAAAATAAAATATATTTTTTAAAAATAAAATATTATTTTTAAAATAATTTTAAAAGAAACTATTATTTTTAAAATATTATTTATATTTAATATTTTAAAATAAAATATTTTTTAAAATAATTATTATTTTTAATATTTTAAAATAAATATTATTTAAAAAATAATAATAACTTAATTTAATATTTTAAAATAAAATATTTTCTTAAAATAATTTGAAAATAATAATTATTTTTAATATTTTAAAACAAAATATTATTTTTAAAATAATAAAAAAAATTATATTTAAAATAAAATATTATTTTTAAAAATAATTATTATTTTAAGAAAAAAATATTAGAAACTTTTATTTTTTCAAAAATGAGTAAAGTTTCATAAAATATAGATTCAAAAAAAGTAAAGTTAAAATTTTTTAAATCTTAATTATTTTTGTAAAAATTTACAAATCTTTAAAAAAATTTATTTTGGTTTTATGAAAATAAATTTTTATTTTTTTGAATATATATTTTATAAAACTTTACTTATTTTTGTAAAAAATGAAAAATTTTCCAATTTTTTTTATAAAAATAATAATAATTTTTAAAACCTTTTAATTTATTTTTTTTAAAAAATTTGAATCAATTTTTTTTATTTATCTTTTACTGTTTTTGTTTTTTGTATTTTAATTTCTATTTTGGGTTTTTGTTTTTAAAAATTCTAATATGAAGAATACATATAATAATGGTAAATATATTAACTTTTATTTTTTCTGAAAATAAAATTTTACATAAAAAATGAAAAAAAAATCTACTTTTTTTTTTAAAATAATGGTTTATTTTTTTATTTAATTTTTTTGAATCTATATTTTACGAAACTTTACTCATTTTTGAAAAAAATTAAAATTTCTAATATTTTTTTCTTAAAATAATAATTATTTTATAATTTTTAAAAAATAATATTTTATTTTAAATATAACAAATAATTATCATTTTTAAAAAATGTTTTATTTTAAAATATTAAAAATTGGGGATGGGTGAAACTTGTCGGGTTGGAGTCAAATCTGGTAGAAGGAACGGAAACGCCCAAATATGCCACTTTAAGGTCTTAACTAACGAAAAATAAATTTTAGGAATAATTTTAAAAGTTAGTGTCAACTTGAAAGAACAGAAATGTCATTCACCCTTTAGAGGAAAAGTAAAATGGTTTTGAACAATGTTTTTAAACTTTGGATTCAACGTTCTTTTAAAATAAAAAAACTGATATTTTTATAAATAAAAATGATAACTTCTTTCTCACATGAACATAATATGAAAAAAAGTCGCACACACTCGTATAAGAGAAATTTTATGAAAATATCAAATTTTATTTATAAATTTATCAAATCGATCGTACGATTGGGTACCAGTTTTGTGGGGACTCGTCAAAGCTTAATAATCCCGAACAAAAAAACAAAATAAAATTGTCAACAATCCTGTTTTGCAATTCGCATGTATCTCATACATTAGCACTCTTGTTCCGAGTGGGAATATAAATTATTTATGCATATATTTATATTATTGCGTTTACTCATGATAGAAATCAAATATGTTTTTATGGTAATATATAAAAATTGGGGGGGTGGGGGGCGTCCGGTGCACCTTTTTTTTTTTTTTTTTCCCACAATTATGAGAATAATAAATAAAAAATATTAAAATAAGTTTGAACAAAAAACTGTAAAAAAAAGTATATTTTTTATTAAAAAAATACTGTAAACTGGATGGTAATCGGCGGCGTTTTTTGTTCAAACTTGCTTTATTATTTTTTATTTATTATTCTTATAATTGTGGTAAAAAAATAAAATAAAGGTGCACCGGACGGTACCGGTATAAAGGTGCTCTACTTCCATTATTCATGCCTTCATGGAAGACAAAGTTGGATTGGGCCAATTCGGCAAACAAAACCAACTTCAATATAGACCGGGTCACATCAGCCCAATTTCTCACACTTAAACCTACTAAAAACGCCGCCGATTCACTGAAGTTTCGAACAATCATGATTAATGGTGTAAATGAATCGAGTAGAGCTGAGTATTGAGTTGCTCAAATTTGGTTCACAAAATTTATCGAGTATAAAATAAGGTTTGATTGAAACTCATTTAGCTACCGAGTCGAGCACGATTTCGAACCGAGCCCGAGCAATTTGAACTTTTTGAACGAATATGATCCGATCAGTATCAATAGAAAATTGCAATTTGAAGAGGTTCAAGTAATTTATCGAACTTTAAAATTTGCTCATATTTGACTCATTTGTATTTCGAGTCGAGCGAGAACGAATTGAGCCCGAACTGTTTGCTTATTTTACAGTCTTAATGATGATGGAGGTAATCTGCCCCATCAAGGTTCAAATGAATCGTTGCCTTTGAATATGAAAAACCCTAATACACAAAAACCCTCCACCCATGACGCCTTTTCTAAAAGATGCATCTTCCCGCTCAAATCTCCATTCATTTCTATATAAATCCTCCCCGTATCCCCACCACTCTTGGAGTGTAATTTGATGGGTCCGAAAGATTTAGAGAACCCATATTACGTGGTTGGATATTACATTGACAATAAGGATCTATTTGACGTTGTGAAAGGGTTATAGTCCAAGTTGACTTATAATTTCCTTCTTCAAATTGGCTTCTTGTTTCTGAGGAAGTTAAATCTTATTTAATTATGGGACTTACAATTATAAGAAACTTCTATATATGACTCCTATTTCAATTTGGGGACAGACGTGGTAAATTGAGGTGGTGTGATCAAGTTATAAATACGACCATGATTCAAGTTCAAGGTACACGCACTTTGTTACTCTTTTTCACTAAAGCAATTACATATCTCCATAGTTGAAATTTTTGACAAGTACTAAACCGGAGCTATCCCTTGACGGCCCACACTTGTCTCTTGCTCGTCCTCGGGCAAAACAAAAATAAATTATAGCACAAAAATTCAACTAACCTGACCAACTTAAAAAATTTGAGCTATAAATTAATATGCACTTCAACATTAACCTCAAAGATTTTAAACAATAACTCTCGAAAAACTTCAAAAACAATACATCACTAAAATTTCAACTTATTTGTCAATCTTACTTTACTCTTAACCCTTTGTGTGTGTGAATCCAAATGTATCAAACTAATCAAAACTCAGATAAACTTATGTAATCAATGCTTCCTAGGAGATAAAAATAAAGAGAAACTCTATACACTTATTTTTCACATCACTCTCAACTAATACAAGCAAACATAACCATATATCAAAAGTTTTTTTTTTCACTTAGGTCAGTGCATTTTATACTCCATCTCACCAGCGAGTGCGTTTTACGCTCCCTCTCGCTTATCATGTGTTTATGAGTGAGTGTGTTTTATGTTCCATCTCAACCCACCATATGAATCTTAATTATTTTTTCTTTTTCTCTCTTTTTTTATTTATATTATACCTCATATTCACTTCAAGGTATGATCAAATAAATTATAAAGTTCAAAAATATTCTCCATAAGCACTTAATCAAATAAATTCCCTCTAAGTTCAAACTAGTTTAAACAAATGGATACGTGCTCAATAATAAAGAGTCTCAAATAAAGTAATAACCTACAAAGAAACTAAATTCAGAAAACACAATGTCTATAAATCTTCCAAGGTGTTATTATATAAAAATCAAAATTTTATCATTGGCCAAAAATTAAAATCCAAATTAACCTATTGCTCAAGTGACTCATCCTCAAAACTACCCTATTTTCATAGGAACACACGATTGCACTTAGCATGTGCAACAAGCCTTTAAACTCCAAGGTTATCCCAAGTGGATGAATTTTGTCTCGTGAGGGTTTGTAATGAATGTACCCACAAAATCTAAAATAAAAATAAAAATAAAAAAACATCAAAACAAAACATAATAAAAATTAGACGTAAATAAAATAAAAAATAATCGTCCTCTCCCCCACACTTAAAACTTATATTGTCCCCAATATAAAGCAAAAATGCAAAGAAGATTAAACAAAATAAATGCAACTAAAAAGAAGAAAAGGGAAAGAAAATCAAATCTGATTCTTGGGTTTCCTTCCAAGCAGCGCATTTGTTTCATGTAATTTACCCGACAACATTTCTCTCAACCTACGTAATTGGATACGCATACCTCAAATGGGTTGGCAGTGGTTCCAATTCTAAAATAGGAGTATGCACAACATAAGGTAAAGACATTTTATTAGAAACTGACAATTCAACATAAAAGATATTACATGACTTCGGAGCATCGTTCAAATATGCAAAAGTTTCTTGCAATTCGGTACTCAAGGTTAACTTTGCACTTTCTTCCTCAATATTCTTACCAAGTGCAATTTCCAAGTCATATTTTCTATCAAGTTCAAGGGCTTCTTGTGTTAAAGAGTCAATCACATCAATAGAATAAATTGGATTATCATCACTAGGATATTGCATGGTATCATAAATATTAAACTTCACAATTTTGCCATCAATTACATTGAAAGTGTACCACTATGAACATCTATCTTAGTTTTGGACGTCTTTAAAAATGGTCTTCCTAACAAAATAGGTGCATTTTGGTCACCATTCTCCATATCAAGCACATAAAAATCAGTAGGAAAAATCAAATCATTGACTTGCACAAGAACATCATCCATTACACCTTTAGGATAAGCATTAGATTTATCAGCCAAATGAATTATAGTTATAGTTTTATTCAAAGTTTCAAGTTTCAAAGAAACATATATATAGAATATGACATGATATTGATAAAAGCTCCTAAATCTAATGTGGCTTTTTCAAATTTAAGTGTCACCTACCTTGCAAGGGATATTGAACATACCTGGATCTTGGCACTTAGTAGGGAGTTTTCTTTGAATAATTGTTGAGACATTCTCCCATACCTTTACCTTTCCATATCTTTTAAGTTCATGTTTCCTCTTGGGTGTACACAATTCTTTCAAAAATTCAGCATATCGATGTACTTGTTTAATAGCATCTAGTAATAGAATGTTTACGCATTTACAGAAAGTCTCACATAAATTTGAATTTTTCTCATATGTTCTATTTTCTGTTAAAGCATGAGGAAAAAGAGGTACAGTTTATACTCAGAGAGATGTGAAGATTTATGCTTAAATACATCATTGTCACACATAACACCACTATTTGTATTACCGTTGTGACATCCCGAAAATTTATAAAGACTTATAAGATCTGGAATGATTAAATCAAAGGTTAAAATTTAAAACCTAGATTTAAAATAGAGGAATGATTAAAAAATTTTAAAAACCTATACGGTTTGATATTTAAAAGAATATGGAGATAATTAAATTAGGAAGAGATAAGCTAGGTATTATGGTGGTAATTAGATTAAACCTAACCTAGTAGTCAAGTGTTAGAAATTTGATAAAAGTCCAAAAAAGGATTAAGAATATGGCAAACCATATAAAAAAAAGGCTTATTGAATGTAGTAAACCAAATTAGGAGGTTTTAATAAGACATTGAATTAAATGTCTAGCCTGATAAATGAATTTAATAATTATTTATCAATGATGATAAATGCATTATGGCTTATATGGGGCATGTATGAGATTAAATAAATAAATATATTTATTTATTATATAAAGGGAATTAAAAAGAAAGCATAAACCTAATATTATATATTAGGAATGCGAATTAAATAACCTAAGGGTTATAGTAATTGAAGAATACTAGTATTTAAATTACATACTATAAATTAACCTAAGAGATTTATTTTATATATCTCAACTAATTAATTATTTTAACCTACTTAAAAAAAGTCTAATTGGTTAAGATAAAATTAAGGCATTTGACCATGCTATTTTACATGGCCCAAACAAATTAATTAGAAACCCCAAATGAATATATGGAACACTACAAGAAAATGGCTTATTTTCGTTGGAATATTCCGTCGAGGTTAATGATATTCCGTCGAGGATACCTTAAGCCCGACAGAATATTCGGTCGGGGATTCGGTCGGGTTTAAGCATGTCAAAATTAAGTCCGTCGAGCTTTCAGCCGGGAATAAGTTACTCCGACGATTATATGGTCGACCGAATATTCCGTCGATGTTAGTATATCCTCGACCGAATAACATCTGTCGAGAGTATTCGGTCGGTATTTAGGCCACCACGTGTCAACATACTGCTGGCTGAAAATTACGTCGAGTTTAGTCTATCCTCGACCGAATATGTTTCGTCGAGCTTATTCGGTCAGTATTAAGCTGCCGCATGGCACATCCCGAAAAAATAGAAAAGGGATTATTCCTGACGGAATCTCATCGAGTTTACCTTATTCCGTCGAGGATAAGACTTTTTTTAAAAAATATCTGCTCTGTTTTGGCAACATCCAAGGTTTTAACCCACATTTTTATACCTATAAACCTGTTTATATTTCTAATAGTACCGTCAACATAATAATAACCTTCCAATCACATGCATATAAGTCCAACATATATAACTTTTGTTCACATGCATACAAGTCCAACAAAAATATTTTCACACTCTATATTAACTACAATATGTCCTATTCTCCATAAGATATACAAAATACTCTTGAGCAACGTACAATACTCCATAATATATATAAAAATGAATTATATGTGATGCCCCCAAAATTAGGTATACATCACCCATCTTGGGTCGTCAGATACATAGTACAAAATACAAATACAACTTACTAATACAACTGTCGTGTACAATACGACAAAACATAAACTGTGAGTTTGAATACAAATATTATCTTCTAGAGAGTATTCATACTCAAAAGGAGTCCTCATTACATTTATTAACACACCATTACATAGAATAGTGAGGACTACTAACTAATACTATCATTCGGACCATCACTCCGTTCCCCGACTTGCCCCAGTTACGTTCTCATTTCCTGAAGAGAACAGTGAAAGAAAGGGTGAGCTCAACTAGCTAGTAAGAAATATCATGACTAAGATAATGCAGAATAAATTATCATTAGCCTTCAACAATGTTAAACTGATAAAATATAATAGACATCAAGTTTAACTGCAGCGGAACAAGCAATCCATTAAAAGAGTCAAGTAGAAAATAAACTCTACTATCTTTTATGATTTAAAAGATTTTCCAACACTGTGATCGCTGAGACTCAGCTTAATAAAATAATTCACATCATCGAATCACCCCTGCACTACGGCCAAGGATATTCGTATATTCATTAATGGTCATGATCATGCCAACAACTGTCCATCAATGCACTACGGGTCAATGAGGACTTTTACCACATCATTTATAACATTACGGTCATGATTACACCGAATAATCCCTGGTCATAATCATACCAAGTCCATCTATGCACTACAGGCCACAGATGACTTTCAACATTTTATAAACATGAGGATGATGACAATGATATAAGAATTCAATAAAACAAGTTCAAGAATTAATTTATCCAGGAATTAACAACGTCCAAATTGTCAACATGATACTGCATTGTGGAGAATTCAAGAATGCTTAGAAGAATATTTTCTTGAAAAGATACTGGATGAAACGCAACTATCAAGGATATCCACAAATTTCATGGAGTATAGAAGTAAAAACTTAACCAACTGAGTATAATAAAGAATGGAATAACAAAAGAAATCACCATGCATGCGATAGACCGCACAGACAGGTTATTCCAACATAATAATAAATAATGGAACCAGGTCGGCGTAACCGCACAGACAGGATATTCCGACAGAATAAATAAATAATGGAACCAGGTCCGGCGTAAAAGCACAGACATGATATTCCGACAGAATAATAAATAATGGAACCAGGTCCGGCGTAAAAGCACAGACAGGATATTCCGACAGAATAATAAATAATGGAACCAGGTCCGGCGTAAACGCACAGACAGGATGTTCCGACAGAATAATAACAAGACGGAACCAGGTCCGGTGTAAAACACACAGACAAGATGTTCCAACAGAATATAATATAAAAACGGAAACAGGTCCGGTGTAAAACACACAGACAGGATGTTCCAACAGAATAATAATAAAAATGGAAACCAGGTCCGGTGTAAAACACACAGACAGGATGTTCCAACAGAATAATAGAAGAATGTCACCAAGTATAGGGTAGATCCGCGTATACAGGTTATTCCAACAGAATAATAAGAAATGGAATAACAACAGTTCTCTTCATGAATAAGAAAGAATAAGAAATAATGGAACCAGGTCCGGCGTAAACGCACAGACAGGATGTTCCGACAGAATAATAAACAGACGGAACCAGGTCCGGTGTAAAACACACAGACAAGATGTTCCAACAGAATAATA
>CM029014.1:33331730-33517956 GCA_016801055.1 Panax notoginseng | reverse complement strand
CAAATTGGTTTTCTTTTTCTGACCAAACTATCGTTGATTTATGAATCTTACTCTTGAAATTAAATCCAGTTTTGATTATAATATTTTTATTATCATATATAACATTTTTATAATCCTGGTGATTAAAATTTTTCTTTGACTTGAGTGTAAAGATGGATAGATTATTGAAATGATCGTGACTATGGGTTCTCTTTGGCCAGTAGTGCAAAGAGAATTATTGACTAGTAGGATCATGACCATTGAATTTTATAATTGAATATCTTTAACCTAAGTGCAAAGGTGAATTGATCAATCATGGTTATAATTATTGTTTATATAAATTCTGAAATGATTATATATTTAATTTACTCGAGATATTAATATCTTTGGCATGTAGTGCAAAGATGAATTGTTGAATATCTTTGGCATGTAGTGCAAAGATGAACTGTTGGTGAATATCTTTAGCCCGTAGTGCAAAGATGAATTTATTAGTATGATTATGAACAAGAACTGTGATTGGTATAACCATGATCTTTGATATTTCAGGTAAAGACAGGTGATGAAAATTATCTTCGTCCTGGGTGCGAAGAGGAATTTTGAACCACAATTTGAATATGAGTTATCACATGATTGTGGACAAGAACTGTTGATTGATGTTACAGGGATAAACATTATTGTGGATTTTTTAACATAGAGAAGAAATAATTTTATGGTCTATTTGACTCTTCTAATGGATTGCTCGTTCCGCTGCAACTATGGTTGAAAAATTTATTCATCTACCATATGTTCTAAATCTCTGATTCATTACTGATGAAGGCTATTGATAACTTAATACTTTAGTTATGATATATTTTACTACTGAGCTAGTTGTGATCACCCTTTTACTTTTCAATTCCTTTCAGGTAACAGAGTGTTGCTGGGTCGAGCGGAGGTAACAAGGGAATAGAACGGTGGTCGATAGTTGTTGAGGTTTCCCCTAAAACAATATGAAAATAATTTTATTGAGAAGTTTAGATAATTGTGGAATTTATTTTATACGTCATTTAATAGTTATATTTGGTGAATCAAATAGGGTGAGACAAACCCAACTTTGGAAGGGTGTTTTGCCACTATCATACAAGATGTCTAATGACATACAACCTCGTGTTATCATAAGACAGGGTTGTGCACATCCACTTGCTGAGTATATCTACGAGCACTACCTATATAATCTTGGAGTTGGTTGAAATATAATTTTCAATTGCAGACAGTGGAGATAGTTATATGTCAAGAGAAACTCACCATTGGAAAGAACATGATAGTAATCTTCTCGTTTTCTTTGGGGCCTATTGGTCAACCAAGAATAATTCTTGAGTCATATGATATCTATTATAACATAGATGTATGGCCTCCCATGTACGAAGGTTTTCTTGAGCACTTCCCAAAGATTTTAATTTCTAAAACAGTTATTGACTGTACCTTTATGTAAGGTATCACTGTGAGGTGCTATCCACGTTGGGACACGAGTCACAGTTGGTATATATTTGTATCAAAACTCACAGCATATGTGTGTTGTATTTTGCAAGGCAATTATAATAATAAAGTTGTAGTTTATTTTTTGTACCATGTATTTAGGCGACTCAGAATAGGTTGGGTGGAATGGACCTATTTTGGGCGTTACACATATAATAAGCCAAATTTACAACAAATACTTCATGAAAATCCCTCTATTTATCTCAATTCATTGGCTTCACAAAACACATTTTTAACAATATTTATTCAACATTTATAACTCACAATATTAACAACCCGATCATTCTCAGGAAAGAGGAGGCTTTCCGATAAGGGTTTCTCCTTATTGGTGCTCAATTAGTGACCAAACCCCTTTCCTCGTTAAAACTTTCTATACATCGTCAATAATGCAAATAATAATATGAATAACTTTGTCGTCTCAAATATTGATTTAATAATATAAAATATTGTGACAATAGTTGAATCAATAATGTGAGATTTACGCAGCAATTACTGTGGTAATAATTGAATAAAATTGAGTGATTTCTCACGTAAGCATCAATAATAATCAAAAATACTGTACAAAATCGGTGCTACTATGCAACCACGCATATACTATACGTTTATCCTCGAGTATTTCAACAGTTAACGTAAAATTTTGTCGTTATTTTATAAAAAAGTTATTTCTGTCGTTTTTTAACTTCGACAGTTATTCTTTGTGGGGTCTACCAATGATTGTGCCGTCATACGAATATTTTTTGATAAAACAATATTCCCCGACCAAACAAATATTTTATAACAACTTGCATACTTCGCAAAAATTTTAAATATTACCCACAACTATAACATTATATCAAATCCACACTTGTTATTCAAAAAATGATAATTAGAAAAAATTTGATCTTTATTCATAAAGTTGGGGTTTTATGTATGTAATAATTAATATAAGTAGTCTATATATTTTATAATTTTTTAAATTATAATTCGTTGTGGTCCAACGACTTATTGACAAAATTCAGCCTGAATTACATTTCAAGTTTGAATTTTTATCCGAACTCAACTTGACTAACTTTTAAATAAATAAATTTAACAATTGAACATGGGACTAGACTGACCCACCCAATCTACAATTTTATTATTTAAGATTCCCTTTATAAGTCAAAACTTCCCCTTCAATGGTTCAACTTGTCACATCAAGAACAAGGCCACACGAGTTGATGGGAGATATCCTATCAACTAGCGTTTGCACTGCTCGATGAACGGCTCTGTGGGCCGTTGTTCAAAAGACGTACTGTTGTCTTTCTAGCTTTGAGCGGATCAAGGCCTAACGCCCCTGGGTGTGGACCTAGTTGGCATGGCTGGGCCTTTTGGGCCTATACACGAACAAATACATATAGGGTTCTTTACACTAATATACAACAATTAGAAAGTAATTACAAAAATAAAACATACAAAACATAATTACAGAAATAAAACATACACACAATATACTGCTAAAATCACGTGTCATTAACTCCTACAAGTCAATTACCAAATTTAATCTTTTCAATTAACCGCCCAAAATCATTCAACTTTAAATCGGAACACATATCAAACGAAGGAGAAGACGCAGAAATCTTTCGCGCCTATCAAATCGGAGAGACGAATCACTTTGTCACGACGCAACTCTTGAAATCGAATAGCATACAGCATCAACAACTTCTTCCCGTTCAGTAACCGTAATCTTCTGGCGCGACACAGCACTAAGATCGGAGAAGACGAAACTTTTCGTCGCGACGGCACGCTGAAGATCACAAAATAGCATACAAAATCAACAGCAACTTCAAGTTCAGTAACCAAAAACAATCGAACTACTGTGATTGTTGAAGTTCAGTAACAAAATCGCAGCAACTTCGATAAAAATCTAAATACTGTGGTAAGTGATTCATATACATATAGTTACCTCTGTTTTCTTCTACGAATTCCTATATTGATAACCTTTCTTAATTTTTTCACGTTTAAAATGGTTACTACAAATACTGTGTAGCATTATATGGTTACTGACTAATGCTACTTGATTATTGTGTAAAAATATATTGCTCACTTGGTTACTGTGTAATTTATCTAGTGACTAATGCTGACTTAATTGGTTTACTGACCAATGCTGAATTGGTTACTGACTAATGCAAACTTAATTACTGTAAAGATTAATTGGGTACTGTAATATTGGTTGCTGAAGCATATTACTGTATAATATTATCAAATTTGGAGAGTCGATTTTAGCATATTATGGTTTTTTTGGTCAAATTCCATCATTTAGGCCTTGCATGTAAAAATTTGGATTTATTTTTGGTTTACAAAGATTATTTAGTATGTGGTTATGTATGATAATTTGATTTGGTTACTTTTTTTGTTATTCAGTTGTTAGACAATGGAGACTGACAGTAACCAATACAACAAATTTAATTATTTACAAGAATATATAATTGTTTAATGTTAGTAATCATTAACCACATGGTTGGTAACATTTTTGATGGTGTACTGTGACGCCCCCAAAATATGTAAACAACACCCATTCTGAGTCGCCAAATACATGGTACAAAAAGCAAACTACAACTTCAATAATATATTTGTCGTGCAAAATACGACAACACATACTGTTGTTTAAATACAAATATTGTCTTCTAGACAATATCCACACTCAAATAAGTCCTCATTATAATTATTTAAACACTATTTTACAGAAATAGTGAGGACTGCTAAAATATCTTTCTAGAACCATCACTCCATATCCCGACTAGATCATGCTATGTTCTCACCTCCTGAGAAGAAAAATAAACAAAAAAGAAAAGGGTGAGCTCAACTAGCCCAGTAAAGAATATTATGACTAAGATAATATACAATAAATTATCATTAGTATTCAACAGGGAAAAATCTGATAGAATATAATCGACAACAAGTTTTAGATCAACAACTGCAGCGAAAACAACAAACCATTAGAAGAGTCAAGTAGAAATGAATTCTACTATCTTCTAAGATTTAAAAGTCCATCATCAATATTTTATCCCTGTAACATCAATTAATAATCATCTTTAACCAAATATTCATCTTTGCACTACAGGCCAAAGATATTCATTGTATCACCAGTCGGTCATGTTCATCTCAACACCTGTTCATATTTGCACTACGGGCCAAAGATATTCATCAATTAATCATTCATCTTTGCACTACAGGCCAAAGATATTCAGTAATATCTTTGCACTACAGGGCAAAGATATTCAGTAATATCATCATTTAGGACTGAGGATGATGAAAAATATCTTATAGAGAACGAATCCAGTGAGACAGAAGGACAAATAGTAGGGATTCGTATAACAGTTTATCCAAGATCAATAATACTTCATAAATAATCAATTGTGAAGCAGAATTCAAAATAAAGATCAAAACATGGATACAATCAAAGATAGTAACCATAATAGACATCTTGGAAAAAAAGGAAAATTTAATTTTTCGATGAATAGTGTCGTATTCGTGAATAGTGCCGTATACGTGAATAGTAATGTATACGTGAATAGTAACCCCGACACAAAAAGTTTCAAATTTGATAAAAAATTCATATCAAAATATTTTAGCATAATGATATTGAAGAAAATAATATCATTAAAAAAAATAATATCTCTTACCTCAAAATATCAGTACTTCTGGTCGGTTTTAAGGCTGAAAAAAACTTGCACTGATGAATAGAAACTCACAAAGTATCTAAATACTCACAAAATACACTCAATAATCTAGAGAAAGAAAACTTATGAATTCTGGTGTGATTTTCAATTCTAACTTAGCCCTCTATTATAGAAAAATGTTAGCACGCCGAAGCAGACTTAACCTGCAACCTGATGGCTTTACCTGTTACTATTCCCACCCACCACATTTGAATAAAAATCTCAGCATATTTCTTCACCAACCAAGAGTGGGGCCCACCAATTCTAGAATTTTCTACCAAAATGATAACCTCCGAAAATTCAACAATTTCTAAACCAGTCATCTAGTAAAATTCGTAACAAATTATTCGTTCATTTTTAAACTTTAAAATTGTGGACATATACTCAACTTATATATGTATAACATATCCAAATATTATCACGATCCAACGTCGGATTAAAAATTATAACCCTCGTAAAATATCTCAAAAATCCTAATTTGATTTTCAATACCTCCGTTCCGACAAAATATAGATAAAACACCTAAACATTAACTCCTTCATTTCTAACCACAAAAATATATCCCTCATTTATATCCACATAAAATAAATATTTCCTTATCATATGAATCAATAATTAATTATTCACAAATAATATTACAGAATCACATTTATGACAACCAGGCCGTTCCCAAGAAAGAGGGGCTTTCCAATAAGAATTTCTCCTTACTGGCGCGCAATTAGATGACCAAACCTCTCCTTAGACAGAATTTTCTAGACATTGCCAATAATGTTATCTAATAATATTATTTAAATAATATGAATTATTGATCTGATAATAGAAAATACTGTACAGCAACAATTATTGAAACAACAATAATATAAAATATCAACGCAGTAATTATTGAATCAATAAAATAAAATATTGAACAGTAACTACTGTAACAATTATTGAGTAGTGTCTTCTTGCGTAAGAATTATTAATTGATAAAAATACTATGCAATACCGTGTGCTACTGTGCAACTACGCGTATTACTGTATTTTAACCACCAGGTATTCCAACAGTGTTAATGGTAACAACTACGCCGTTATTTATAAAAACTCAATTTTGTCGTTTTCTTCTTCATCCAATCGCTTTCCGTTATGGGGCTGACAAATAGTTGCGCCGTCGTACGAATATTCCCCGACAGAAAGAATATTCCACAACCAAACGAATATATTCCCGACAAAATGAATATTTTTATAACCACTTGCTTATTTTGAAAAATATTCATATATCACCCTTAACTTTAACTTTTTATCAATTTAACCATTTACTAAATAGAAAAATTGAATACTTTTATTTCATAAAATTTGGGGTCTTACATATACAGTAACCAAAATTGATGTTGATTAACAAAGTCAGAATACTGACTGTTTTGATAACAAAGTCAGTATACTAACTGTGTAACATTATACTGTCTAATGCTGACTTGGTTGCTGACTAATGCTGACTTGGTTACTGCATAATAATATACTAATTAATGCTGATTTGGTTACTGACCAATGCTGATTTAGGACTGAGGATGATGAAAAATATCTTATAGAGAACGAATCCAGTGAGACAGAAGGACAAATAGTAGGGATTCGTATAACAGTTTATCCAAGATCAATAATACTTCATAATAATCAATTGTGAAGCAGAATTCAAAAATAAAGATCAAAACATGGATACAATCAAAGATAGTAACCATAATAGACATCTTGGAAAAAAAGGAAAATTTTATTTTTCGATGATATGTCGTATTCGTGAATAGTGCCGTATACGTGAATAGTAATGTATACGTGAATAGTAACCCCGACACAAAAAGTTTCAAATTTGATAAAAAATTCATATCAATATTTTAGCATAATGATATTGAAGAAAATAATATCATTAAGAAAAAAATAATATCTCTTACCTCAAAATATCAGTACTTCTGGTCGGTTTAAGGCTGAAAAAAACTTGCACTGATGAATAGAAACTCACAAAGTATCTAAATACTCACAAAATAACACTCAATAATCTAGAGAAAGAAAACTTATGAATTCTGGTGTGATTTTCAATTCTAACTTAGCCCTCTATTTATAGAAAAATGTTAGCACGCCGAAGCAGACTTAAACCTGCAACCTGATGGCTTTACCTGTTACTATTCCCACCCACCACATTTGAATAAAAATCTCAGCATATTTCTTCACCAACCAAGAGTGGGGCCCACCAATTCTAGAATTTTCTACCAAATGATAACCTCCGAAAATTCAACAATTTCTAAACCAGTCATCTAGTAAAATTCGTAACAAATTATTCGTTCATTTTTAACGGTTTAAAATTTGTGGACATATACTCAACTTATATATGTATAACAATCCAAATATTATCACGATCCAACGGTCGGATTAAAAATTATAACCCTCGTAAAATATCTCAAAAATCCTAATTTGATTTTCAATACCTCCGTTCCGACAAAAATATAGAATAAAACACCTAAACATTAACTCCTTCATTTCTAACCACAAAAATATATCCCTCATTTATATCCACATAAAATAAATATTTCCTTATCATATGAATCAATAATTAATTATTCACAAATAATATTACAGAATCACATTTAACAACCAGGCCGTTCCCAAGAAAGAGGGGGCTTTCCAATAAGAATTTCTCCTTACTGGCGCGCAATTAGATGACCAAACCTCTCCTTAGACAGAATTTTCTAGACATTGCCAATAATGTTATCTAATAATATTATTTAAATAATATGAATTATTGATCTGATAATAGAAAATACTGTACAGCAACAATTATTGAAACAACAATAATATAAAATATCAACGCAGTAATATTGAATCAATAAAATAAAATATTGAACAGTAACTACTGTAACAATTATTGAGTAGTGTCTTCTTGCGTAAGAATTATTAATTGATAAAAATACTATGCAATACCGTGTGCTACTGTGCAACTACGCGTATTACTGTATTTTAACCACCAGGTATTCCAACAGTGTTAATGGTAACAACTACGCCGTTATTTATAAAACTCAATTTTGTCGTTTTCTTCATCCAATCGCTTTCCGTTATGGGGCTGACAAATAGTTGCGCCGTCGTACGAATATTCCCCGACAGAAAGAATATTCCACAACCAAACGAATATATTCCCGACAAAATGAATATTTATAACCACTTGCTTATTTTGAAAAATATTCATATATCACCCTTAACTTTAACTTTTAACAATTTAATAAACCATTTACTAAATAGAAAATTTGAATACTTTTATTTCATAAAATTTGGGGTCTTACATATACAGTAACCAAAATTGATGTTGATTAACAAAGTCAGAATACTGACTGTTTTGATAACAAAGTCAGTATACTAACTGTGTAACATTATACTGTCTAATGCTGACTTGGTTGCTGACTAATGCTGACTTGGTTACTGCATAATATTACTAATTAATGCTGATTTGGTTACTGACCAATGCTGATTTAGGACTGAGGATGATGAAAAATATCTTATAGAGAACGAATCCAGTGAGACAGAAGGACAAATAGTAGGGATTCGTATAACAGTTTATCCAAGATCAATAATACTTCATAATAATCAATTGTGAAGCAGAATTCAAAAATAAAGATCAAAACATGGATACAATCAAAGATAGTAACCATAATAGACATCTTGGAAAAAAAGGAAAATTTTATTTTTCGATGAATAGTGTCGTATTCGTGAATAGTGCCGTATACGTGAATAGTAATGTATACGTGAATAGTAACCCCGACACAAAAAGTTTCAAATTTGATAAAAAATTCATATCAATATTTTAGCATAATGATATTGAAGAAAATAATATCATTAAGAAAAAAATAATATCCTTACCTCAAAATATCAGTACTTCTGGTCGGTTTAAGGCTGAAAAAAACTTGCACTGATGAATAGAAACTCACAAAGTATCTAAATACTCACAAAATACACTCAATAATCTAGAGAAAGAAAACTTATGAATTCTGGTGTGATTTTCAATTCTAACTTAGCCCTCTATTTATAGAAAAATGTTAGCACGCCGAAGCAGACTTAACCTGCAACCTGATGGCTTTACCTGTTACTATTCCCACCCACCACATTTGAATAAAAATCTCAGCATATTTCTTCACCAACCAAGAGTGGGGCCCACCAATTCTAGAATTTTCTACCAAAATGATAACCTCCGAAAATTCAACAATTTCTAAACCAGTCATCTAGTAAAATTCGTAACAAATTATTCGTTCATTTTTAACGTTTAAAATTTGTGGACATATACTCAACTTATATATGTATAACATATCCAAATATTATCACGATCCAACGGTCGGATTAAAAATTATAACCCTCGTAAAATATCTCAAAAATCCTAATTTGATTTTCAATACCTCCGTTCCGACAAAAATATAGATAAAACACCTAAACATTAACTCCTTCATTTCTAACCACAAAAATATATCCCTCATTTATATCCACATAAAATAAATATTTCCTTATCATATGAATCAATAATTAATTATTCACAAATAATATTACAGAATCACATTTATGACAACCAGGCCGTTCCCAAGAAAGAGGGGGCTTTCCAATAAGAATTTCTCCTTACTGGCGCGCAATTAGATGACCAAACCTCTCCTTAGACAGAATTTTCTAGACATTGCCAATAATGTTATCTAATAATATTATTTAAATAATATGAATTATTGATCTGATAATAGAAAATACTGTACAGCAACAATTATTGAAACAACAATAATATAAAATATCAACGCAGTAATTATTGAATCAATAAAATAAAATATTGAACAGTAACTACTGTAACAATTATTGAGTAGTGTCTTCTTGCGTAAGAATTATTAATTGATAAAAATACTATGCAATACCGTGTGCTACTGTGCAACTACGCGTATTACTGTATTTTAACCACCAGGTATTCCAACAGTGTTAATGGTAACAACTACGCCGTTATTTATAAAAACTCAATTTTGTCGTTTTCTTCATCCAATCGCTTTCCGTTATGGGGCTGACAAATAGTTGCGCCGTCGTACGAATATTCCCCGACAGAAAGAATATTCCACAACCAAACGAATATATTCCCGACAAAATGAATATTTTATAACCACTTGCTTATTTTGAAAAATATTCATATATCACCCTTAACTTTAACTTTTTATCAATTTAACCATTTACTAAATAGAAAAATTGAATACTTTTATTTCATAAAATTTGGGGTCTTACATATACAGTAACCAAAATTGATGTTGATTAACAAAGTCAGAATACTGACTGTTTTGATAACAAAGTCAGTATACTAACTGTGTAACATTATACTGTCTAATGCTGACTTGGTTGCTGACTAATGCTGACTTGGTTACTGCATAATATTACTAATTAATGCTGATTTGGTTACTGACCAATGCTGATTTGGTTACTAAGTAATATTATATTAGTTACTGAATAATGCTGACTTGCTTACTGTGTAACACTATAATGGTTTTGACTAATTCTGAATTGGTTACTGTATAAAATTATAATGCTGACTTGGTTACTGTGTAAAAATATTATTTAGTGACTCATGCTGAATTGGTTACTGACTAATACAAACTTAATTACTGCAGTGATTAATTCATTACTGTATTATTGGTTGCTGAAGCATATTAATGTATACTTCTACTTATGTTTTTTATATTAATGGTTACTTGTTAGCCAAATTGGTTACATTCTTACAAAAGTATGCCTTTAGCTGGTAACAAACAAATTATACTGGTTGTTTTTTACTGTAAAATGCAATGGAAAATGTGTTTATATTCTGGTTACTAAATAGACATATCTTGGTTACTGTATAATATGTATTTAGATACTGTAAGGTGTTTATTTGGTTACTCTATAATATTATTGAGTTTTATAATTGTTTCTTTTATATTGGTGGTTACTTATTGACTACATTGGTTACCTTCATACAACTGTTAATCTGATATATATATTGGTTGTTGTATACTATTTAATTGGTTAATTGCAGAATAATGTTTATTTGGTTGCAGTGACAATTTGACAATCTCTGTCAAGTTTGGAGTGTCGGATTTGGGCATTTTCGGAGCCTAATTTCATTGGAAACGGTCAACGATCCAAAGTCACCAGCTTTTGCTGGTGAACTGCAGGGCTTTTTGGTTAAATTCCATCATTTAGGCCTTCAAAATTGCATGTAAAAATATAGTTTATATTCTAGTTACTAAGATTATGTAATTTGGTTACTGTCTATTATTGATTTGGTTACTTTACAATGTTTATTCAGTTGTTATACAATAGAGACTGATAGTAAACAATATAACAAATTTAATTGTTTACAGGAATATATAATTGTATACTGTTAGTAACCATTAACCACATGGTTGGTAACATTTTTGATGATGTATAGTAACTAAAATTGATGTTGATTAATATTTTAATTTTTTATTCCATCATGAGTTATCAATATAAAGTAAACATATACATTGAACAATTGGTAACTATTCTGAAACATTTTTTATGTAAATTTGGTTACCCATATAAAATAAAATGGTTACCTCTATATTCATATTTAGTTACCAACTGGCATGGACCATTTCCAAATAATTTTTATAATTACGTAATTTAAGAGTATCCATCAACTAGATAAATGGGAACCCTCACATGTACATTAAACACTTGATAATTATTCTGATATAAGTTTTTAATTATTTGGTTACTAACAAAAACTAAAATGGTTACCCTTATATGCAAGTTCGGTTACCAACTGCACCTCTTAAACTATTTTTATTTTAATATGAGATCTATAAGTGACCATCATATATATAAATGAGAACTCTTAATTGGAGTTTCTTATTCTATCATGATGACATGGTATAAATAAAACATATATATTTAACACTTTATAACAGTCTTGATACAATCTTATAATTATCTTATTACTAATAAGCTTGTAACTATATCTATGATAATTATCTGGTTACTAACAAGCTTGTAGATAAATAGGACACTCACACATGTATATTTAACAATTGATGTTTATCCTGATACAAACTTGTAACTATCTGGTTACTAAAAACAGTAACCATAATGTAACATAATAAAACAGTAACCACATAATTATATGATAGTAACCAGAACAGGTTTTAATGGTAACCAAAACAGAAATATCATGTAATGAAACCCAATTTAGACAATCCATGTATACTAAACAATTACATATTAACCAGAATAAAAAATAAAAGTATCTAAAATTCCACATTGAGGACACAATAATAATAGTCAAACCATAAGTAACAGTAACCAAAACATAATAAAGAAGTAACCAAATAGTTATATGAAAGTAACCAGAACATGTTTTAATGGTAACCAAAACAGAAACAACCTGTATGTCCAACCAAGTTTAGACAACCCATGTATACTCTCACATGTACATTTAACCATAACTTTTTAAATGAATTTTCTAGAAGAGCATAACCCTTGTAGAATATATTTGAAGGAATTTATAAAAAAATATACATCAATGTATACTAAGCAAATACATGGTTTATTATGACTTGGGTTTTTTATTTACAAAAATAAAATATCCACAAACTAATGATGCCTTAAACTTCTCCAACTGACTTGGGTTCAATTTCTTGGTAATAATGCTGGAGACTTCCGTGTCACACCAATATATAATTTTTTCAGTGAATTTTCTGTTGCATTCCTCATAGTAAAGATCTCATAACTGCAAATAAACAAAATCAGATTTACACAGCTATTAGTAACCAGATATAAACAATATTTATAACATAAACAGTTACGTAGTGACTAACAAATAAAAGCATACTAACCAAAACATAATATAACAATTACACAGTAGCCAAAACAGACTATAACAAATAACCAACATCCCACATTGACTGCACAATAATAGTTATCATATCATAATATAACATTAACCATACCATAATAAAGCAGTAACTAAAAAGTTATATTATATAATCTAATGGTGACCAAAATATAAACAACATGTAGTACATACCATTTTATGCAGTAAACAAATAGTTATATATAATATTAACCAAAACATAATTTAAAGGTCACCAAAACAAAAGCATGTATACCAAAAAATATACTAAAGAAGTAACCAAACAGTTATATGATAGTAACCAAACCATGTTTTAATGGTAACCAACACATAAACAACATGTATACCAAACCCAGTTTAGTCAACCAATGTATACTAAGCAAATACATTGGAATCAAAACAACATATAAAAGTAACCAAAATTTCAATTGAGAAAAAAAAATGGTATCCAAATTATAAGCCAACAACAACAAAAAATATACTAATAAAGTAACCAAACAGTTATATGTTAGTAACCAAAATATATATTAATGGTAACTAATACATAAACAACATATAGACCAAACACAATTTAGTCAACCCATATATACTAAGCAAATACATGGTAACCAGAACAACAAAAAATAGTAACCAAAATCCCAACTCAAGAAAACAAAAATAGAATCCAAATCAGAAATTAATAATAACCAAAAACATACTAAAGAAGTAACTAAATATTTATATGATAATAACCAAAACATGATTTAATGGTAACCAATACATAAACAACATGTACACCAAAACCAGTTTAGTCAACCATGTATACTAAGCAAATACATGGTAACCATAACAACATAAAAAAGTAACCAAAATACCAAATCAAGGTAACAAAAATGGTATCCGAATCACAAGCTAACAGTAACCAAAACATAATGCAGAAGTAACCAAACAGTTATATGATAGTAACAATAACAAAATTTAAATTAGCAAACCTTTAAAAAAAATTGGGTTGGAAATATCTTCTGGCTATGAACTTGAGCTTCTGTCTTAACTACAGGAACATCAAAATCAGAATTCAACTCCACAAATTCAAACAAATTTCTTCAAGTCCTTAATAGAATTACCCTCTGTGATTCTTTTCCTCTTTCCATCCTTCTTCCTTGTATCAACCATTCTATACAAAATATAAAAGCAACACAAATTCAAACAATCAATACCCCCATTCTGTTAGAAACATAGCGTATATATATGATCATATTGACAATTAATTAGTAGAATGAGAATTAATAGAAATTAGAAGCATACCTTAGAGAGAAACCAGAATCCTTTCAGTTGTGAGAAAGTTGGAGAGAGAAAATCACGTATTAGCCTGAAAGTCACGTATTTAATTTTCTGTCAGAGTTGAGAGACTATGATGTTGCGGCGGCGGCGGCAGCGGAAGAGGACGACGACGAGTGGCTTCGAGAGGAGAGAGAGAAGTAGTAAAGGAGAAGAGAGAGAAATAGTAATGGCGTAGATAGAGAGAGACTGAAAGAAGATGGAAACTAATTTGTTATGTAATGTCATTAATATTAATCCCTTAATTTAAGGACTTTTAATTGTATTAGTATTGTAAATATATATGATGAAGTATCATATTTTTGTAATTATTTTATGAATGTATGATTTTTATAATTACTTTTAAAAATGTACTATAATATGTAATTGTTTCATACATATATACCCCTTCTCAAATCGCAAGAGAGATTGTTCTGACCCGGCCCGTTCATAATTGCCAACAGCTCATTGACTTGATGAATCATATGAACCGAACCGGACCGGACTCTTTCACAGCTGCTGTATGCAGACTGCAGTCCCAAATTACAAACATGAATAAGCAATCACTTTTCTGCGAATTCATCCAAAACAAGTTTTATTTAGTTTAGCAATTAGCAGATTCATTTTCGTTTTGATCTTGATCTTGATTTTGATTTCTTCCCCCATCCCAGAATTGAATAAAAAGGGAAAGAGAGTAATGGGGAAATGGACACCATCGTCGTCCTCATGCTGCTGCGATTATCGGTACTTACTCGTCGTCGCGGCACTAGCATTCTTCTACATCCAGGTAAACTCCATTATTTTACTAGTTCTTTTCTGTCATTTCATTGCTTCAAGCCCTAATCTCCTTGTGCGTTATTCCTATGCAATATCCCCTCGGTTTCTCCCTAAAAAGAGTCTTTCAGTTAAGGTTTGCGTTTGGGATATGCTATTTATTTATTATAATTATATTATTATTAAAAGATTCAACTGTTAAATATTCTTCATGCTTCTAATTTTTTTTTTCTTCTTTTCTTTCTATAATGAGAGATGTGATGAACGTCCTACATTCTCTGTAATGCTTAGTTTCATTTCAACTCCAATCTAGATGATACAAAATATTGCTAGACATTGGTATTCCATTGCATGAAAACTAAAAATGTTGCAATTTCGTGCATTTGTGTCTTATAGTCCAAAAACTCTCCCCAAACTTCATAGCTGATAGGTACAGTGGTGCGAGATTCTTGCGGTGACTGATGCAGGAATTTTTGATAAGAGGGGCAAGGTTTAAAATATTAAAATATACATTAAAATTATTAAGAATGATTATTTTAAAATAAAAATAATAAAATCAAACAAAATCTTGAAGGAGCGCAATCAGGCTATCAAATACAAATCCTCAAGAAAAGCTCTCAGCCAAATAAATGAATATAAACTATTAAACACTTGTCCCCAATCAACCATGTGATAAAAACAATTAAGCAGAAGTCCTCAAGTATCTCTACTAACCAATTGATTTAAACAATTAAAATCAAAATAACACAACATATAATTGTTAAAAAAATTAAACAAAGAAAAATAAATTAACACAAAATAAAATTATAAAAAGTAAACTGAAAGAGTAACAAAGGGGCTCTTAAAAGTAATGAATTCACATTCAATAACATAAAGTAAATTAAACACAACATATAAATTTAAAATGAAAAAGTTTAGAGTTTATTTACGTTTAAGGATTTGGCCTTTCAATGAGATTCGAGAGAATTAGAAATGAAAAGGTGTTATTTGTTTAAAGACTAGAGAAGGACTTGAGATTAAAATTTAGAAGAAAAAATTGAGTGATAACTTAGGTTAAGTTGTCAATGTCAGTCCTTATGTTACAATTTCAGTTAGTAGCGGTCATGTTTATTTATTTTTGTAAAAAACTACCTTTATTACCCTATACCAACAAAAGTATTTGAAATTAAAGCGGGGTTCACTTGCACCCCCGCCCCTATTTGGGTCTGCCCATGGATTCTTGGTTTCATAATTAACATTGTTTTTCTCAATAGAACTGGTCTTTGACAAAGGCATAGAATGAAAGCAGGCTATGTCCGCGTATTGCCATTAAGTACCTTAAATAATACAATATTGGCAATGACAATGCAGAAACTCATAGTTTTATATTATTATCCACAATCATGCATATATTGTATGAGTTGCATGTAATTAATGTGGATGAGATTATCTTTAATCTTCCTGCTACTTATTCTCCCACAGATGCGGCTTTTTGCCACACAATCTGAATATGCGGATCGAATTACTGCTGCGGTAAGTCTTGCCTTTTTCATTTGTTTTGTTCATGTCAACATTTATGTATAGTAAATTTTTGATCTGCCATCTTGCTACAATTATTGATAACAAACTATGTAAATATATTACGATTTCGGAATGGGTTACGTAACCAATGGATTTATTGTGGTCCAAAATATGTCACTTTTTCTTGAGTTGGATAATAAGAGAAGTTTATTGCCTTTTGTTTTTCCTTTTTCCCCCACCTATTTTTCTTTTGTTTTCATTTCCATTTCCATTTCCATTTCCATTTCCATTTTTTCCTCTTACTGTACTTTTGTTGTTTTATTCGTTTTCTTATGTCTTTCAGTTTTATCATTTTCTTTATTATTGTTATTATTTTTCTTCTTTTCTCTTTATTTATTTATTGCCTTATGGTCTTTCCAACTTTTTCATGCGTTTCATTTGCAGTGTACCCCAACTAGGGTGGGATAAAAGGCATTGTTGAGTTGATTAAGTTGATGTGCTGTCTTTTAATGGATTTTTTAGTAGATTGAAGTTAAGGGGGAAAGGGGGGTTTATAATTATCTGCAAAACATAAACTTAATTTTTTTGTGTGCAAGAGCTTGTAAGTTTCATGGGTTTTATTTGTCTTCAAACTTTTACCATTAGTAGATGTACCTTTCTGCAGTACTTAGCATATAGTCGCACATTGGATTAAACAGGTGGAAGCAGAAAATCATTGTACAAGTCAGATGCGGTTACTAATTGATCAAATAAGCGTGCAACAAGGACAAATTGTGGCCCTACAAGGTTCGTGTATTTCTCAATCAAGTCTGTTTTGAGCAATGTTCTAAAAAGTGCTGGCTAGAGTAGGTGATACGTATTCATAAGTATTCGCAGAGTGTCGGTGCTTGACACGTATAAAATACGGATACGTCGATAACCGAGAAGTATTTGCTTCATAGATGGCAGGGTTAGGCGGTGAGATTTAGTGCCTCGCAATGTTTAGTGGACAATGTGGAAGGAACAAAATAGGCGCTGTTGTGAAGGGAGAGTGAGGCCGATGTCCCACATCCATTTTCTTTTCCCAAACCTCCTTTGCTTTGGCGTAATTAGGCATTTCCTGGTTTCTATTGTGCATTTTGTAAAGTTTTTGGGAGAGTTTGCATAGGAACTTAGTGTTGGTATCTTTTGGAGGTTTTTTGCAAAGACGATATTTTGTCTGAGGCGTAGTTTGCCTTCTATTTCTCTACTTTTTCTCTTATGCTTTGTTACTGCATGTGTGCTCGGGTTTGCCACCTTCTTGAGCCTCTAATAGAATTATTTTCTTAATTAAAAATTAGAGAAAACTAAAACGGCATCTTTTAAGCTCTTTTCGCTGAATTTGGAGAAAAATTGCATTTCTTTTTTACAAATTTCCTTCCCCTAGTCTTTTTCTCCTAATATTGACATCTGTTAAATGACCCAAAACATATTAATATTCAGTTATTTTTATTTTATTATTAAATGTTGCTTTCATTTCTTTGTGAAATTAAGTAGTTATCTGCCATTCACAACTAAGGCCTTGTTATTTCAGAAGAAAAGAAACGTCAGGACGAGAAGTGCAGACAATTGAGGGTTCTTGTTCAGGATCTTGAAAGTAAGTCCCAGCTGTAATGCAACTTTTCCCTAGGTTTATCCTTGAACAATATGTTTTTTTTGAGATTTTTTAACAAGTCAGTGTATCTATGATTGTGTATTTGGTAAGGATGTCATATAGTGGAATACCTTCAGTAACTGTACTTTCTATAGTTGTAAAAAGCTTTCATGTGCTTCAGCTGCATTTACTTGTACATCTTCCAAATGTTGTTATCTTTTCATATTAAAGCTCCACACAAGTAACTGCTGCCAAGAATGTTTTGGGCTATTTAATAAAAATTGTAGGAGAGAAAGGGAATTTTAGATTGAAATGTTTTCTTGGACCTTTAAAACTTCTAAAAGATCAATCATATATTAGGGGATATTATCCTTGTCGCCTTCTTGATGAATGTGTGTAAGCCAGAAGAACTTTGGTTGAAAAGGAGCCAACCCACCTTGTTTGTATACTGGAACAGCTACCACTTATATCAAAAGATTGTAGTACATGATCATTCTTACTTCTTTTCTATTTCCTTTTAATCTATAGTACATGATCATTCTTACCTCTTTTCTATTTCCTTTTACTTTTATTTGTAATCTATTTTCAGTTGTCCAAAAAACTATAGAGTGGAAGGTTACATTTTAGTAATTTAGTTTCCTTGTGGAAGGTTGAACATATGTTTGGATGGATTGATATGGATTAGTAATCCATGGGTGCATTTTAAGTTCTTAATTCCAAAGAAGTCATATGAAATGAAATATTAAGGGTCCCGGAGACCAAGTGATATTGCAACATTCTCTTGAGTTTAAATTGTCGTTCGGCTGTTTGATATTTTTATTAACTACAATTATTGAACTTCTATTGTTTGTGCTTTTCTATGATTGACTTTGTACAATCTGCATCCCCTGCCTGTTTAGTGGGTATAGGAACATGTAATTCTATATAAGATCAGTGAACTTTAATATTTATGGTTGATAAAACAGCTCCTGCCCAAGTATTACTGGTTCTCTATATTATTTTCTTTGATCCAAAAGTTTGAGAGAGCAAGACTTCTTAAAATGGGGGACCCTCAACAATTCTGGCATTAACATAAATTTAAATTAAGCATTGTTTTTTTGGAAAAGTAGGTTTATTATTTTTGACAATTTTATAAGTTATGCTATTTCTTTTGACTAAATTATGACTAAGAGGTATCAAATTTTAAAATTGGGGGTATCATTTTGAAAATTTACTATGAAAAGTGAAGGTTTGAAAAAATGTTGGAGGGACAATGGTCCTCCACAGTCCACTCTATAGTGTAGCTCCTCCCCTGAACTTGTTGTCTTATATAAAATTACTTGCTAGTTGAAGGAAAGGTAAATGGGTCTTCTACACGGAGTCTTGACATCATCAAGTTGCTACAGGAGGTAAATTCAAAATGAGTAGGCTAGGAATCCTATATCCTTCAGATTTCTAAATGTCTGTGCTGGTCTTTTTGTTTGATACCTGCATGCTCCAATCAGTGCTCCTCCTGTGGATCAGATGTATTTGTCTTTTAGAAGACAAAAATAAATAGATGGTTGTTAGACAAATCTCAAAAATCTATGGCAAAAATCCTACCAGATGATTTTCCTGACTTTTAAATTAATATTGTTACGATTTAGTGTTCTAAAGTGGTGGCCCCTAAGCGCTCCCAGTGTCTAGGCCGCCTAGGCACTGCTAAGTGTTTTCCTAGGTGGTCTTAATTAATTAATTATTATATATTTGTATATACCTTTTTCGTTGATAAGTAAGCATATACTTTATATAAATATTCTTAATTATACATGAAAAATTACCAGAAAAACAATCTTATAAGTCGTAACAAATTCATTTCAAGCATTATAGAGCTTAAAAAAGCCTTCACTATGCCATTCTTAGCCATTATTGTAGATTCATATTTGTAGTCTTTTCTTAGGAATTCTTTTGACTGATTTCGCCTAGGAGGAAGCGGAAACATTGATTGCATTTCTATGATAGCTCCAATATCTGTTAGAATTGCTGCAGTCTTTTTTATGTCGGACTTCTAGGACTTCTGTGCTTGACATCTCTTTTGACTTGCTCTCTTCAAACACACACGTATCTCCTACTCCCAACATACAGAGAAGTGTTTATACTTTATATAAATGCATAAATGACCCATGCATGTGAAGTTTGATGGTTATTTTTTTGTGTTGCAGGGAAAGGGCTTAGAAAGATGATTGGGGAAGTGCAGGTTGAGCTGGTTTAGAGAGATTTTGATACTTGTTTATACGATATTATCCCATATTTCGTGCTTCTGTGCTGTCATTTTAATCATTCCATGGGTCAACTTTATTTATTAGGTGCCAGTGGCAGCAGTTGTGGTTATGGCTTGTAATCGTGCTGATTATTTAGAAAGGACTATTAAATCTATCCTAAAGTATGTCTTTTGCAGTTTCTAATATTACGCTTTTTGTTAAGTTTATAAATTCAGCTGACTCAGCCTTCATGATACTTCAACTTTTCCAGATACCAAAAATCTGTTGCATCAAAGTATCCGCTTTTTGTATCCCAGGTACTCATCTTAATTAGGTTGTCTCCTCTATCTAGGCGATATTTATACATTGAGACCGAGGTTGATGGCAACTAAATTTTGTACCTTTTCTTCTCGAAAGGATGGATCCAATCTTGATGTTAGAAGGAAGGCTATGAGTTATGATCAGCTAACGTACATGCAGGTATGTATCCTGCTGATAATTACAATTGTGGTTTGGCCTTTTTGTGTCAGCTCAGCTATTCATTACTTGGATTTTCAAGTGCTGCTGTACTCGTTGTTCTTGCAATAATTTACTCATCAAATCCTGTTTAAGAGGAGATGGACTAGTTGTATCTGAGGTGCCACTTTCTTTAGCGTAGATAAACAAGTTCTCTCATTAGCTGCTAGTTCTATGGAATTCCTGTACCTTCACCTACAAATATTTTTGATTGAAAGATAAAAATTAGAATATTAAAAATACCTTAACAGGGTGATTATCGGGGTAGTTGAAATGTGTAAAATCATCTTAACTGTACCCAACCCAAAGCTTTCCTAAAATACTGAAGGAAGAAAAGAGCCTGACAAAGATTCTTCAGTCAAGAACTACAAAAGTGTACAGAAGAACCCTAGACCTCATTTAGACAATTTCTTGTCTCCAGAGCCCTACTATTTCTTCCTTGCCATATGCTTCAAGGAGGCTTCTGAAACAAAAACTTGACATATATATATTGATAAGAAAGAAAAAATTGATATATAATCATTGTACTTCAAATTTAGTAAATATAACTTGAGTATACATTTGGGCAAAACAAGTTTCTGATATTTGGACCTTGTATATGCGTGTTTGTTAAAAAGTACGTGCAAAGAACATGGCCCAAGGTTTGAAGTTTCAATATGCTTTTGGTTGGTAGAGATTGAGAAATTTCTTTCTCTGTTTAGCTCAACTGATGTGCTTTTCAATTTTAGATATTTAGAATATCAGTATATGCATATTCATTGCAGCACTTGGATTATGAACCTGTGCATACTGAGCATCCAGGAGAGATTATTGCATACTACAGGATTGCACGTAAGGATTGGTTCCCCCTGCGCTCTCAACTCCTTGTTCTCTTCCTTCTTTTACTTCTTTTTTCCTTGAATAAAGTTTCTTTGCAAACTGACACCAGTAAACCACTATTCTTTCTTTTCTAGGTCATTACAAGTGGGCATTGGGTCAACTGTTTAACGAGCACAACTTTAGCCGGGTTATCATACTTGAAGGCACAACTTTTTGAATGATTTCACTCTCATCTCTCCTCTTTTCACTCTAACAATTTACTGAAAAATGTTGTGCATGGAATGCAGATGATATGGAAATCGCTTCTGATTTTTTTGACTATTTTGAAGCTGGAGCTGCACTCCTTGATAGTGATAAGTAAGCCTTGTTTGTGAATTTCAATTATTCAAGCACATTTTAGCAACATTTCATTCTTTGGAAGTTTAATACCAACAGTTGACAAAATCTGAATGTGGTTATGCACTTTGTTGGGTCAAAAATGTGACAGATCCATTTTAGCTATTTCCTCGTGGAACGACAATGGACAAAAGCAGTTCGTGCATGACCCTTGTAAGTTTCATCAATCTTGTTTCCGTGCAATTTTATATATTGAACCAAATTAAGCTAACAGCAAAACATGCATAATTGCATATTGACAATCATTTAAAATTTAACTGTTTCCAATTACTATTAAGCTCTATTGTGACTAATCCCTCCAGTGCTCCTTCAAAGCACATAATTACTTATTTGGATGAAATGTAGGATAAATTCATTTTTGGATTATGATTTTGCCATATTCAAGTTGCAAAAGAGTTTCCCAGATTTGTCTGTTCATTAACCAAAGACTCTAGTAGGGGATGGTTATAAGATCCAATTTTTAATTGGTTTCGAAAAACTAATTTGCAATTTTTTCACTTTACTCAACAAGTGGTCCTTCTCGATTTTGGTCAAACCGGTCAACATTGTATATGGGTCACCTTCTCAATAGTCCATCTGCTCCCTATTTCACCCTTGTAGCATTTTTTACATGATCCATATCACCTTTTGTTATTTGGTACCTTGTATAGGCACAGTTTCACTTGTTTGCCTGCTTTTGTTGGAGCCATCTCTAACCTCTCACCTCTGACAAGCGTACTTTTTATGGTATTGAGCTTTCTTGTCAATTTCTTTTTTTTTCCTTGGACATGTAAGCGCATTTAATTGACTTAATCCTTTTAGTCTTCCTGCTGACTCCCTGTGCCACTTTCAATTGATGCTATGTCGACCCTCACTAGCAGCCATAAAATAGACAGCCATTTTAGACTCCTCATATTCTCAAATATTGATCCTGTCTCTGTTCCCTTGAGGAGATCATAATTCATAACTGAATCTCCTCTAGCCTTGCCCCTGACATAATATGCCTGTCCCATCCAGTTACATTTATGGGATGCTTAAGTCTGGTCTGAGTCTATACACCTTTGTCTTTGAATATTAATAAAATCTATGTCTATATAATCCTGGTGGAAAGGTTATCAATAGTTTGATTCCTCAAAACTTCGAAAACTGTTATCTGATAGGCTAAATAAATACTATGCAGATGCACTTTACCGCTCAGATTTTTTTCCTGGCCTTGGATGGATGCTCTCTAAATCTACGTGGAATGAACTATCTCCAAAGTGGCCGAAGGCATATCCTTGTTAACTATTGTATTTAATTTCTAATTCATAACTACAGATATTTGTATTCTTTTATCTGATCCATCATAAGCAAATTCTTTAACAATATATTTACTTATTGGGATGATTGGTTGAGATTGAAAGAGAATCATAGAGGACGACAATTTATTCGCCCAGAAGTGTGCAGAACATATAATTTCGGTGAGCATGTATGTATATCCGAACCTATTTCAGGGTATTACTTGTTCAACTACACCCCAGCTTTGATTTTTTATGCTGCTCATCTCCTCACGAATTGTTCCTTATTCCTTGAAATAACAAATGTACTTGGTTTACATACGTAGAAATTTTCATTGCTTTGCGTTACTCTTTTCTCATTTAAGTGGGAATATCTGCTTTTCATACATCATAATACAAAGTCTCTCTCTCTCTCTCTCTCACACACACACAGAGACACACACACATTCAGATGTGCTTGTACAAGTTTGCTCACTCAAATGTAGACACTCTACCCTATTTTTTGTCTACACTCAGTCTAACTAAAGTTTGGGAATCTACTCATTTAGGTTGTTATTTAGAACTCAACAAAGAGGTATATATTTTCTCTCATTCATGTGCAGTTAGAGAAATTATTTGGAAATTGCATCAGTCTTCATCAGGAATAATAACACTCTAACTTGTCCTTATGGCTATAGTTTCCTTATGGATGCTGCTGTAGTAATTGTCTTGGTCAAGATCCCTGTTTATATATAAATCCTTTTTCTCCAAAAAAAAAATAGTTTCCTTTAAAAAATTTCTTTTTGGACCCTTATTGAGTTTCTTGCAGGGTTCTAGTTTGGGTCAGTTTTTCCAAAAATATCTGGAGCCTATTAAGCTGAATGATGTCCAGGTATGCAAAAATTTCACTTTAACCAGTATCCTTTTGGTTCTGCATTTCTCTTACAATGTAAATAAGTTTTGTTTCTGCTTTGAAAGGTTGATTGGAAGTCAATGAATTTGAGCTACCTAATGAAGGTATAATATACATTTCGGAAGTAAAAGTAAACCTTACAATAAAAGAAATTTTTAAAGAGAGTACCACTCAGCATTCCAGACATTTGTTGTCAACTAATGGTATTTACATATTATAGGACAAGTATGTTAAGCACTTTGCTGACATGGTCAAAAATGCAAGACCTGTCAGTGGAATTGATGCTGTTCTTAAGGCATATAATATAGACGGTGATGTGCGTATTCAGTACAGAGACCAGGCAGAATTTAAAAATGTAGCAGCTCAGTTTGGCATTTTTGAAGAATGGAAGGTAATATCCATTTGCCCAAGAATATTTTCTTATGAATCAACACAGGATGATTATATTTGATTGTTTTTGGTTGAAGCTAGGAGCCTAGGATTTGTCCTCTTGCATTGTCAATATATGGCCTTTTAATTGGAATACCCCGGACTATTTGTTTCTCTAGTTTGTAAAATGGAAACACAGGGTCTCCGTTTTCTCATCATTTTCCTAAAAAATGCTAGTATGAAAATTATTCCTGTATTTATAGGCAGTCTCTCTCTCTCCCCTCTTTCTCACAAATCTGACCTAGATTCACTTGCACACTCTTTGCAAGACGCAGAAAATTATGCATTTTGAATAATTTCGATTTACTAACCAAAGTTTTCCACTGCTTATGCTTTTTGTACACATGCATGTAGGTCTGTTCCCTGAAGTAGATATTGTTTAATATTATATTTATGCATTTCTTTTCCCAAAATAACACTCCTTCAGGATGGCATACCAAGGGCAGCATATAAAGGGGTTGTAGTTTTCCGATACCAAACGCCAAGACGTGTATTCCTAGTCGGTCCAAATTCTCTCCAGCAGCTTGGGATTGAACATGCTTAATAGAAAACGTGGTTAGTGAATACATACTGTTTACTTATGCTGTAACTTTTTCATCATGATTAAATAGCTTATAAAATAGCTTCATTTGTTGCATTCCTTTTTCATATATAAAATTTCTAAGTTAAAGGTAATCTGATACTGGTGAATGTATCTTCTTCTATCTTGTTTGTAGACACAGTTTCAAGCAACAATAGTTCTCATTTCAGGTCCAACAGTGAAGCATATGCAGAAATATAATTGCTTGGAAGCATGCAGACAAATCATATATTGATTATATTATCATGATTGCCTCAAAATAAATATACCGTGTTTGTTACTGCCCGAGTTATTTTAACTATTCATAGAGAGTCATGTTATCACGTGAAACACAACAATATGTATGTGGCAGGTGCGACATCTTCGTGGTCTTCAGATTGTCTTTCCGCGAAGATTAGTAGACTCGAGCAGAATCACAATTATAGGCAAAAAGAGTAATTATCTTTTTGCTCATGCTTTAACTCTCTTCTATCAGCACCTTTGAGGTAAGCATGTAATTGTGAGCTAACTTATAGCATTTTGCATCCATCCGACATTGTATCACATGAGAGGATATAGCATTTTCAAATTTTCCTGATAGTAATTGAATACATGGGGCTTTGATTCCCAGAGATCTTGCAAAAATTTTACTGTGTCCCTGTACCTTAACCATCATATATTTTTGGCATGGAATAGATGGGTTTTATACTACTAAGGAAAGTGATCTTACGTATTGGAACTGAGGGAGTTGTGTTAGCCTGTTAGGTTCTATACGTGAATGCTTATAGTCCTCTGCATCTTTTGGTCTTGTACATCATTGTTTGTGAGACTCCTGTGTTGGAACAAATTGGTTCTTCAGGAAAAGAGATGGGATTTACGGTAATTAGTGAAAAATAGTAGTCCAAGTGCACTAAAACCTAATGGTGCATTTTCTGTTTGATGGCCTAGTGTTCATTTATTCTGGTCTTGGATTACCAATCTAGACACTGAAACAGAATTTAAAGACAATCTTAACTGTTATGTAATTTTCATTAATGTTATGTTTCCATGCGAAATAAAATAAAAATAGCTACAACTTGAGATTCAAGATTCTTGTTTGGGCATAATATATAAGGAAGGTTTAATAGGTGGATACAAAATAGTAGGAGGGATATTAGGAGGTAGGTGATAACTAATTAAGCTAGTTTATAGATGGCCTTGCTCCATCAAAGATGTAACACAGTCATCAAACATCTCTTGAATAGACTTGAACTTGAATCCTAAATTCTTTAACCTGCTGGTGTCCAGCTCATAATATGGTCTATCAACTCTGTCGAACCTGAAATATATACATACATGTATAGTAGGTATAGACACGTTACGTCAATTCTAATTAAATATTTTATGGGGAGAGGAGGTGTTATCCTTGTACTTGCCTCTTTGGAATTGGTAGGGTTGGATATCGTGATGATAGAATTGATGTGAGCTCATCATTGTCCAAAACATTAGAGCTACAGAGGTATCGTCCGTGGGCCTCTTCCCGCTCATAAACCAGGATGTGGCAGAGCGCCACATCGTCTATATGTATATATCCCATCCTTCCATGCCATTGGAATTTTATGGTCTCCCCTGTTTATTTTATATTAACAACATCATATTGGCAAATTAAATGACCGATATATATGTTATGTGGGTGTATGTAACTGTACTTTCGGACTTCTTTTTTTTGTTAATTAGAGCACAAATATATAGCTAGCTATATATACGTTACCTTTAAGCAAGCCAAGAACATCAGCTGCAGTAGAACATAAATCAGGAGGTAAACTAGGTCCGATGACGAACGAGGGGAGAACTGTGACTAGATTGATGTTGTTCTCTTTGCAGAACTCCCATGCAGCCCTCTCAGCTAAGGTTTTTGATAATACATACCAAATCTTGTTGCACCAATAAATTAAATTAATTAAGAATATAGAAAGAAAAAAGTTTAAAGAGGAGAGGAGTGAAGAAGATAGTTTTTATGAAGGAAGAAGAGTTGAATAATTATAAATATTAGATATGAATGATACCTCGAGTCTCTCACAGAGTTCCACGGAACTCCAAGAAGACTCGTCCAAAGGCACATTTGGATTGAAATCGTCTCTTGCTCTTACGGTTGAAGAAGAAGAGGTGAGAACTACACGGCTTAATGATGGATTCCTTTTGCAGGAGCGTAGGACGTTCAGAGTTCCATCAATGGCTGGTTTTAAGATTTCTACCTATATATATACATAAAAATAAGTATGTTAATTGCAACATTGTGGAAAGAGCTATCTAATTTCTTTCTTTCTGCCTGCCTCTCTCTCTCTCTCTCTCTCTCTCTATATATATATATATATATATATATATATATATGCTTGCCTTGGGATCATGGGCAGGGCATCCAAGTACTGGAGAAGCAGTGTGGAAGACTCCAGCACAGCCAATGATGGCGGTATCGAAGCTGCCTTCCACAGTTAGTTCTGCCTTCACCAGTTGGAGTCTCTCTTTGGCCCCTTCCAGCTTCCGTAGATGAGCTAATTTCTTCTCATTTCCTGCAATATAATATAACATTTATGTATGAGCAATGTTTAAAAGGTATTAGGTGGAAGGTGAGGTGGAAGGTGGGCGGCCGGGGGCACCTAGGCGGGGTTTAAGCGAATTTTTTTATTTTAAGCCAATTTTAATATTTTATCTTACATTTATCTAAACAAAACAATAATATAAAGCAAAACAATCTATAATAAAAATAATAAAGGTTTTTGTTTAAAGTTCAAACACATCCATATTGTTAATGTCAGTTTAAACATAATCATGCAATTGTTCAAAATTTAAATATATTTTTAACGTATTAGTTTTATTCATAAACAAGATTGTTATTAAATAATAAGATTTAAAATTTCAAGAATTTAATTCAATATTAAAACTTAAGAAACTAAACATAAATTTAATAATTAAACTAAATATTACTAATGTATCATTATTTATATAATTTGAAGTTGGTACAAGTTTAAAAAATTACAGTTATAATAAAATTATTCATTTTGACTTATTGTTCACTTGTTGTGATTTGATATGCTACAACCTGTATTATGAATATTGAAAATTATTAGAAAAATAAAGATACCAAGATCTGGTTTAGTTAGTCATTAAAAAAAACCTCTTTATTTAGACCTCGTCTAGTCTTTGTTTAATTTTTTAAAGGGTTTTTTTTGTCGCCCTGAGCCTAGGTGAGGTGCTAAGGGGGTCTAGCGCTTCGGCGAGGCGCCAATGGGGGCCTAGCACTTAGGCGGGTCGTCAATGGGGGAGGGGGAGGGGGGGCTTAGCACCTAGGCAGGGATTTTTAGAATATTGTGTATGAGTCAATTAACTTAATAAGCTAGGTAGAGAGAATTAATTAATTAAAGGTACATAACCTAACCTGGATCTCTTACTGTCCCAATTACATGATAACCAGACAGGAGTAATCTCTTGATGAGCCATGAAGCCAGAAAGCCAGATGCACCAGTCACACACACTTTACCTTTCCTCATCGCTGCTGCTATTTCATCACCCCTTTCCAATTCATTCACTACCATGCATATATATATATATATATATATATATATATATATATATATATATATATATATATAGTCATTGGATTTTATTAAAATTGCAGGAACTATCTAGCTAGGAGTTAGGATGCAAGGAAGGTGAGTCATGCATGTAAATTGCAGGAACTATCTAGCTAGGAATTAGGATGCAAGGAAGGTGAGTCATACATGTTCCCCCTTCACCCCCCTCCCCCGCCCCCGGACCCCCGCCCCCAGCCCCCCAGCATAGCCACATAAAGAGAAACAAGGAAAAACAACACATAAAGAGACTTTCTTGGAAAATGTTTAGTTTAATATTTGGTGGCGTGATAATTGAATAATTAATGATAGTAATTTGACTTCATTTTATCCTTTGTATTATGAACAATAAGAAAACGAATATATATATATATATATATATATATATATATATATATATATATATATATATATATATATATATATATATATATATATATATATATTAGGAAAAAAAATGACAGATAAAAAGTGTTTTGTAATGTTTGTATGGACTTTGGATGGAACGGAAAAGAAAGGAAAATATTATAGTGTTGTTTATGAGTTTGTAGATGACAAATTTATTTTTCTCTCCCTTAAACAAACTCCCAACAATTAGAATATGAGTCAGTATGACGTATGTATATAAGTGGAATGGAAAAGAAATTAAAGAAATTAAGTCTCGATTTAATTTATTTTATCTTGTTGTATATACTTGCACGTAATTTAATCCCGCACACGTGGTTTTATGAGATCGATCAACGGTTAATCCACTCACCCACATCCCCCCTAAAATTGAATGACTAAACAAACAAAACACGAATTTTAAATTGAACACGACTGCCGCAGCTCTTCGGATCCAAACTCCAGTCTTTTCTTTATTTCTTTTCATTTTTTTCACTAATTTTATGTTTTAGATTAATAATTAATAATAATAATAATAATAATAATAATAATAATAATAATAATATGTGAATCTATTTTTTGCTCTCTTATTTTTTACATGTAGCATTCCCATTTATATTAAAAGGACGTTTAAAGTATAATTTTTTTTACATAAATTAAATAAAATATTTTTTTTAAAAGTTTATTCTTTGTGATTCTACATAATAAATACATAAAGTGATGTATCTTTCTCTTTTTATATACGGGTAAAAAGCATCTTAGATCAACACTATTTGATCGTTAATTTAATAATCTAACCATAGAGATGTAATGAACATGTAAAAATATGGAATTATGTACAATTTTGTTTAATTTGAGGCATAATATTATTTTTTTAATAGTGTAAATAATTTGTATATAAGTATATATTCC
Organism: Panax notoginseng; assembly: GCA_016801055.1. Lineage (NCBI taxonomy): Eukaryota > Viridiplantae > Streptophyta > Magnoliopsida > Apiales > Araliaceae > Panax > Panax notoginseng. The sequence goes on along the minus strand of CM029014.1, from coordinate 33,487,743 downwards.
GATATCTCAGATTTTAATAACTTCTTCATTATAAAGTTACAGATATATAACTTCAAATTAAATAAAATTTTACAAATTCTCATACTTTTGCATGCTTATTATATCAGTACGGTTAAATTATTACATTGATAACCTCAAATCATACAAAATTTTTGGTTCTCTTATCAAGTGCATTTTGATAGATATATTATTTGTTATTTTTTATAAATAAATGAGTTTTAAAAAAGATCTTGTAAAAATATCAATTTAACTGAACTTGTTCTAAATCCAAAAAGAGACATTTTAGCCAATTTAACAAAACAACTAATGGGCCCAAATGAGTTTCGTCAACTCATAAATGAGGCTCTGTACTATAATGTCACTGCCTGGCCTTCCGTCAAATTTTATACCGTCAAACAGTTTTTACACGGGATCCTTTCTTAAGTGATCTTTACCGTCACAAGTCCCGACTCTTCCATCTTTTATATGGTTCTTGATTACCTTTAATAAAAAATGATTAATATTTTGGTCATAATAAAAAGTGATTAATATTTTGGTCATGAGAATAATGATTAATGATTAAATGTTTTGAAAAAAATTTCTCTTTATTTTAAAGAATGATTCGTTTTTCTAATATTCTTATACCCACTTTCTGTCATGAACTGTATTACTAATTATTGTTGCGGATAATTATATTTTGTCAAGAGTTGTTTGTTCGTTCAATCATTAAACGAAGAGTCAAATTCTGTATAGAAAACGGAGAAACACACTGAGGAGTCTGACGGTTGGGGCCGCCGAATACAAACTGGAGAATAGGCTAACAATGAAGGCTTAATATTTTAGTACTCAATGACATGTTATCTGTGAATTAGGGTATAGCCGTATGTATATTTATAGATCACACTTCCTATTGCTCCGTCCCCGAGTTGGAATAGGATTTCTTATTATAGTAATTATCAATACTAAGATAGAAATCAATCTCCTTAAAGATGGGAAGTCGAAATCAATCAGAATTGTTCTCATAAAAGTAAGAAGTCAACCATAATCAAAACTGCAGATTCCTTAATGATCAAATCTCCTAACGAATATGTATCTCCATGTGGGAAAGTTCCGTCACGTGAGACTACTAAATCTACCGGACTCACAAGTGGCGTCAATGTTAACGCCAAGTTTCGTCTGCACGTCCAATCACCAAATTCACGCGCTTAAACCTGCACAGTAACGAAATCACACAGGAAGCTTGACGGCTTGGGCCGCCAGGTGATAGCTCCGATGCGAGAATGAGTACAGGCTGAATAAGGTTTAACAATGGAGGCTTTAGTATTTAGTGCTCAAAAATGCGTATTACCTGATAATTAAAGTTTAGCCTTGTATTTATAGTTGATCTCATCACCTTAGAGCTGATTCCCGAATTGTATTAGGACTCCTAAACATGGTAGTTACCTATGTTTGGGTCACACTCAATCTCCTTAAAAGGAAGAAGTTGGATATAATCTTAACACCTTCCTTTGGAGTTAGTATTTAAACATGATTTGAACTAGAATCCTTAACCATTCAAACTCCCTATCACACAAGACTCCATACGAGGCATAACCGTCTGTATGGGCCTAAGTCTCCTGAAAACCTCCAACTAGATCCGGACGCCGGCTGTATGGGCCCAAGTCTACCGAACACCTCCAACCAGATCCGGACCCCAGCCCAAAAGGGTTCGGTCGCCCGACCCCGAACACCATCAAACCCTTTACTGGCTTCGGCCCATTGGGCTCGACAGATCCTTTATAGATACGGCCGTCGGCACATATGGGGGTCGGCAGATCACACCCGAACATTGCCCCCCCAGTCTCTTGTTATAAAAAATTTATAATGAGAGACTTAAAGCAAATAAATACAGAATCCAAACAGTCCCTACACGATATCCAAGTACTGGGACCCACACGTCATCATTCGCCGCCCTAGGAATTTGTACCACACCAAAATATAAAAACCCTCTCCAAAAAACAATTGTGACACTTTCAAGAACATTTCTCTCTCAAATTTCTCTGCAACTGCATTTTTCGGCGAAGCACTATTCTCACCAGCTTTCTCCGATTAAAGCTTTCCTCCCATCTACCATCCCATCTTCACCATTTAAACTCCAATGGCAGATTCTAGCATCCCATCCTCCTCCAAAATTGAGTAAAACCCAGCTATCGACGTCATTCCCCACCCCAACACCATCATCACCACCGATTTTGTTCCTGTCGATTTACCGGCTCATCCACCTGACACTTCTATCCCTTCATCATCTGCAGCCACTAACCACTTAGAAACAAGAATACGAACCGTCTATTCATCGGAGGGTGACTTCTCCCACATAAACACCAAATCCACCATTCTCCCCTCCAAATTTTTGACATCCGAACCCTATTCAACATCCCGAAAGAGTATAAACTTCGGGTGCCAGAAGTAAATGAAAGAATGTACTGGCACCCTGAAGGTGAATGGGTCGCTATCCAACTCTGGGCCTTGAAGTATAGGGTTCGGTTCCTACTGCATGAATTCATATCTTCCTTCTTGGGCTTCGTGGGCATCAGGTTCGCACAACTTGTGCTGAACTCCTATATTCACCTGATAAGCTTCATCGCCTTATGCCGGGAGCAAGGAATCGCCCCGGGCTTAGACTTCTTTTTCGTCTTATTCAGCGTCGGCAGTCCAAGGAACCTGGGCTTCGACAGTTGAACCGACAACCCAACGGAGCCAACTTTATGAAAACTCCTTCCAACAACAAAGGGTGACACCCACAATGGATCTTCGTGAAGGGGATCGACCTCAAACTTCTCCCGAACTGGGCCATCCCTGAAGACCCCATTGTTAAAGTGTCTCGATTCTCGAAGGACCGCAAGGATGTCTTCAAAGAAGTCTACCAAAGACTAAAGAAGACCGAATGGGGATTATAGGTCTTATCTAACGAGGCCTGGCTCTACAAGCACGGAAGTAAGTTATTGATCCCGAACCTTTTCAACATTTAAATACAACCTTCAATTTACTTTCCGAATGATTCTTCTAACTTGTTTACTTTTCTGCAGTAACAATCTTTAAGCCCCGATGGAGTAGAAGAAACCTTCACTCCTCTAACCATTGAGCCCGAATCCATTCGCCAACCCATCACCGAGGAGTCTTCGAAAGAAGAGACCATTCCAATATCTAAACTTTCAATCAACTCTTATTCGGCCATAGCACCCCGAACCTCAAAGAATCCCGAGCCTTCCATCAAAAAGAACATAGTGAAGATGGATAGGTCGGAAAAGATGGCCTTATTGAAGAAAAGCAAAAAGAAGGCCCCCGCCAAACCATCTTCTCCAATCACTCCTAAGCCTTCCACTGCCCAACCTCTGCCTTCTACCGATCCTGAGGATCCAGAGGAAACCGAAGAGGAGACTCTCGAACCTCTCACCAAGAAGCGTCGCCGAACTGAAGATCCCGATCTCCAGATAAAAGAAGCTACCCCTGCAACAAATCAAACCACTACTGTCGAACCCTCCGGAGGAAAACCTTCAACGTTCTGGCCAAGAAGCCCTTCGGGGCCATTCCCCTTTGACCAACTCGAGCATTTCAGGCTAACGGTTTAGAGCATATACTTTTGAAGACTATTGTAAGACCCCAACTTTTTATGAATAAAGGTTTAATTTCTCTAATTATTATTTTGAATAATAAGGTGTTGATTTGATATAATATTTTAGTTATGGGTGAAATATGCAAATTTTACAAAGTAAGCAAGTTGTTATATAATATTCATTTGGTTGGAGAATATTTTTTTCTCGGGGAATATCCGTATGATGATGCAATCACTGGTGGACCACATAACGGAATAACAGTCGAATATAGAAAGTGACAGAAATAACTTTTTTATATAAATAGCGGTAAAACTTTTACCGTTAACTGTTGAAATACCCGGTGATAAAAGTACAGTAATACGCATGGTTGCACAGTATGACATGGTATTACATAGTATCTTTGATTATTGTATCTTGCGTAAGAAGTCACTCAGTTTCATTCAATAATTGCCACAGTAATTGTTGCATAGTATCTCATATTATTGATTCAATTATTATCACAGTATCATCTGCACAATATTTTATATTATTAAATCAATAATTGACACGACACAATTATTCATATTATTAATTAGCATTATTGGCAATGTCTAAAAAATTTTATCGAGAAAAGGGGTTAGGTTATATAATTACGCGCCAATAAGGATAAATTCTTATCGGAAAGCCTCCTCTTTCCTAGGAATGATCTGGTTGTTAATATTGTGAGCTTATAATATTATCTATGAATAATTATTATGAGGTGGATATTGGTTCAATTTTGATATAAATGAATGAATTTGTTGAAAGTTTGACAATTATTTTCTCTGATAAAATATTCATTCAAATATATTATTATAATATTATATTATAATAATGTGATAGGGCAAAGGGTCAAAAAAAACCCCTGATATTTATTCCGATGTCCCACTTGCACCTTAAACTAATTTTTTTTTCCAAAAGTACCCTTAACGTTATATTTTTGGGTCGCCCGTGCCCCTGCCGTTAACAGAAGACAAACGGAGTTTAAATGTGATGACGTGACAGGCTTAAATATAAAATATATTATAAATAAAACAATATATATCATTTAATCAAAACAAAAAATACTGAAATTCAAAAAAAAAAAGCATAACATATTTACATCATTTAATTAAAATAATAAAATTCAAATTATTTTGGTAACTAATCAAAGCAAATAATTAAATAAAATAAGTTGTATAACATATTTACATCATTTAATCAAAATACTAAAATTCAAAACATAACATATTTACATCAAATACTAATTAAAAAAAATACTAAAATACTAATTAAAAAAATACTAAAATACTAAAAAAAATCAAATTAAAAAAAATACTAAAATTCAAATTATTTTGTTAATTAATTAAAACAACAAAAAATCAAATTATATCATTAAAATACTAAAATCATAATACTAAGTACTAATTGATAAAAAAAATTTAAATTACTAAAATCATAATACTAAATAATATTTTTAAACTATATAAAAATTTGATAATGTAATAATCTATACATAATAGTATTTGTTATAAATAATATAAATAATTTGATAATGTAATAATCTATACATAACAGTACATGTTATAATTTGATGATGTAATAATATTTTTAAAAAATGTATTCAAAAATTTAAATTACATCATAATATTTTTAAATTGATATGATTTTTAAAATTAATATTAAAAATTACTAAAATAATCATAATACTCCAGTTTTGAATTTTAAAAATATTATTCAGTATTATGATTTTAGTAATTTAAAATTTTTATATCAATTAGTATTTAGTATTATGATTTTAGTATTTTAATGACGTAATTTGAATTTTTGTTGTTTTGATTAATTAACAAAATAATTTAAATTTTAGTATTTTTAGTATTTTTTTAGTTTGATTTTTTTTAGTATTTTAGTATTTTTTTAATTAATATTTTAGTATTTTTTTAATTAGTATTTGATGTAAATATGTTATGTTTTGAATTTTAGTATTTTGATTAAATGATGTAAATATGTTATACAACTTATTTTATTTAATTAGTTATTTTGATTAGTTAACAAAATAATTTGAATTTTATTATTTTGATTAAATGATGTAAATATGTTATGCTTTTTTTATTTTGAAATTTAGTATTTTTAGTTTTGATTAAATGATATATATTATTTTATTTAGAATATATTTTATATTTAAGCATGTCACGTCATCACATTTTAATCCCGTTTGTCTTCTGTTAATGGCAGGGGCACGGGCGACCCAAAAAATATAACGTTAAGGGCACTTTTGAAAAAAAAATTAGTTTAGGGTGCAAGTGGGACATCGGGATAAACATCAGTGGCTTTTTGACCCTTTACCCTAATGTGATAATATAATAATATTTTTTTTATAATTTAAATGGTAATATTATTATTATAATATATAATTTTTAGCATGTGAATAAAAGTAGAGTGAAGGTTAATATTTTGATTTTGAATTCTTTCCGTGCACATTTTAAATTCTTTTTTTGCACATTCTTTTCTTGTTTTGGTGGGTTGATAAGTGCCTGCAAGCATGTTTCCAAATTGGTGGGTCTCACCCATAAGAAAAATAAGTTAGGCAGAGAGGAAAATGAGGAAGTTAGGCAGAGGAGAAAATAAAAAGGTTAGGCAGGCTGCTTAACTTTTCCTCCTCCATTGCACTATAAAAGCGGGGTTACCCCTCCTTCCTAAACACACCTTCAATATCAGAAATTCTTATTCTATAGTATTGTGAGTATTTCTCTTGAGTATAAGAATACTTTTAGTGTAGCTTTTTGTGCAAGATTTTCTCAGAATAATATCCGATATTCCAGTCAAATCCAGTTTCTACTAAGGTAAATGATATTATTTTATTGCAATACTCGTAAGAAATATTATTTTCTTTCATACTCTATATTATGTAAGGAATATTATTTCATTTCATATTCCTAAATTTAAACTTACTATGGCAAGTATTGCTTCTATAGTTTCTGAAATGATTAGAAATTCCTTAAGTTTTGCGCTTCATCTAATATCATTTCACTGGAATATTGGTCTGAACTTTCTTATTAAATTTTGAACTTTTCATGTCTAGGTACTATTTATACGGTACTATTCATACATACGGTACTATTCATACGGTACTATTCACGAGTATTATTTACAACATAATTTAATTTTTTTTTTTGTCAAAATTATTTTTGATACATGAATATCATTCTTAAATTTTACTTCACAAATAGTTATCATGTTGATAATTTGGACATATTTGAACTCTGGATAAATTGAATTAGAATTCTCTAATATTTATCCTTTATCTCACTTGATTGAATCTTTATATCATTGTTATCATCCTCATGCTTATACTGGAAGTCATCTTTGGCCCGTATTGCAAAGATAGATTGTTGATTGGTATGATTATGACCAGAAATTGTGTATTGGAATAATCATAATCTTTAATGTTACATATAAGGTTTGTGGTGAAAGTCCTCTTTGGCCCGTAGTGCATAGATGGACATGTGTTTGGCATGATCATGACCACTGGTGATACTAACGAATATCATTGGCCTGTAGTGCATGGATAATTCGTTGATTTGAAATATTTATTGAATGATGTTACAGGAATAAAATATTGATGATGGACTTTTAAATCATAGAAGATAGTAGATATCATGCTCTACTTGACTCTTCTAATATATTGTTGTTTCCGCTACAATTGTATTCTAAAACTTGTTGTCTATTGTATTCTATCAGATTTTTTTCTGTTGAGGACTAAGGATAATTTGTTCTATATTATCTTAGTCATAATATTTTTTATTGGGCTAGTTGAGCTCATTCTTTTCCTTTTGGTTCCATTGTTCTTCTCAGGAGGCGAGAATGTAGCTGGGACTAGTTGGGGAGTGGAGTAATGGTTCAAGATGGTTATTATAGCAGTCCTTACTATTTTATAAAATAGTGTAACAATAATTGTAATGAGGATTTTATTTGAGTTTGGATATTGTTTACAAGACAATATTTGTATTAAAACTCTTAGCGTATATGTTATCGTATTTTGCACGAGAGTTGTATTAATGAAGTTTGTATTTGATTTATGTACCATGTATTTGGCGACTTAGAATGAGTTGTATGGACCTATTTTGGGGGCGTCACAGTTGGTATCAGAGTTTAGGGATATGATCTCTAGTGGAGATCTGGGATTAGAACTAGGAGGGGAGAGACGAGTAAATCCTTCGCTAGTGTGTCCTACCTAAGCTTATTTGTTATTGGTCGGTCAGAATATATGGTTAATATGTGGCATGACAATTTTTTTAATTAACCCTTATTTTGTGGCAGTGTTTGAGAATGACATCTGAAAATTTTGAGATAAGTAATGGAGCACATGAGACTGTTGAGACACCGCCAATCAATAACCAGGATAATGTGCATCAGGAAGACAATAATCCTCATGTAAACAACAACATCGACCAAATGATGAATGATGGAATGTTTAGGAGCTTTCTACAATTCATACAACTCCAAACGAGAGAAACTCATGTTCAAAATGTAGGTGAAAATTATGGCAACTCACGGCTGGTCACTGCTAAGAAATTTAAGGAGTTGGGACCGCCGGAGTTCTTGGGAAAGCCAGAACCACTCAAGGCAGAAGCATGGATTAAGCAGATCACCAAGATATTTGATGTCTTGGGATGCACTGAAGAACAAAAGGTTCCCTTCGCCACCTTTATGTTGCGCGGAGAGGCAGATTACTGGTGGAAATCCTTAAAACATACTCATCTGTCCGCACTTAAGATGTCTTGGGAGAGGTTCCAAGAATTATTCAACGATAAGTACTTTCCAGAAAGTATTCGTCACATGAAAGAGGTAGAATTCATCAAACTAGAGCAGAACAATATGACTGTATCGTAATACGAGGTAAAGTTTGCGGAGTTATCCCGGTTTGCATCTCATTTGGTGGATAATGAGGAACAAATGACGCGAATATTTCTAAGAGGTTTGAAACCCGAAATTCGTCAACACCTCATCTCTCATAAACTCTGTTTGTATTCAGATGTTATAAATAGAGCTCAGTTATTGGAGCGGGATTATGAGTCAGCTCAACCAAAAGACAGCAACCGGCAACAAGATAATAGTCATATCAATGGCAACAGTCATCGAAGTAGTGATAGCTAACGTGTCAGAAATGGTAACCACTTCGGTGTTAATTATGGCCAAGATAATAGAAGAAATAATTCAAGTGGAAATTTCAAGAAGAGAAGATTTAGCAATAACGAAAAGACATCGGCAGCAGCACCAGCACCAGCAACAGCAACAGTTTCTAGGGTAGGAGAAAGACTGCCAGTTAGATGCTACAGATGCAGAGAGGAGGGATACATAAGTCCAAACTATTCAAAGCCTTCCAAGGTATGTTTTAGTTGTGGAAAAGACGGTCACATAGCTCGATTTTGTCCTGTAGCGAATTCAAGAGCAGCTGGGACGGTGGCACTAAAGGCAGTCACGGGCAAAACAAAGTTAGTGGTTCAAGGGAGAGCGTTTATCGTGACGTCCAACCCGAATGAAGTTATCACGAGTAAGCTAATCTCTTGTAAAGTCTATACCTTATTAGATACCGATTCTACCCATTCTTTTATTTCACCTACTTGTGCTCAACGTTTGAACTTAACTCCTGAGAAATTAGACTTTGACTTATCTGTTGAAACTCCGTTAGGAGAAACCTTCATTACATCCACTGTTTATAAATCTTGCTTGTTCAAATTGGCACCATCACATTACCTGTTGATCTCATCTCTTTGAAAATACTTACATTCGATGTGATTTTAGGGATTGATTGGTTAAGTACTCATCATGCTAAAATTGATTATTTTCGTAAGGTTGTTAGTTTTCATATTCCTAACCAACCTGTTATGAGAATTCAAGCAACCAAACCACTAAATTCAATCACTGTCATATCAAGCCATAAAGCCATTTGTTTATTGAAAAACGGATGTCAAGCTTTCTTAGCCCATGTCATGAATTTAAACAAAAATAAGTCATATTTGAATGGTATTTTTGTTGTTAATAAATTTTCTGATGTATTTCTCTAAGAACTTCCTGGTCTACCCCCAAAGTGTGATATCGAATTTTGTATTGACCTTGAACTCGGTACAAAATCTATTTCTAAAACCCCATATCGAATGGCTTCTATTGAACTTCAGGAGTTAAAAACCCAACTACATGAGTTGTTAGACATTGGTTTCATTCGTCCTAGTACATCTCCTTGGGGTGCTCCTGTTTTATTCGTAAAGAAGAAAGATGGGAGTATGCGACTTTACATTGACTATCGGGAGTTGAACCATGTCACCATCAAAAATAGGTACACGTTACCTCGTATTGATGACTTTTTTAACCAGTTACAAGGTGCTAAATTCTTCTTAAAGATCGATCTTTGTTCCGGATATCATCAGTTAAAAATTAAAACTGATGACATTCTAAAGAATGCTTTCAGAACTCAGTACGGGCATTACGAATTCCTAGTCATGTCTTTTGGATTGACTAATACTTCTACTGCTTTCATGGATATGATGAACCGAGTATTCAAGGAATATTTAGATCATTTTGTGATTGTCTTTATTGATGACATCATCATCTACTCCAAAAGCCGTGAATATCATGAGCAACAGTTGAAGCTGATACTCCAAAAGCTTCGTGAAAATAAGTTATACGCCAAGTTGAAGAAATACGAGTTCTGGTTTGAGGAAGTAGCATTCCTTTGGCACGTGATATCAAAGTATGGAATATCAGTTGACCCGACAAAGATTGAAGCAATACAAAGTTGGGAGCAACCTAAGTCAGTAACCGAAGTACGTAGGTTTCTGGGTTTAGCTAGTTATTATCGGAGATTCGTGGAAGGATTTTCTCGAATCACTACTCCATTAACTCAGCTGACTCAAAAAGATACAAAATTCGGGTGCAGCGAGGAATGTGAGAAAAGCTTCCAAGAACTCAAGAGGAGACATATTTCAGCACCTGTTCTAACAATATCATCAGGTTCGGAAGGATTTGTCATCTACAACGATGCTTCAGGCAGAGGTTTAGGATGTGTTCTCATACAACATGAGAAAGTTATAGCCTATGCCTCACGACAACTCAAAGAATATGAGATAAATTATCCTACTCATGATCTAGAGTTGGCAGCAGTCATTTTCGCGTTAAAGATCTGGAGGCACTAGCTGTATGGGGAGAAAGTGGAGATCTATACAGATCATAAAAGCCTCAAATATTTCTTCACCCAAAAGGAACTCAACATGCGACAACGATGTTGGCTCGAACTGTTGAAAGATTACGACCATACCATTCAATACCACCCTGAAAAAGCGAACGTGGTAGCTAACGCGTTGAGTAGAAGATCATATGCGGGTACGAGTGTGATATTGTGAACGCAAAGACCAATTTTGTATGACTTACAAAGGATGGAGATAGAGTTAAAAACTCCAAGGACCCACGTGATGATGTCAAATATACGAGTAGAACTGACTTTAATCGATAAAGTTAAAGCTTCTCAAGCCATAGACCCGGAGTTGATACGTATGAAGGGGAAAGTACAAGAAGGTGCTATTCCAAAAGTAAGAATCGACGAAGAAGGAATATTTTGAGTCAACTCCAGACTTTATGTTCCGAACGATTCTGAATTGAAGTGTAAAATCATGATGGAGGCATACAACACACCATTTTCAATCCATCCTGGAAGTACTAAAATGTATCATGATCTTCGACATACATTTTGGTGGAGAAATATGAAGAGAGATATCGCGGAGTTTGTTTCAAGGTGTTTAACTTGTCAACGTGTCAAGGCGGAGCATCAAGTACCAAAAAGCCCATTGCAATCGCTTAAAATTCTAGAATGGAAGTGGGAGCACATCAACATAGATTTCGTTACTGGTCTTCCCAAGGTTTCTCAAGGCATAAATGCAATTTGGGTCATTGTCGATAGATTAATCAAGTTTGCTCATTTCTTACCTATACGAGAAACTTATTCACTTGAACGTCTTGCTCGAATGTATATAACTGAGATTGTGCGATTGCATGGTATGCCAGTATCCATAGTCTCTGATCGAGATCCAAGATTCACTTCACGATTTTGGGTCAGTTTGCAGAAAGCTATGGGCACTGATCTACGATTCAGTTCTGCATATCATCCTTAAACGGACGGGCAATCAAAAATGACTATTCAAACTCTTGAAGATCTATTGAGACTCTGTGTTATAGACTTCAAAGGAAGTTGGGACAAGTATTTACCATTGGTGAAATTCTTCTACAACAACAGTTATCAAGCAAGTATAGGCATGACTCCATTCGAGGCGTTGTATGGACAAAAGTGTCGTTCTCCAGTATGCTGGGACGAGGTGGGTGAAATAACGTTGTTGGGACCAAAAATGGTACGCATGACTACGGAAAAGATTTAAATGATCCGGTAACGTATACAAACCTCACAAGATCGACAAAAGAGTTATGTTGATCTTCATTGAAGGGACGTGGAATTCAATGTTGGAGATCATGTATTGTTACGTGTTGCTCCATGGAAAGGAGTTACGAAATTTGAAAAGAGAGGAAAGCTCAGCCCTCGATTCACTGGTCCATTTGAAATCCTCAATCGATTAAGAACTGTGGTCTATAGACTCGCTTTACCGCCAAGTATATCTCGTGTTCATAATATTTTTCACATATCCATGCTATGTAAATATGTGAAAGATCTGAACCATATTATTGAATTAGAACCAGACGAGATAACAGAAGATTTAACGTATGAGGAGGTACCTGTTAAAATCATGGATAAGAAGGAGCATATTCTACGCTCAAAGGTTATACCTCAAGTCAAAGTTTTATGGAGAAACCACGATATTGAGAAAATGACCTGAGAGTTAGAATTTGAAATAAAAACAAGGTATTCTCACTCATCGACATACCAGGTACGTACATCAATTTCGAGGACAAAATTTCATAAGGAGAAGAGGTTGTAAGACCCCAATTTTTTATGAATAAATGTTTAATTTCTTTAATTATTATTTTGAATAATAAGGTGTTGATTTGATATAATGCTTTAGTTATGGGTGAAATGTGCAAATTTTGTAAAGTAAACAAGTTGTCATATAATATTCGTTTGGTCGGGGAATATCCGTACGACGGCGCAATCATTAGTGGACCACATAACGGAATAACGGTCAGATATAAAAAGTGATAGAAATAACCTTTTTATATAAATAACGACAAATTTTTTACCGTTAACTGTTGAAATACCCGGTGATAAAAGTACAGTAATACGCGTGGTTGCACAGTAGTACACGGTATTGCACAGTATCTTTGATTATTGATTCTTACATAAAAAGTCACTCAGTTTCATTCAATAATTGACATAGTAATTGTTGCACAGTATCTCATATTATTGATTCAATTTTTGTCACAGTATCATCTGCACAATATTTTATATTATTAAATTAATAATTGACACGATACAATTATTCATATTATTAGTTAACATTATTGGTAATGTCTAGAAAATTCTGTCGAGAAAAGGGGTTAGGTTATATAATTGTGCGCCAATAAGGATAAATCCTTATCGAAAAATCCACTCTTTCTTGGGAATGATCTGGTTATTAATATTGTGAGCTTATAATATTATCTATGAATAATTATTATGTGGTGGATATTGGTTCAATTTTGATATAAATGAATGAATTTGTTGAAAGTTTGGCAATTATTTTCTCCGATAAAATATTCATTCAAATATATTATTATAATATTATATTATAATAATGTGATAATATAATAATATATTATTTTTATAATTTAAATGGTAATATTATTATTATTATAATATATAATTTTCAGCATGTGAATAAAAATGGAGTGAATGTTAACATTTTGATTTTGAATTCTTTCTGTGCACATTTTAAATTCTTTTTCTGCATATTCTTTTCTTGGTTTTGGTAGCTTGATAAGTGCCTGCAAGCATGTTTCCAAATTGGTGGGTCTCACCCATAAAAAAAATAAGTTAGGCAGAGAGGAAAATGAGGAAGTTAGGCGGAGGAGAAAATAAAAAGGTTAGGCAGACTGCTTAACTTTTCTTCCTCTATTGCACTATAAAAGGGGGGTTACCACTTCTTCTTAAACACACCTTCAATATCAGAAATTCTTATTCTATAGTATTGTGAATATTTCTCTTGAGTATAAAGATACTTTGAGTGTAGCTTTTTATGCAAGATTTTCTAAGAATAATATCCGATATTCCAATCAAATTCAGTTTCTACTAAGGTAAATGATATTATTTTATTGTAATACTCGTAGAAAATATTATTTTCTTTCATACTTCATATTATGTAAGGGATATTATTTCATTTCATATTCCTAAATTTAAACTAACTATGGTAAGTATTACTTCTATAATTCCTGAAATGATTAGAAATTCCTTAAGTTTTGCGCTTCATCTAATATCATTTTATTGGAATATTGGTCTGAACTTTCTTATTAAATTTTAAACTTTTAATGTTTGGGTCTATTCATACGGTACTATTTATACATACGGTACTATTCACAACATAATTTAATTTTCTTTTCTGTCCAAATTATTTTTGATACATGAATATCATTCTTAAATTTTACTTCACAAATAGTTATCATGTTGACAATTGGACATATTTGAACTTTGGATAAATTGAATTAGAATTTTCTAATATTTATCATTTATCTCACTTGATTGAATCTTTATATCATGTTATCATCCTCATACTTATACTGGAAGTCATCTTTGGCTCGTAGTACAAAGATAGACTGTTGATTGGTATGATTATCATTAAGAATTGTGTATTGGTATAATCATAACCTTTAATGTTACATATAAGGTTTATGGTGAAAGTCCTCTTTGGCCTGTTGTAAGACCCCGAATTTTATGAAATAAAAGTATTCAATTTTTCTTATAATTATTATTCAGTAAATGGTTAAATTGATAAATGTTAAAGTTAAGGGTGATATATGAATTTTTTTCAAAATATACAAGTGGTTATAAAATATTTATTGTTATCGGAGAATATTCGTTTGGTCGTGTAATATTCTTTCTGTCGGGGAATATTCGTACGACGACGCAGTCATTTATGGGCCCCATAACAGAATAACTGTCGGGTAAAAAAAACGACAAATTTGAGTTTTTACAAATAACGGTGTAGTTGTTACCGTTAACACTATTGGAATACCCGGTGGTTAAAATACAGTAATACGCGTTATTACACAGTAGCACACGGTATTGCATAGTATTTTTGAAATTATTGATTCTTACGTAAGAAGGCACTACTCAATAATTGTTACAGTAATTACTGTTCAATATTTTATTTTATTGATTCAATAATTGCTACGTTGAAATTTTATATTATTGTTATTCAATAATTGTCATACACAGTATTTCCCATTATCAGATCAATAATTCATATTATTTGAATAATATTATTAGATAACATTATTGGCAATGTCTAGAAAGTTCTGTCTAAGGAGAGGTTTGGTCACCTAATTGCGCGCCAGTAAGGAGAAATTTTTATTGGAAAGCCCCATCTTTCTTGAGAACGGTCTGGTTGTCATAAATGTGATTCTGTAATATTATTTGTGAATAATTAATTATTGATTCATATGATAAGGAAATATTTATTTTATGTGGATATAAATGAGGGATATATTTTTGTGGTTAAAGATGAAGGAGTTAATGTTGAGGTGTTATATCTGTATTTTTGTCGGAACGGAGGTATTGAAAATCAAATTAGGGTTTTTAAGATATTTTGCGAGGGTTATAATTTTTAATCCGACCGTTGGATCGTGGTAATATTTGGATATGTTATACATATATAAGTTGAGTATATGTCCACAAATTTTGAACCGTTAAAAATGAACGTATGATTTGTTATGAATTTTACGAGATGACTGGTTCAGAAATTGTTGAATTTTCAGAGTTAATCATTTTGGTGGAAAATTCTAGAATTGGTGGGCCCCACTCTTGGTTGGTGAAGAAATATGCTGAGATTTTTATTCAAATGTGGTGGGTGGGAATAGTAACAGGTAAAGCCATCATGTTACAGGTTAAGTCTGATTCGGCGTGCTAACATTTTCCTATAAATAGATGGCTAAGTTAGAATTGAAAATCACACCAGAATTCATAAGTTTTCTCACTTTCTCTCTCTAGATTATTGAGTGTATTTTGTGAGTATTTAGATACTCTGTGAGTTTCTATTCATCAGTGCAAGTTTCCTTCAGCCTTATACCGATCAGAAGTACTGCTCTTTTGAGGTAAGGGATAGTAAGAGATTTTAAGGGTTATTATGTTTTTCAGTTCGTAATTCTTCTGACCTTCAGAAAATTCTGGAAAAATTTGAAATGATATTTTGATGAGTTTTATTGATTGTGTCCAAAAATGGCGATTTTTGGATGTATAGATTAAGAGTTATGAATTTTATGAGAAAAAACTATTTTAAAAGTAACCGCTTATAACTCCTTGTGGTTAACTCCAAAATTGATGAAATTTTTATTGAAAGTATATCTATATAATATCAATGTACTCTGTAAATTTCGGAATTTTTGGATAAAAGTACAATTTATGATAAATATCTAAATATTCGGCGGTTTTGGCCATATGAAAAATAGTAAATGAGTTTTAAAAATTTTGAGAAAAATATATGTTCAATATGGGACTATATTCTGCTAAATCTCAGAAAAGAAATATTTTTAGAACTGATTTGGTATTTTCATGAAAATGAACTAGTTATGAGTAAATGAATTAAATATGTTATGTGAAGTAAGAAAATTAGAAAATAAGATTTTATGGCTTGAGAATCCTATATGAGGTATATGCAGATTTTTGATGAGGGTTTTGGTTATTGGAAATGAAATATTATGAGTTTGGCATTTTAGGATGATTAAATGCATTATTTAGTAAAGTGTAAACAATTAAAATAAATTGTTTATAAACTTAAGAAATATTATTCTTTCAATATCATTATACCGAAATATTGGTATGTATTTTATTGTGGAATTTCTACCTTTTTGTGTCTAGTTACTATTCACGAGTTACTATTCACGAGTTACTATTCACGAGTTACTATTCACGAAAAAATTTATTTCTTTTTCTAACCAAATTATAGTTGATTTACGAATATTACTCTTGAGATTAAAACTAGATGTTGATCATATTATTTTTATTATTATATATAACATTTTTATAACCCTAATGATGATATTTCTCTTTGACTTGGGTGTAAAGATGGGTAGATTTTTGATATGATCATGACTATGGGTTCTCTTTGGCCAGTAGTGCAAAGTTGAATTATTGATTAGTATGATCATGACCATTGAATTTATAAGTGAATATCTTTAGTTTAAGTGCAAAGGTGAATTGATCAACATGGTTATAATTATTGTTTATATAAATTCTGAAATTATTATATATTTTTTTGAGATATTAATATATTTGGCATGTAGTACAAATATGAACTGTTGATGAATATATTTGGCCGTAGTGCAAATATGAACTGTTGAGGAATATCTTTGGCCTGTAGTGCAAAGATGAAATATTGATGAATATCTTTGGCCTGTAGTGCAAAGATGAATTGTTGATGAATATCTTTGGCTCGTAGTGCAAAGATGATATGTTGTTGAATATCTTTGGCCAGTAGTGCAAAAATGAACAGATGTTGAGATAAACATGACCAATTGGTGATACAAATGAATATCTTTGGTCGTAGTGCAAAGATGAAGTTATTAGTATGGTTATGAACAAGAAATGTGATTTGGTGTAACCATGATCTTTGATGTTTCAGGTAAAGATAAGTGATGAAAATTATCTTCGTCCTGGATGAGAAGAGGAATTTAGAACTACAGTTATGATTATGAGTTATTAATATAATTGTGGACCAGAATTGTTGATTGATGTTACAGGGATAAAACATTGTTGGTGGATTTTTAACATGGAGAAGATAATAGACTTTATAGTCTATTTGACTCTTCTAATGGATTGCTCGTTCCGCTGCAACTATGATTGAAATTTTTATCATTTACCATATGTTATAAATCTCTGATTTATTATTGATGAAGGCTATTGATAATTTAATTATCTTTAGTCATGATATTCTTTACTGAGCTAGTTGTGCTCACCCTTTTGCTTCACAATTTCTTTCAGGTAATAAGAGTGTAGCTGGGTCGAGCGAGGGTAACGGGGAAATAGAACGGTGGTCTCTAGCTGTGGATATTCTCCCGAAGCAGTATAGAAAAGTTCATTTAGTAGTTTTATTTGGTGAATCCAATAGGGTAAGGTGTACCCAACGTTGAAAGGGTGGTTTGCCACTATCATACAAGATGTCTAACGACATACAACCTCGTGTCATCATAAGACAGTGATGTGCTCATCCACTTGCTGAGTATATATACGAGCACTACCTATATAATCTTGGTGTTTGTTTGAAGTATAATTCTCAATTAGAGATAGTAGAGATAATGATATGTCAAGAGAAGACTCACCATTGGGAAGAATATGATAGTAATCTTCTCGTTTTTCTTTGGGGTCTATTGGGTCAACCAAGGATAATTCTGTGGCCATATGATATCTATCATAACCTAGACGCATGGCCTCCCATGTACGAAGGTTTCCTTGAGCACTTCCTAAAGATTCTAATTTCTAAAATAGTTTTTGACTATACCTTTATGTAAGGTGTTACTGTGAGGTGCTGTCCACGGTTGGGATATGTGTCACATTTGGTATATATTTGTATTCAAACTCACAGCATATGTATTGTTGTATTTTGTACGACAATTGTTGTAATAGAGTTGTAGTTGTTTTCTGTACCATGTATTTGGCGACTCAGAATAGGTTGGATGGAATAGACCTATTTTAGGGTTGTCACATTTGGTATCAGAGCTTAGGGATATGATCTCTGGCGGAGATCGAGGAGTACAACTAGGAGGGGAGAGATGAGTAAATCCTTCGCTAGTGTGTCCTACCTAAGCTTATTTGTTGGTCAGTTATAATATTGGGATATTATGTGATATGTTAATTTATTTAATTAACCCTTGTTTTATGGCAGTATTTGAGAATGACAGCTGAGAATGCTAACAATGGAGTGAATGAGACTGTGGGGATACCTCTAATCACTAACCGTGATAATATTATGTCAAACGAAGAAGGAATTAGAGATATCCATGTGGTGAGTGTAGAATTGATAGTTGCACCCGAGATAGTCGCAGAGGTAACAGCTGAGACTGAGGAAGAAGAAGTACCTGAGGAGAGTTTATTAGAGGTATTATATGATCAAAATGTAGAATTTCATAATCGTATTCATGAGTTAGAAGAGCAGGCAGAAGAACGACAGGCGGTCGTGGAACAAAAGGATGCAACAATTCAAGCTTGTGTTACCCGATATGTGATGCTTGAACAGAAGCATTCTTTGGCAGAGTATAAGATGATAAAAATGGAATCTGAGCTGAAAGAAGAAAAAACTGAACGAGTGAGAATAAGTGATGCATGGGCAAAAGCCGCACGACACGTGGATATTGTGGAAAGAGATGTTCGATCTAAGAAGGCTAAAATAGATGATATGAATTTCTCTTTTTAGAAAGCAATTGGGAAAACCCAACATCGAGTTTTGAATTATCCTGTACATAGCGGTCAACCTGAATCTGATATAGATCGAAGATTGATGATTCAGATCATGAATGAGGAGTACGAAGAGGCAGTTGAGGGAGGAATATGTCCTATAGAAAGGTATATTCCAACGGTAATGATGACGCCAAATGCTGCTCCAGACAAGTCAAAGCCGAGTAGTTCGAGGGATGGCGGTTGTCATGACTTCCCAACAAATGAGGAACCCAAATAAAGTTATCATGGGAGATGAGCAATGGAGAAATCATGATGATCTGAGAGATAGAATCTGAAATGGAAGCAATGTATTCTCAACTCTTCGAAATACCAGGTACGTAAATTTCGGGGACGAAATTTCATAAGGAGGGGAGATTGTAAGACCCCGAATTTTATGAAATAAAAGTATTCAATTTTTCTTATAATTACTATTCAGTAAATGGTTAAATTGATAAATGTTAAAGTTAAGGGTGATATATGAATTTTTTTCAAAATATACAAGTGGTTATAAAATATTTATTGTTATCGGAGAATATTCGTTTGGTCGTGTAATATTCTTTCTGTCGGGGAATATTCGTACGACGACGCAGTCATTTATGGGCCCCATAACAGAATAACTGTCGGGTAAAGAAAACGACAAATTTGAGTTTTTACAAATAACGGTGTAGTTGTTACCGTTAACACTATTGGAATACCCGGTGGTTAAAATACAGTAATACGCGTTATTACACAGTAGCACACGGTATTGCATAGTATTTTTGAAATTATTGATTCTTACGTAAGAAGGCACTACTCAATAATTGTTACAGTAATTACTGTTCAATATTTTATTTTATTGATTCAATAATTGCTACGTTGAAATTTTATATTATTGTTATTCAATAATTGTCATACACAGTATTTCCCATTATCAGATCAATAATTCATATTATTTGAATAATATTATTAGATAACATTATTGGCAATGTCTAGAAAGTTCTGTCTAAGGAGAGGTTTGGTCACCTAATTGCGCGCCAGTAAGGAGAAATTTTTATTGGAAAGCCCCATCTTTCTTGAGAACGGTCTGGTTGTCATAAATGTGATTCTGTAATATTATTTGTGAATAATTAATTATTGATTCATATGATAAGGAAATATTTATTTTATGTGGATATAAATGAGGGATATATTTTTGTGGTTAAAGATGAAGGAGTTAATGTTGAGGTGTTATATCTGTATTTTTGTCGGAACGGAGGTATTGAAAATCAAATTAGGGTTTTTAAGATATTTTGCGAGGGTTATAATTTTTAATCCGACCGTTGGATCGTGGTAATATTTGGATATGTTATACATATATAAGTTGAGTATATGTCCACAAATTTTGAACCGTTAAAAATGAACGTATGATTTGTTATGAATTTTACGAGATGACTGGTTCAGAAATTGTTGAATTTTCAGAGTTAATCATTTTGGTGGAAAATTCTAGAATTGGTGGGCCCCACTCTTGGTTGGTGAAGAAATATGCTGAGATTTTTATTCAAATGTGGTGGGTGGGAATAGTAACAGGTAAAGCCATCATGTTACAGGTTAAGTCTGATTCGGCGTGCTAACATTTTCCTATAAATAGATGGCTAAGTTAGAATTGAAAATCACACCAGAATTTATAAGTTTTCTCACTTTCTCTCTCTAGATTATTGAGTGTATTTTGTGAGTATTTAGATACTCTGTGAGTTTCTATTCATCAGTGCAAGTTTCCTTCAGCCTTATACCGATCAGAAGTACTACTCTTTTGAGGTAAGGGATAGTGAGAGATTTTAAGGGTTATTATGTTTTTCAGTTCGTAATTCTTCTGACCTTCAGAAAATTCTGAAAAAATTTGAAATGATATTTTGATGAGTTTTATTGATTGTGTCCAAAAATGGTAATTTTTGGATGTATAGATTAAGAGTTATGAATTTTATGAGAAAATATTATTTTAAAAGTAACCGCTTATAACTCCTTGTGGTTAACTCCAAAATTGATGAAATTTTTATTGAAAATATATCTATATAATATCAGTGTACTCTGTGAATTTCGGAATTTTTGGATAAAAGTATAATTTATGATAAATATCTAAATATTCGGCGGTTTTGGCCATATGAAAAATAGTAAATGAGTTTTAAAAATTCTGAGAAAAATATATGTTTAATATGGGACTATATTCTGCTAAATCCCAGAAAAGAAATATTTTTGGAACTGATTTGGTATTTTTCATGAAAATGAACTAGTTATGAGTAAATGAATTAAATATGTTATGTGAAGTAAGAAAATTGGAAAATAAGATTTTATGGCTTGAGAATCCTATATGAGGTATATGCAGATTTTTGATGAGGGTTTTGGTTATTGGAAATGAAATCTTATGAGTTGGGCATTTTAGGATGATTAAATGCATTATTTAGTAAAGTGTAAACAATTAAAATAAATTGTTTATAAGCTTAAAAAATATTATTCTTTCAATATCATTATACCGAAATATTGGTATGTATTTTATTGTGGAATTTTTACCTTTTTGTGTCGAGTTACTATTCACGAGTTACTATTCACGAAAAAATTTGTTTCTTTTTCTAACCAAATTATAGTTGATTTACGAATATTACTCTTGAGATTAAAACTAGATGTTGATCATATTATTTTTATTATTATATATAACATTTTTATAACCCTAATGATGATATTTCTCTTTGACTTGAGTGTAAAGATGGGTAGATTTTTGGTATGATCATGATTATGGGTTCTCTTTGGCCAGTAGTGCAAAGTTGAATTGTTGATTGGTATGATCATGACCATTGAATTTATAAGTGAATATCTTTAGCTTAAGTGCAAAGGTGAATTGATCAACATAGTTATAATTATTGTTTGTATAAATTCTGAAATTATTATATATTTCTTTGAGATATTAATATATTTGGCCTGTAGTGCAAATATGAACTGTTGATGAATATATTTGGCCGTAGTGCAAATATGAACTGTTGAGGAATATCTTTGGCCTGTAGTGCAAAGATGAAATATTGATGAATATCTTTGGCCTGTAGTGCAAAGATGAATTGTTGATGAATATCTTTGGCCCGTAGTGCAAAGATGATATGTTGTTGAATATCTTTGGCCAGTAGTACAAAAATGAACAGATGTTGAGATAAACATGACCAATTGGTGATACAAATGAATATCTTTGGCCGTAGTGCAAAGATGAAGTTATTAGTATGCTTATGAACAAGAAATGTGATTTGGTGTAACCATGATCTTTGATGTTTCAGGTAAAGATAAGTGATGAAAATTATCTTCGTCCTGGATGAGAAGAGGAATTTAGAACTACAGTTATGATTATGAGTTATTCATATAATTGTGGACCAGAATTGTTGATTGATGTTACAGGGATAAAACATTGTTGGTGGATTTTTAACATGGAGAAGATAATAGACTTTATAGTCTATTTGACTCTTCTAATGGATTGCTCGTTCCGCTGCAACTATGATTGAAATTTTTATCATTTACCATATGTTATAAATCTCTGATTTATTATTGATGAAGGCTATTGATAATTTAATTATCTTTAGTCATGATATTCTTTACTGAGCTAGTTGTGCTCACCCTTTTGCTTCACAATTCCTTTCAGGTAATAAGAGTGTAGCTGGGTCGAGCGAGGGTAACGGGGAAATAGAACGGTGGTCTCTAGCTGTGGATGTTTTCCCGAAGCAGTATAGAAAAGTTCATTTAGTAGTTTTATTTGGTGAATCCAATAGGGTAAGGTGTACCCAACGTTGGAAGGGTGGTTTGCCACTATCATACAAGATGTCTAACGACATACAACCTCGTGTCATCATAAGATAGTGATGTGCTCATCCACTTGCTGAGTATATATACGAGCACTACCTATATAATCTTGGTGTTTGTTTGAAGTATAATTCTCAATTAGAGATAGTAGAGATAATGATATGTCAAGAGAAGACTCACCATTGGGAAGAATATGATAGTAATCTTCTCGTTTTTCTTTGGGGTCTATTGGGTCAACCAAGGATAATTCTGTGGCCATATGATATCTATCATAACCTAGACGCATGGCCTCCCATGTACGAAGGTTTTCTTGAGCACTTCCCAAAGATTCTAATTTCTAAAATAGTTTTTGACTATACCTTTATGTAAGGTGTTACTGTGAGGTGCTGTCCACGGTTGGGACATGTGTCACATTTGGTATATATTTGTATTCAAACTCACAGCATATGTATTGTTGTATTTTGTACGACAATTGTTGTAATAGAGTTGTAGTTGTTTTCTGTACCATGTATTTGGCGACTCAGAATAGGTTGGATGGAATAGACCTATTTTAGGGTTGTCACACCCGTAGTGCATAGATGGACAGGTGTTTGGCATGATCATGATCATTGGTGATACTAACGAATATCCTTGGTCCGTAGTGCATGTATAATTCGTTGATTTAAAATATTTATTGAATGATGTTACAGGGATAAAATATTGATGACGAACTTTTAAATCATAGAAGATAGTAGATATCATGCTCGACTCTTCTAATGGATTGTTGTTTCCGCTGTAGTTGTATTCTAAAACTTGTTGTCTATTGTATTCTATTAGATTTTTTTCTGTTGAGGACTAAAGATAATTTGTTTTATATTATCTTAGTCATAATATTCTTTATTGGGCTAGTTGAGCTCACCCTTTTTCTTTTGGTTCCATTGTTCTTCTCAGGAGGCGAGAATGTAGATGGGACCAGTCGGAGAGTGGAGTAATGGTCCAAGATGGTTATTATAGTAGTTCTCACTATTTTATAAAATAGTGTAACAATAATTGTAATGAGGACTTTATTTGAGTTTAGATATTGTCTACAAGACAATATTTGTATTAAAACTCTCAACTATGTGTTGTCGTATTTTGTACGACAGTTGTATTAATGAAGTTTGTATTTGGTTTATGTACCATGTATTTGGCGATTTAGAATGGGTTGTGTGGAGCTATTTTGGGGGCGTCACAATCAAACACCAATGCCAGGTAAACCTGATAAACAATAATAACTCTTCGATTATCCCATTTTCGCCATGTTTTATACATATTCCAACTTATTGCAGGTCAACGTCATCCTCGCCCGAGCCATCATTCCTCTGCAAAATCCACCAAAAAAGAAACTTAACTGAAAGTCGAAGTGGAGTCGCTTGAGGCCGAGGTTCGAGCTCTGGAATCGGGTGTGAAGAAAGAGAAAGACCAACATATTGACACCCGAAGCATTCTGAAGAGATCTGAACACCAAGCTCATGAGCTTAAATAACAAGTCTATACCCTTCAGAAGGAGTATGCCGGTTTCGATAATCAAAACAAACATCTTCTTGAGGAAAATACACTCCTGAAGGAGAAGGATAAGGACTAAAAGGATGCACCCCTGATCCTCAAAGGCAAGATATCCCACATGCATGCCCAAATGATGGTGCTGATGAAGGAGAACACTGCCTTAAAGAAGGAATGTGCCGAACTTAAAGGCCAAAACTCTGTCATGTCCGATGAGGCCAAGCAGCAAATAATCCAAGAATATAAGGAATTTCCCGAACTTACGGAAAAAATCATGTCCCTGTTCACCGAAGGCTGTGAAGCTTATAGGGAAAAAGTTCAGGCGAAGATGATAGCTACTGGCCTGGATGTTTCAGTCCTCGACTCCTCAGATGAAGATTTTGAGACTGAAGATGATCCCCCGAACAAATAATTATTTTAGAACTTTTATTTGTAACTTTTCTGATCATTTTCATTTGTAACTTTCCTGATCATTTATGTTTGTAACTTTTTTGATCAATTTTGTTTGTAACTTTTTTGATCGGTTTTGTTCGTAACTTGTCTGATCAATTTTGTAAAAACATATGACCATAAATGAAGTAAAAAATTTACCGAAGAGAAATTTTATTTATTTTATTGATAAATAACAGAGTTTACAAAAATGAATAAAATAAGAGAAAGAACAACATAGTTTTTACTGATAATATCTCCCAAGTCTCCCAGCATGCCATGTGTTCTTTATCTCCAAACCATCCATTGCTCGAAGCCGGTAAGTACTTGGTTTCGGCACCTCTATCACCTCATATGGTCCCTCCCAGTTCGGCATCAACTTGCTCGTATTCTGGGGGGTAGATGCCTCTGTTTCTCAAATCACCAAGTTTTCGACCTCGAACCTTCTTTGGTTCACTTTCTGGTTATAGTGTCGGGCTGTTCGCTTCTGATAGACAACCAATCTTACCCGAGTTGAATCCCGAACTTCTTCCAAAAGGTCCAAATTTAGCCGTAGGCCTTCATCATTATATAGTTCTTTGTACTAACTGACCCGAAGCGTAGGGGACCTGATCTCAACTGGTATAAGTGCATCGGTCCCATAAGTCAATCTAAATGATGAATCTCCAGTTGTTGTCCTCGGGGTAGTCCAATATGCCCATAAGACGCTAAGCAATTCTTCGGGCCAACGCCCTTTTAACTCATCTAACCTTCTTTTAATTCCATTAAGTAGAGTCTGGTTGGTGACTTCTACTTGTCCATTTGACTGGGGTAGGCAACCGAAGTCTTTCTGTGTTGAATGACCAATTCTTTCAGAAAAGCTTCGAACTTTGACCCTACAAACTGTCTACCATTATCCGAAACCAAGACCCGCGGAATGCCGGACCGATATACAACATATTCTTTAAAAAAATTCAGACATTCCTGTTCGGTGATCTTCTGTAAAGGTTTGGCTTCTACCCATTTGGTCATGTAGTTTATAGCCACGATCACAAAACTGACATGTCCCTTAGCTTTCGGCAGTGGTCCCAAGATGTCAATTCCCCATATGGCAAACGGGATCAAGGATAATACTGAATACAATTCTTCAGGAGGCTGATGGGGGGATAGAGCTATTTAGCTGACACTTAGGACATTTTTTAACAAAATCCTTTGCTTCTTGGAAGATGGTCGGCCAATAATACCCTTGGCTTAGAATCTTATATGCCAGCAATTTTGCACCCATATGATTTCCACAAACTCCTTCATGTACTTCTCGAAGGGCATAGTCAGCTTCCGACGGTGTCAAACACTTGAGCAATGGAGAACTAAAAGCCTTTCGGTAAAAATCACCATCGATAAGGATGAAGTTTGAGCTCATGTGTTTGATCTTCCTTGCAAATATGCGATCCGAAAGCAAAACCCCATTAGCCAGGTAAGATATGTATGGTGTGAGCCAGAAATCCAACCTATCCAAAGCTAAGACATCCATCCTCCGAACACTAGTTTTTTCCAAGACTTCCAGGTATACTGATCTGCTAAAGGAACTTGCTTCAGTTGTTTCCAATAGGGATAAGGCACCTGCTACCGTGTTGTCTAACCGATCAATTCATTGGAAATTATGTGAACTGAAGTAATGGAGCTTATCTTTTACCTCGGCCAGGTATTTGGTCATCCTTGCCCCCCGAGCCTCATATTCCCCCAATATCTATTTGACAACCAGTTGAGAGTCACTAAAGATGTGACGCCCCAAAATAGGTATACAACACCCACTCTAAGTCGCCAAATACATGGTAAAGAAAGCAAACTACAACTTCAATAATACAATTGTCGTGCAAAATACGACAACACATGCTGTGAGTTTAAATACAAATATTGTCTTCTAGACAATATCCACACTCAAATAAGTCCTCATTATAATTATTCAAACACTATTTTACAGAAATAGTGAGGACTGCTAAAACATCTTTCTAGAACCATTAGTCCATACCCCGACTCGATCCTGCTATGTTCTCACCTCCTGAGAAGAAAAATGGATCAAAAAGGAAAAGGGTGAGCTGCTCAACTAGCCCAGTAAAGAATATTTTGACTAAGATAATATACAACAAATTATCATTAGTATTCAACAGGAAAAAATCTGATAGAATATAATCGACAACAAGTTTTAGATCAACAACTGCAGCTGAAACATCAAACCATTAGAAGAGTCAAGTAGAAAATGAATTCTACTATCTTCTAAGATTTAAAAGTCCATCATCAATATTTTATCCCTGTAACATCAATTAATAATCATCTTTAACCAAATATTCATCTTTACACTACAGGCCAAAGATATTCATTTGTATCACCAGTCAGTCATGTTCATCTCAACACATGTTCATCTTTGCACTACAGGCCAAAGATATTCATCAAGTAATCATACATCTTTGCACTACAGGCCAAAGATATTCAGTAATATCATCATTTAGGATTGAGGATGATGAAAAATATCTTTAAAAAAACGAATCCAGTGAGACAGAAGGACAAATAGTAGGGATTCATATAACAGTTTATCCAAGATCAATAATACTTCATAATAATCAATTGTGAAACAGAAATCAAAAATAAAGATCAAAACATGGATACAATCAAAGATAGTAACCATAATAGACATCTTGGACAAAAAAGAAAAATTTTTATTTTTCGGTGAATAGTGTCGTATTCGTGAATAGTGCCGTATACGTGAATAGTAATCCCGACACAAAAAGTTCTAAATTTGATAAAAAAAAACTCATATCAATATTTCAGCATAATGATATTGAAGAAAATAATATCATTTAAGAAGAAAATAATATCCCTTACCTCAAAATAACCGTACTTCTGGTCGGAATACCGGTATAAGGCTGAAAGAAACTTTCTCTGATGAATAGAAACTCTCAAAGTATCTAAATACTCACAAAATACACTCAATAATCTAGAGAGAGAAAGAGAGAAAACTTATGAATTCTGGTGTGATTTTCAATTCTAACTTAGTCCTCTATTTATAGGAAAATATTAGTACGCCGAAGCAGACTTAACCTGCAACCTGATGGCTTTACCTGCTACTATTCTCACCCATCACATTTGAATAAAAATCTCAGCACATTTCTTCACCAACCAAAAGTGGGGCCCACCAATTCTAAAATTCTCCACCAAAATGATTAACTCCAAAAATTCAACAATTTCTGAACCAGTCATCTCGTAAAATTCATAACAAATCATGCGTTCATTTTTAACGGTTCAAAATTTGTGGACATATACTCAACTTATATATGTATAACATATCCAAAAATCACAACGATCCAACGGTCGGAATAAAAATTATAACCCCCGCAATATATCTCAAAAACCTTGATTGATTTTTAATACCTCCATTCCGACAAAAAATACTGATAAAACACCTCAACATTAACTCCTTCATTTTTAACCACAAAATATATCCAATATTTATATTCACATAAAATAAATATTTTCTTATCATATGAATCAATAATTAATTATTCACAATTAATATTACATAATCGCATTTATGACAACCAGACCGTTCCCAGGAAAGAGGGGGCTTTCCAATAAGGATTTCTCCTTACTGGCGCGTAATTAGATGACCAAACCTCTCCTTAGACAGAACTTTCTAGACATTGTCAATAATGTTATCTAATAATATTATTCAAATAATATGAATTATTGATCTGATAATGGAAAATACTGTGCAACAACAATTATTGAAACAACAATAATATAAAATATCAACGCAGCAATTATTGAATCAATAAAATAAAATATTGAACAGTAACTACTGTAACAATTATTGAGTAGTGCCTTCTTACGTAAGAATCAATAATTGGTGCAAAACCGTGTGCTACTGTATTTTAACCACCGGGTATTCCAACAGCATTAACGGTAACAACTACGCCGTTATTTATAAACAACTTATACTTGTCATTTTCTTCATCCAATCGCTTTCCGTTATGAGGCCCACATAAGGCTACGCCGTCGTACGAATATTTCCCGACAGCAAGAATATTCCACGACCAAACGAATATTTCCCGATAAAATGAATATTTTATAACCACTTGCTTATTTTGCAAAATTTGCACATTTCACCTATAACCAAAGTATTATATCAAATTAACCCCTTATTATTCGCAATAATATTTAGAGAAAATATGATTTTATTCATTAATAAGTTGGGGTCTTACAACCTCCCCTCCTTATGAAATTTCGTCCTCGAAATTGACGTACGTACCTGGTGTTTCGAAAAGGTGAGGATACCTCGCTTTCATTTCTGATTCCAACTCCCAAGTCATTTCTTCAATAGCATGGTTTCTCCACAAAACCTTAACTTGTGGTATAATCTTTGTGCATAGGACATGTTCTTTTCTATCCAATATCTTAACAGATACCTCCTCGTATGTTAAATCTTCGACTATCTCGTCTGGTTCTAACTCAATTATGTGGTTCGGGTCTTTCACATATTTACGAAGCACAGATATGTGAAAAACATTATGAATACGAGACATGCTTAGCGTTTAGGCGAGTCTATAGGCCACAGTTCCTACTCGATCGAGGATTTCAAATAAATCGAAGGCTTGAGTTTTCTTCTCTTCATCGACTCTTACTTCTAGAATAACACATTCTTGCACCTTCTTCTTTATATTCATCAGCTCCAGGTCTGTAGCTTGAGCGGCTTTAACGTTATCGATTAAAGTCGATTTTACTCGTATATCATCACGTGGGTCTCTAGAGTCATTAACTCTATCTCTATCATTTATAAATTATACAAAATAGGTCTTTGTGTTCAACAATATCGCACTCGTACTCGCGTACAATCTTCTACTCAACGCGTCAGCTACCACGTTCGTTTTTCCAGGATGGTATGGTCAGAACAGGTTCCGAATGAGTCGCCTCTTGAGCTATTGGAAAATCTTCTCGCATTCCTCGCTCCATACGAATTTTGTATCTTTCTGAGTCAGCTAAGTTAACGGGATAGCGATTCGAGAAAATCCTTCCACGAATCTCCAATAGTAACCAGCTAAGCCCAGAAAGCTACGTACTTTGGTCACCGACTTCGGTTGCTCTCAATTGTGATTCATATCCCAATCTTGGATAACACGTCACAATGACACCTATTGTTTTACCACCACACAAATATAGAGTCCCTTACGGAGAGTCTGGCTTTGGTGTATTCCACAAAGGAAGTCACCAGATAAAGACTCGGGTACCAACTTCTATAGTTGGGTTTTTAACTCCTGAAGTTCAATAGGAACTATTCAATATGAGATTTTAGAAATAGATTTTGTATCGGGTTGAAGATCAATACAAAAATTTAATATCACGCTCTGGGTTAGGCCAGGAAATTCTTCAGGAAATACGTCAGAAAATTCACTAACAACAGAAATATCATTCAAATCTGACGTATTTTT
Source organism: Panax notoginseng (assembly GCA_016801055.1). Taxonomy (NCBI): domain Eukaryota; kingdom Viridiplantae; phylum Streptophyta; class Magnoliopsida; order Apiales; family Araliaceae; genus Panax; species Panax notoginseng. The sequence goes on along the minus strand of CM029014.1, from coordinate 33,457,354 downwards.
GTTCAAGTTCATGACATGGGCTAAGAAAGCTTGACATCCGTTTTTCAATAAATGAATGGCTTTATGGCTTGGTATGACAGCGATTGATTTTAGTGGTTTGGTTGCTTGAATTCGCATAATAGGTTGGTTAGGGATATGAAAGCTAACAACCTTACAAAAATAATCAATTTTGGCATGATGAGTAGTTAACCAATCAATTCCTAAAATCACATCAAAAGTAAGTATCTTTAAAGAGATAAGATCAACAGGTAATGTGATAGTGCCAACTTGGATTATGCAAGATTTATAAACTATAAATGTAACGAAGGTTTCACCCAACAGAGTTTCAACAGATAAGTCAAAGTCTAATTTCTCCGGAGTCAAGTTTAAACGTTGAGCACAAGTAGGAGAGATAAAAGAATGGGTAGAACCGGTATCTAGTAAGATATAAACTTCGCAAGAGTTCAAGATTAGCTTACCCGTGATCACCTCGTTCGGGTTTCTCGCGTTTTGGCCAGTCACGACAAACGCTCTTTCAGGAACCGCTGATTTCAACTTATCCGGAACAACTTTTGGAGTCACCATCCCCACTGAACTTGGTTTTGCTACAGAACACTCTCGAGCTATATGACCCTCCTTTCCACAGTTATAACATACCTTGAACTGTTGTGGGCAGTTTGGGCTGATGTGTCCCTCCTTCCCGCATTTGTAACAAACGACCGGTGCTCGTTCACCTCCCCTAAAAGCAGTTGATGTTTGTGCTGACGTCTTCACGTTATCATTGTTGTATCTTTTCTTCTTGAAATCTCCTCCCGACTCGCTCCTTCTATTATCACGGCCACGATTTCCACCGGAGTGGTTACCGCTTTTGTCCGAATGTTTTCTTTCCTGCTGGTTTTCATTGTTTCGATGACTGTCGCCACCAGTATGACCCTGGTTGTGGTCCCTCGGTTGCACATACTCATTATCTCGCTCTAATAATTGAGCCCTATTTACAACATCTGAATATAAAGAAAATTTATGAGAGATAAGATATTGCCGAATCTCGGGTTTTAGACCTCTCAGAAATATTCTTGTCATTCGTTCCTCATTTTCGACCAAATGAGGTGCAAACCTGGATAACTCTGCAAACTTTGCCTCGTACTGGGACACCGTCATGTTGTTTTGTTCCAGTCTGATAAACTCCACCTCCTTCATATGACGAATACTTTCAGGAAAGTACTTGTCATTGAATAGTTTCTGAAATGTTTCCCAGGACATGTTGAGTGCGTCAGGCTGGGTACGCTTCACAGACTCCCACCAGTAGTCTGCCTCACCGCGGAACATAAAGGTGGCGAATGGAACCTTCTGTTCCTCCGTGCATCCCAAGACATCGAATATCTTGATAATTTGCTTGACCCACATTTTCGCTATGATCGGATTCAGCTTTCTCTTAAATTCTGGTGGTCCCAATTCTTTGAACTGTTTGGCTGTGACAAATCGCGCGTTGTTATCATTTCCACCCTTATTCTGCACACGAGTCTCCCTCGTCTGATTTTGCATGAACTACAAAAAGCTCCTAAACATTCCATCATTCATCGTTTGCTCGGTAACGTTGTTTACAGAAGGAATATTGTCTTCCTGTTGCACGTTCCCCTGGGTGGTGATCAAAGGTGTCTCCACAGTCTCATTCACTCCATTGTTAACGTTCTCTGCTGCCATTCTCAAATACTACCACAAAACAAGGGTTAATAGTCATGTCATATATTATCCCTATACTATGACCGACCAAATAAACACCAAATAAACTTAGTCAGGTCATACTAGCGAAGGAATTCCCCGTCTCTCCCCTCCTAATTCTTGTATCACATCTCAGCCAGGGATCATATCCCTAAGCTCTGATACCAACTGTGACGCCCCCAAAATAGGTATACAACACCCACTCTGAGTCGCCAAATACATGGTACAGAAAGCAAACTACAACTTCAATAATATAATTGTCGTGCAAAATACGACAACACATACTGTGAGTTTAAATACAAATATTATCTTCTAGACAATATCCACACTCAAATAAGTTCTCATTACAATTATTCAAACACTATTTTACAGAAATAGTGAGGTATGCTAAAACAACTTTCTAGAACCATTACTCCATACCCCGACTCGATTCTGCTATGTTCTCACCTCCTGAGAAGAAAAATGGATCAAAAAGGAAAAGGGTGAGCTGCTCAACTAGCCCAGTAAAGAATATTTTGACTAAGATAATATACAACAAATTATCATTAGTATTCAACAGGAAAAAATCTGATAGAATATAATCGACAACAAGTTTTAGATCAACAACTGCAGCTGAAACATCAAACCATTAGAAGAGTCAAGTAGAAAATGAATTCTACTATCTTCTAAGATTTAAAAGTCCATCATCAATATTTTATCCCTGTAACATCAATTAATAATCATCTTTAACCAAATATTCATCTTTACACTACAGGCCAAAGATATTCATTTGTATCACCAGTCAGTCATGTTCATCTCAACACATGTTCATCTTTGCACTACAGGCCAAAGATATTCATCAAGTAATCATACATCTTTGCACTACAGGCCAAAGATATTCAGTAATATCATCATTTAGGATTGAGGATGATGAAAAATATCTTTAAAAAAACGAATCCAGTGAGACAGAAGGACAAATAGTAGGGATTCATATAACAGTTTATCCAAGATCAATAATACTTCATAATAATCAATTGTGAAACAGAAATCAAAAATAAAGATCAAAACATGGATACAATCAAAGATAGTAACCATAATAGACATCTTGGACAAAAAAGAAAAATTTTTATTTTTCGGTGAATAGTGTCGTATTCGTGAATAGTGCCGTATACGTGAATAGTAATCCCGACACAAAAAGTTCTAAATTTGATAAAAAAAACTCATATCAATATTTCAGCATAATGATATTGAAGAAAATAATATCATTTAAGAAGAAAATAATATCCCTTACCTCAAAATAACCGTACTTCTGACTGAATATCAGATATGAGGCTGAATGAAACTTGTGCTGAATAGCAACTCTCAAAGTATCTAAAAACTCACAAAATACACTCAATAATCTAGAGAGAGAAAGAGAGAAAACTTATGAATTCTGGTGTGATTTTCAATTCTAACTTAGTCCTCTATTTATAGGAAAATATTAGTACGCCGAAGCAGATTAACCTGCAACCTGATGGCTTTACCTGCTACTATTCTCACCCATCACATTTGAATAAAAATCTCAGCACATTTCTTCACCAACCAAAAGTGGGGCCCACCAATTCTAAAATTCTCCACCAAAATGATTAACTCCAAAAATTCAACAATTTCTGAACCAGTCATCTCGTAAAATTCATAACAAATCATACGTTCATTTTTAACTGTTCAAAATTTGTGGACATATACTCAACTTATATATGTATAACATATCCAAAAATTACAACGATCCAACGGTCGGATTAAAAATTATAACCCCCGCAATATATCTCAAAAACCCTGATTGATTTTTAATACCTCCATTCCGACAAAAAATACTGATAAAACACTTCAACATTAACTCCTTCATTTTTAACCACAAAATATATCCAACATTTATATTCACATAAAATAAATATTTCCTTATCATATGAATCAATAATTAATTATTCACAATTAATATTACATAATCACATTTATGACAACCAGGCCGGTCCCAGGAAAGAGGGGGCTTTCCAATAAGGATTTTTCCTTACTGGCGCGTAATTAGATGACCAAACCTCTCCTTAGATAGAACTTTCTAGGCATTGTCAATAATGTTATCTAATAATATTATTCAAATAATATGAATTATTGATCTGATAATGAAAAATACTGTGCAACAACAATTATTGAAACAACAATAATATAAAATATCAACGCAGCAATTATTGAATTAATAAAATAAAATATTGAACAGTAACTACTGTAATAATTATTGAGTAGTGCCTTCTTACGTAAGAATCAATAATTGGTGCAATACCGTGTGCTACTGTATTTTAACCACCGGGTATTCCAATAGCATTAACGGTAACAACTACGCCGTTATTTATAAACAACTTATACTTGTCATTTTCTTCATCCAATCGCTTTCCGTTATGGGGCCCACACAAGACTACGCCGTCGTACGAATATTTTTCGACAGCAAGAATATTCCACGACCAAACGAATATTCCCCGACAAAATGAATATTTTATAACCACTTGCTTATTTTGCAAAATTTGCACATTTCACCCATAACCAAAGTATTATATCAAATTAACCCCTTATTATTCACAATAATATTTAGAGAAAATTTGATTTTATTCATTAATAAGTTAGGGTCTTACAAAAGATAACCAACCTCTAGACCTCCAAGCTTCGGGCTAACCGAAGCCCAACCAATATTGCTTCATATTCGCTTCATTGTTTGTGGCTTTGAATTGAAATTGTATGGCTTGTTGGACCCTGAACCCCTCGGGACTTGTTAGAATAACCCCCGCCTCGCTGACGTCCGAAGTCGAAGACTCATCCACATAGAGAGTCCATGAGGTTTGCACCAGTTGTGCCTCTGTAACTGAACCCACATCCGGCTCTAAAAAAGAACATTCTACTACAAAATCAGCAAAAGTTTGTCCTTTGATCGCCGTTCGGGGATGGTATTCCAAGACAAACTGAGTCAATTCCATGGCCCATGCAGCAAGCCGACCCGAAACGTCTGGCCTGTGCAACATTTTCTTCAATGGCTGATCTGTATATACCACCACCAACCGACCTTGGAAATAGTGTCGAAGCTTTCTACTTGCAATAATCAGTGCATAGGCGAACTTTTCCAGGTTCGGGTATCTAGTTTTTGCATCTTGAAGGACATGACTGACATAATAGACCGAGAACTTTTCTCCCCCTTTGTCCCGTACCAGTGATGCTCCAATTGCCAACTAGCTTGCTGCCAAATATAAGTATAAGGGTTCCGAAGGGATCGACTTCATCAATAAAGAAGCTGAAGACATATAATGTTTGATACCCTAGAACGCATCTTTACACTCCGAAGTCCATTGAAAACTCTTTTCATTTTTTGGTCCTTTCAGAGTATTGAAGAATGGTAGAGATCTCTCGGTTGACCTTGACACGAATCTCCGTAGTGCCGCTATCCGACCCGTCAATTTCTGCATATCTTTGAATGACTTCGAGGATTTCATGTCTAAAATTGCCTTGATTTTCTCTGGATTTGCCTCAATATATGGCCTCTCTTACTTATCAGATACCCCAAAAATTTTCTTGACCCTAATCCAAAAGTACATTTGGTCGAGTTTAGTCGCAGCTTATGTTCTTTGACGGTTTGAAAGCAGTTTTCCAGGTCATCCAAATGGTCCCGGACTGACATGCTTTTAACAATCATGTTGTCCACATAGACCTCCATGCTTCGACCCAGCTGCCTTGCAAACACGTAGTTCATCATTTTCTGGTATGTGGCCTTGGCATTGAGCAATCCAAAGGTCATTTTCTTATTACCATATATGGCCCGATGAGTAATGAAGCTAGTCTTCGGGATATCCTCTTTTTTCATTGAGATCTGATGATACCCCGAGAATGCATCCATGAAGCTCAACATTCTATATCCTGAGGTGGCATCGATCAGCTGGTCGATATGAGGTAGAGGATAAAATTCCTTCGGGCAGGCCTTATTCAAATCCGTGTAATCGATGCACAGCCTCCATTTTCTGTTATGTTTTTGCACCAACACCACATTTGCTAGCCATTCCGAATAGTCAATCTTGAAGATGAAATCTGCCTCCAGAAGCTTAGCAATCTCTTCATTAATGTTTTTGTATTTTTGGGACAAAAATCCTTCTTTTTTGTATGACTGGTTTCTTTTCGAGATCTACCCTCAATCTGTGTAATGCCACTGATTCATCTACTCCCGGCATATCGCTAGGTTCTAGGCAAAAATATCGGCATAGACTCGAAGTAGGTCGATTAATCCGGTCCGAAGTGGTTCTATTAATCCCGATCCGAACTTTACCAACTTTTCCTTATTCCCCGGGATCAACTCTATTTCCTTTGTCTCCTCTGCAGGCAAGGCGAGTGGCTCCGTACTACCCTCTGTAAACAGTTCTATCTCGATGACCATAGTCTACTTATAGTTTCTCACCCTAACTCTCGACGAGATCAATGTGTTCTGGTAACACCTTCGGGCAATATCTAGATCGCCTTTTACATCCCCAATCATGTTCGGTGTAGGAAACTTAATCTTAAAATGGGGTATAGAAGATACTGCCTGCAATGCTGCCGGGGTTGGCCTTCCTAATATTGCATTATACGCCGAATCCACCTGGACCACAAAGAATTTGACCATTATTTCTACTTGCTGAGGCGTTGTGCCGAACCTGACAGGTAACTTAATCGTGCCCGATACATGCACTGGGTCTCCACTGAACCCATATAGGGGACGTTTCTGTCCCAATTCCATCTTTCTCCCATCTAAATCAAGTCTCTAATAGGCGTGTGTATACAGTATATCGACCGAAGACCCGTTGTCGATCATCATCCTTCTCATATCCACTGGTCCGACCTTAGCTGTTATCACCAACGCCCCATTATGTGGTTCTATTGGATCTGTGGGATAATCCTCATCTGAGAAGGAAATATCTGTCCCCGGGAAAGCCCGATCCCTTCTGGCAGATGATCCTGATTCCAATAACACAACATCTAGATGCTCACTTCTCTTCTTTCTGGTCACACGCCCTACAAAGCTGCCCAAGATTACATCAACTATGCCCAGAACAGGCTGGCTCTGTTTTGGCTGTGTGTCCTGTGTTTGTTCTTTATTTTCCTCCCTCTGCTGTACGTCGCCATTATCCCGACCTGCTACATATTGAACCAATTGGACATTCTGCACATTCTTCTCAATCAGATCCTTCAAGTCATAGCATTTCTTCGTGGTGTGTCCCGAAGTATGATTATATTCACAGAATTTATTCCGATTCCTTTTTCCTGGCTTCGAGGTTATCGAGTAAGGTTCATAAAAAGGCTTTTTTTGGATCTCCTCCAATATCTTGGCTCGATCGGTATTGAGGAGGGTATAAACTTTATTGACACTTCTATTCGGGAATGGTGGTCGGCCACTACCTGATCCTCCACTATTATAGTTCTTTTTCCCCTGATTGTTCGATCTACCCTGATTACTGTCCGACCGTGGATAAGCTTGCTTGTCTCGATCCTTAGACTTTTCAAACGATTGTAAGTGTGGCTTGAAGTTTACCATAGCTTCCTCTATGGCGATGAACCCCTCGGCCCGGTGGAAAGCTTCTGTTAGGTCGTTTGGAGGGTTGATAACCAGGTCTTTCATCAGTTTTTTTTGATTTTCCTATGTCCAGACCCATTGTGAAAAATCCTAAGGCTTGTGGTGAGTTTAATTATGCCACCGACCCCACTGCCTCTCGAAACCTCTTAACATACTGGCCGAGGCTTTCATCTAAACGCTGCCTTACCTGCATGAGAGAAGCAGTTATCTTTCCTCTTCTCATGTTACTCCTAAACTGAGCATAGAACTTTTTTCGAAGGTCGCTCCATGAGTCGATCGATCTCGACGCCAAAGTTCCCATCCATTCTCGAGCACTTTTTTTCAAAGTCGTAGCAAACATATGACACTTTGCAGCATCTGAATGTCTGTAATAACTCATAAGTCTATCGTACCCGTCAGAATGGTTGTACGGATCTCCCAATCCAACATAAGTCTTCAGCTGGGACATCTTTTTCTTTGGATCTGTTGTGACCTGATTAATTTCGGGCATGAATGGTGAACTGTGGCAGCTCGATGATGCTCCCATCTGATTTTTGGCTGCCAGTAACTTTTCCAACTCTGCAACCCTTCTGGTAAGGGGATCGGACTACTCCCTGTGAGGGGACGACTTGGGCATGTCCCTCTCATATTCTGGAGATGCGACCCTCCTCCTCTGTCCTACTCTGTTTGGACTCCTTCATCTGCTCCTACCTTCCCGAGAGCGACTCCTAGGTCTGCTCCTATTCCGACCAGAACCGTCCGGATGAGGTGTCCTGGATCGACTCTGATGTCTGGGCTTCCTCGATGAAACCTCCTGCTCTCCGGCCATTTTGGCCATCTGTTCTTCCAATTCAATTTGTTGAAGGTGTAGGGCCTCCATGGCGTCTTTGTTCTGCTGCATCTTCTTTAATAAGATGAACTGACATTGGTCCTAACTGTCCTCTACCCGATCCTTTCCTCGCCTTCCATGCGCTCGGGACTGATTGTCCTCGGCGCGACTAAGGGGATCTGATGTATGTTGACTAGCCAAAAACAGTCGTCGCCATGGTGAACGGAACATGTTCAGAATCACCTTCCTGGTTTTTCGGCCCCAACCTATCTTTGACTGACCCTCTCACTTGGGTCGTGTGATGAGTTTTTGACTTTTCCTAGTTTGTAGCCTCACTGTCCCTGCTCGCCATAGCTTTCAGCCGAAAAAATTCAGAGTGATTGTAAAAGCACTAAAAAGCCCTCCTTCTAGCGCCAATGTTAACGCCAAGTTTTGTCTGTGCATCTAATCACCAAATTCACGCGCTTAAACCTGTACAGTAACGAAATCACACAGGAAGCTTGACGACTTAGGCCACCGGGTGATAGCTCCGATGTGAGAATGAGTACAGGCTGAACAAGGTTTAACAATGGAGGCTTTAGTATTTAATGCTCAAAAATGCGTATTACCTGATAATTGAAGTTTAGCCTTGTATTTATAGTTGATCTCATCACCTTAGAGCTGATTCCCGAATTGTATTAGGACGCCTAAACATGGTATTTACCTATGTTTGGGTCACACTCAATCTCTTTAAAAGGAGGAAGTTGAATATAATCCTAACACCTTCCTTTGGAGTTGGTATTTAAACATGATTAGGACTAGAATTCTTAACCATTCAAACTCCCTATCACACCAGACTCCATACGAGGCATAACCGTCTGTATGGGCCCAAGTCTCCCGAACACCTCCAACCAGATCCGAACCTCGGCTGTATGGGCCCAAGTCTCCCGAACACCTCCAACCAGATTCGAACCCTGGCCTAAAGGGCTCGATCGCCCGACCCCGAACACCATCAAACCCCTTACTAGCTTCGGCCCATTGGGCTAGACAGATCCCTCATAGATACGGCCTTCGGCACATATGGGGCTCGACAGATCACACCGGAACATTATACAGTTAAACCCCTATTTAAGAATACTCTATATAAGATTAACCTCTACAATATTATAAAAAAATTTGGTCCCAATTTGGGCCAGTTATAAATAGGAATAACCTCTAAATTATAATATGTTATATACTTTTTAAGTCCCGTATTAAGAATATATACCTCTATATAATAATAATTTCATATATATATGAGAGAGACAATATTAATTTTAAAAGAATATATTTTCTATAAAAGACTACACTTCCTATAAAGAACTACATTTTTCTATAAAAGACTACATTTCCTATAAAAGATCACATTTTCCTATAAAAAACTATTTTGCATAAATATTTTTTGAATAATAATTATTAGGGAGTTCTTATTGATATTTTTGTTAAAATGGATATTTTTGGGTGTTCGAAAAATATTTTGTACCAATACCTCTATTTAGTAATAACCTCTCAATTAAAATACAAATAGTTTGGTCCCAAGTCTATTCCTAAAGAGAAATTTTACTCTGTGTGTGTGTGTGTGTGTATATATATATATATATATATATATATATATATATATATATATATATATATATATGTTATATTAATAAGATGGAATTCATTTTAAATTTAAGAGGAAAAATACAAAGACAGTTCAGATTCATTTTAATTGATTTGGGCAGAAAAAGGTGGTCGGAGAGGTAGAAGAAAGAGAAAATGAAAGTGAGATTATTAAAATAGAAAGAGAGAGATGATTTCGTTACTCCGTGCCTGAGTGCACGTGCAATTACTATATATATATATATATATATATATATATATATATATATATATATATATATAGACGGTCCGGATATTAAGTTCACCCCTTATCTAACATACCTTGCATACCCACATTTAGCGACGGACTGGACGACGATTCAATCCATCACTATAGGTTCAATTCGTCGCTATATGTTGTCCGTCGCTAAAAACTATAACAACAGACCTAATCGTTGCCCGATCCGTCGCTAAAAGGAGGTATGCAAGGTATGTTACATAAGGAATAAGCTTAAAATCCTGACCGTCTATATATATATAGACCATTTTGTTTCACCCCTAACAAAATACATCACAAATACCTCATCCAAAAATATTGATAATTTGGTCAAATTAACATCTTAAACACAAGCCAAAGAATAGACTAATAAAAAAGGAAATACCCTTTCCCACCAAACAGGAATTTTTCTTTTCCATCTATGTCCTTCTCCAACCTCTCACCTTTCACAACCTTTGTTCAAGGGCACATGACTCTTCTGCCATAGCCAGTCTTTCCACAACCATAAATATCGACAACACACAATCACTAGATTAATATCTAATTCTTCTGAATAGCCGGCAAACTTACTAAGCATAAATTCTTCACAGATTTGATCTTCTCTCCCATGTCAAATATTTATATCAAGTAAAAAAAGCCAAATATACATAACATACAAATTCTCACATGTTTAACTAATAGGAGCCCAGCTGCATAGCATCAAACATATCCCATCCTCAAAAAAACAAGGGATTCAATTAAAAAGGGAAAAAATTACATTACTTTTTGGTATCAGATAATTAAAATCTACATAAGGTGCGCCAATTATGTTAAATAATATCTATTGGCAACTGAATTGCAAATAACGGAGCCCGCTCTATGGGTTTCGTTGCATGTCTAAATAGATGTCCCATGACTGCAAATATTGAAAGGAAAGTTAGAATCCAAATATAGCATAATTGCTCCACCCTTCAAGAATTCAGAACACAAGGAATAAAGTTGATCTACAGAGACATGAATCAAGTCACAGGTAAGCACATAATAAATATCGAGTCCGGAACAAATTTTGGGTCAAATCTCAAGTTCGAATCGAAACAAATTCATCCAAACAAGGCTTCAAACCACTAGCATAATAGCACATGCTTACCCAAAAGGTCATGACTGAAGGTACTATTGTTAATAACTTAATTCTTTATATGCAGACAAATTTTTCTCATATTTTTCGATATGAGACTGAGGTGCAACAGTATTTAACTATTTAACTTAAAGGTTATTTGTCAATATTCATCATATAAAAATTATTATTCCAAGCCTCATAAATGTTTGAGCTGCTGGACTAGTGGGGTAGTGATGGTGGAGTGGCAACAAATATTGAAATGGCATCGCAATGAGTATTGCTTGACTTGGCGGTGTGGTGAGGACTGTAAGGCTGACTTAAGAACTAATCCCCCAAGCTTGTTTCAATAGATAGAGAGACAAGGAAGCATTGGTAGTAGAGTTTCTCAAATTTTCAGATGATAGATATGTTGCAATGCCCATTTTCAGGAGAGACGTCCAAGATTTGGAGTTATTACTTGTTCAAATAACTTTAAAGGCAGTATACTATGGATGCTAGGTTCAGTAATAAGATTTGATGAGATATAAGATGGAAAACATGAAAAGATTACATTAATGTCCTATTATTTTCTTCTTACAAGGGCGGGGGCAAGTCCTCACTTTTTCTTGGAAAATTGTTCAGAAATCTGCAACTCCTAGGAGAGTAGGTTTCTTTGTTCGAAAGGCAGATAAGAAGAGTGATCTGACAGGTGATACTTTGATCGAGGAGAAGAAAAAAAATGTACATCAGCTGGTATTGATGGGGGCTATATATTACATGGAAGTACCCATGTCTGCTAATTGACACTTGGAAAAGGGTTGCCGGACACTTCATTTTAGTGTAAAAATTGACAAAATTGAGGAGTACCCACGTCCGACTCTTCAAATTTCCCGTGTCCGAAAGGAAACTTCATGTCCATGTAACTTAGTTGATGTCTATGGCACATAAAATCTTTTGTTTTTAGCTAAGTTGTCAAATTTAGCAAAAAGAAATGATTTTATACGCCATAGTGCGGGAACTTGGGAGTTTACTCTTGGATCTTTTTGGACTAATCCGGATTATGCAGCGCTCAATCAAGAACTCTTCAAAAGATGGGACTTTGTGCAGAAGGAAAATTATTTGGGAATCAGCTTCATTTTTTTTGTTCCCCCCCCCCCCCCCTCCTTTCCTTTTTCTCTTTTTCTCTCCCCTATGGGATAATGGGGAATCATGGCTTCCTAACATTTTAGAATAACAAGATATTAAGATAGTATGGATGTGAAAGATCAAACAAATCCTCCTATATAAGCCCCCTCCAACAAACAAAAACATGACAGGCTTATATCTAAGTTCAAAGTCTTGTATTCAAAATTTTTGGCAATACTATGCATTACATCAGAATAACACAGCATTTCAGTTCCAAACAAAATTAATTGGTATATAAGGTACAACAACATTTTATTCTATAAAAATATATATTCCATAGAAATATATATTTTCATACTAAATTGCATAACACAAGTTACATAATATTTAATAATCTATATTAAGGCGAATTAAAGGTTATGGTCCCACGAAAAATATAAAATTCACTGACTACCAAATATCCACGGATGCAGCATGAATTGATACTACGTGATAGAAAGAAGTTCTAGCATGTTAATAACCAATTACCGAGACAGCTAAGTCGGGGAAAGGGACCTCATGTTGATAAAATTGCCTAATGTTGTTTGGCATAATTATTAGCATTCTTAGTTATGAATTCATAAGAACCCCAGAGGCACAATATTAAGATCATTCGGTCCAAATAAACATGACCAACTAAGCATTTACAACAAATTATGGTTACTAAACACGCAAAAAAGGATTTCCGAAACAAATTTATAAGAATAATGCGAATATAAGAAAACTGTAATCTCCACATACTGATATTGCACACTTTCAGAATAAAGAGTTGCTATGTGAAAGCTCTGTTCTTTTATATTGGACCAAGATACAAAACCATGTGTGGTGCTTCCGCCTTCATGAGCTACCCCCAATAGTAATATCTCCATTTGATGTTATAGGCTTGATGTGTACATAGTTAAAAAAAACGAATTACGACGTCTCAAAAAATCAAGTTGCAGCATCCGATATATGCTGATATTTTGGTGAAATAAAAAATCATGTGCATATCGGCCGCTACAGTGCTGCGACTGTCCGTTGTGGCTGTTATAGTGTACAATTACAATCTATTTTTTTTCCTTTTGGGACATTTATTTTATCACTTGATTTTCAGCCGCCATTTTGATCCTTTTTTGCATATTTCCTCTCCACAAAGTGTTTTGCCCTCTATAGTTTAGATCTAGTTCAACACAAGAATCATTCAACATATTATGTACATAAAGATGGAGAAGAAGCCTGTGGTTATGTTCAATATAAATATTATGTAATTGTAGTATTTGTCGTTGATTACGTTTTGTAGTTCTAAATGTTCTCAGAAGTTCATTTAGTGACTTAATACATGATAATAATAGGGTTAAATATACTTTTCCCCACTCTACTAGGGGTCGGTTTATAAATGCATTACCGAACTGATTTTTTTTACATTCGACTCACTGAACTACAATTTCTTTACAAACCGTTACAAATTCTGTTAAATTATTTGACTTTGGACGGAAAAATTACATGAGCTGCCACGTGAGAGAGAGAAAACCTACATGTCAGACATTTTTCTTTGTGACATGCCTAGATGGAAACTTGTATAAATTTAATGCTAAATTAATCAAAATCAAATAAATAAAATAAAATAATCCATTCAAGTAAATCAATTTAAGTTTAGCCCTAAACCTTGAAAGTTTGTACTAACCCAATTGTACATCATCCACCATCACCTGTTCTGTTCTATTCTCTTAACCACGGTTGCGCTGCTCTGCTTACTTTGATTGATTCCTTTCCTCACCTTTTCATCACTTACCACTAAAATTAAGAGACATAACAGCTACGTTATTCGTTTCTTCTCGAAAAGTAGCCCTAATTTCCCCCACCCCAAATGCAGCCTCAGAAAAACATCCCCTCGTCAGACTCCGACCTACGACTATTAGCCGCCATAAAAGTAAAACCTCCTCCCCACGCTACCAACCCCCCACCACTCCCCACGCCAGTGAAACCCCAACCGCCAGGGCACAACAAAAGATTGGAATCGCCGTTGACCTAAGCGACGAGAGCGCCTTCACCGTCAAGTGGGCCGTCCATCACTACCTTCGTCCAGGTGATGCCGTCATCCTCCTCCACGTCCGGCCTACCTCTGTTCTCTATGGCGTCAATTGGGGCTCAGTCGACCTCTCCATCGTCGATACCAATGAACAGTCGCAACAAAAATTGGAAGACGATTTCGATATATTTACGACCACCAAAGCAATCGGCCTATCTCAGCCTCTAGTGGATGCTCATATTCCGTTTAAGATGCTATACCCTTTTTTCACCTCCGGCACTACCTCCTCCTCCACCGTTCAATCCCTATCACCCATCAGTCTGAGAATGGATGAAGATGAAAATGGAAGAACTAAATCTAAATTAGAAATATATAAATTGTAATCTTGTTCCTATAATTTGAGTAATAGTATAAGTAAATTACTAATTATTAATATTTATAATAATATTCTCCCTATTTTAAACCAATGAAAATAAATTTATGTTTATAATAAGTTAGATTATGTTTGTTTAATTTAGATTGTTATGTTAATATTTTAAAAAAAAATATGAATTCATTAATTTTATATAAATATATCTGTAAAAATTATATATTAATATATTTTATTATTAATTTATTTAATTAATATATTTTATTATTAATTTAATTTAATTAATTATTTAGCTTACCTTATCTCTCATTGTCAGCATTGACACATAGATTTAATTGATTGTCACGTATTGCCATGTCATTCTTTTGTTAAATGATTAATAGACATAGATGGTAAAATCATTTTTTGTAAATAACGTATAGTTCAATGAGTTGACCGTAAAAAAAATCAGTTGGGTGATGAATTTGTAAACGGACCGCTATTAGAGTGGCGAAAAATGTATTTAACCCGATAATAATATATATAAATTATGCTAAAATTATGTTTTTGATTGAATTAAAGTGACTAAAATTCAACTTAAGGTAAGGTGTTCACACCTCATATGTCACCGCGGCCACATCCTACAGCAGCAACAACTGCTCTTTTAAACTATAGATGTGTCTGCTTCCTAAGACATGATGATACCAAAAAATAACTACCGTATAGCGAGGCATATCATGAAAATTTCCCTCTTGGATGGGCAAGCTCTTCAGTTCTAGTTCATGGAGTCTTTATGTGTGGTGGTTCATCTGGGGAGATATTGGGCTTCAAGAAATAGTAAATGGTCAAAGATATTCCTCCTGTTCCAAACGCAAAACTCAATTTATAGTTGTCTATATATATTATTTGTCTCAAAAGAAGATTACTCTCTTCACCATATGACCTAAACAGATGTCCAGATCTAAGTACAATCATTTATGAGAACACGAGACCAGAAGCTGTGTACGCCGGCTCACGAAAACAAATTATTATCCAATCTTAGGAAGTAAATCAGAATGGAACTACAAAGGACTGAACGGTCAACGGAGTAAAGTTCCAATTTCTAATCAATATGAAGTGATTTTTTAACATAAATTTGTACACGTAAACATACCACAAATATATGACATGGAAAGTTCACAATGCCATTTAAATGTATGTTAAAAGACCTTCAAAAGTTAAATAGCAGTTCATGAATGGAAAAAATCAATATCTAAGGTTGCTTGTTCTTTCAAAAGATGGAGATGAAAAACACTAGATAAACCTATATCCCAAGCAATATAATATGCCAGACATTTGAACCCCAATCAATTTTATTTTGATAACGAAAAAGAAAACCTTTTAAAAACACACACACACACACACAAATATATATATATATATATATAGACAGAGAGAGAGAGGGGGATAGAGATTTACTTGGAAGTTCAAATGTGAGAATTCACATAGTTAATGCCTTGTGTGAAAGAACCCTGATGGGCATACTGCGATATTTATACACCACCAAACAAAATAACAATAAAGAGTTAACTATTTGTAGTTAGTTCATTCCAAGTTCCAACATATCAAATATGCTAAATATAGATATTACAACCCAAAGAAACATTCAAAGACATTAACTTTGCTACCATACCTGTGGATTCGTAAGCTGAGCTCCAACTAGCTCTTTCTTGGCAGATACATCTCCAATCCTAGCAAATCCCTTAGTATCACCCTGACACAGGTATATCAACATGTCAGAGGTGATTTCTAGACACTACTAAAATCACCCAGAATAAATAAATGAAACATAAACAGAAAATAATAATAATAAAAAACACTAAAAATGTTATTACATACCTCTAACTGCAGCATCATATGGGTTTCCACAATATCAATGAAACATAGGATGGGAAAAAATTGGTGTTAGCTTGATCCACAACAAAACATGCGTACAAAGATAGAATTCACACTAATGTTCTGTCATTTGAAAAAATATAGACAAAAGAAAAGTAATCCTCTATGACTGTACCCAAAACCGGAAATAATAGAAAATCAATTTCTATAGATACTGTACATTAGGAGAATAACAAACCTATGAGAGGTGGCGGAAACCTGCAAAAATATCAAATTAACCCACCCCCAAACTCTGAAAGAAGAACACAAAAACCCAACCAGTCAACTAACCTCCCAACCCTACAACGAGCCACAAATACACATGGAAAACAGACCCTATAATGAGCCATCAATTAATACACAAAATACTAACCTAGTGGAAAGTCCTCTATAAAACTCATTAGGGAATAACAAAAAACATTTCATTCATATCTTGTCTGAAAACAAAGATGTACAGGAAGGATGCACTCAGAGAAATGTAATTGCTATCTTCTTGTTTTTGATAAGTAAAGTAATTTACAAACAAATACTTCAAAAGGGCTGCCACCACAATACATTTGGAGTATAACAAAAAAAAATATGGAACACAACCAAAGCCCAACCCAAAGGGTAAAAGAAAAATGAGCCAAGCTATTAAGCTAAATTCCGTGACAAATTCAACAAAAAAGTTCAGAGAATCCAGATATGATTCAAGTTGCCAAAAGAACAAAAGACTCGAGAATAAGATCAAATATGTACTATAGACTGCTTTTATTCAAAGTATCTACGCTTTCTCTGCCTAAAAAGAACCCAAAGAAACAATTCAGTACCATTTCCATCTTTTACCTCATCTCTTAAAAATTCTCGCTCCATTCCAAGCCACCAACAAATCATGCACCGATCTCGGCATCAACCACGCAATCCCAAAAAACAAAAAAAATAATCCCCAAAAGTCTCTAGTGAACTCGTAGTGGAACAGCAAATGATCCACATACTCCAAACCTTTTTTACGCATGTAACATCGGTTAACCACACATTTGCTACGCCTCTAGAGTCGAGATAGCCCTTAAAGAAGCCGCCAAGAAAAAAAGGCCAAATACTCTTCCAAGTAAAGCCCCTCTCCCCTAATCCCTAAAAGTCTGATAGTGCAGTCTAACCGAGAACTTTCCACTCATAGAAGTCCACGGTAGTGTTCTAAGAATCAATTGGCGGCCTTAGGCAGCGAAGGGGCGCCTAGGCCTTTTCCGAGGAGCCTTATTTATTATTGTATATACTATATAAAACTTATATTAGGTGCTTGATTGTTTACCAGCTTATGGAGCGTTGGAGGTCCAAATGCACTTGAGAATATTATTTGTCTTTTAGTAGCTTATTTCAAATGCAACTTATTTAATTCGCAAACGTAATGTTTAAGGCTTAGACGCAATACATCAAAATTGGTTTGGCGAGGTCCAAACGCACGAAATGTTACCACTGTAAACACTGGTAACCATACATACCTAGATGTAAGTATTCTAAATTGTATTTGACAAACATAACAAATTCATTTCAAGCATTTTAAGCTTGCCGTCACTAAATATTGTTATATTGAATACATATTTGTAATCATCACTTAGACAATTCTTTTAACTTCAGTTACAATCTATCATTTGTGGTAAAGTTCATTTAGCACTTACAAAAAGTAATGAAGTGGTCTAGAATCTAATATTAGAGTTGTAGATTGAAAAAAAATGTGATTTAATACAAAAATTATGAAAATTTATAACTTTTGACATATAACTTGAAAATTTTGGGTCATGTCCTAATAAAAGTAATCAAATTTAAGAGTTAGATAGAAGGTTCAAATCGAGATTGTAGAGGACTGATACTGCTTAGGCACCCAGCCGAATCAAGAAATAAAAAACTGATTCTGTCTAGCATATACAGATAACAAATGAAAAGGAACAAGACAACACATATATGCAAATAATACTAAACAAAGAGAAAAATAAAAATAGTAGTAATTGGGAAAAAAAGAGGGAAAAATACCTCTCTGTACCTAGCTAGGTAGGCTTTAAGGGGATCAATGTAATATTCAAAACCTAAAGTGGCCATTGCCCATAGCAAATCATCGCCGTTGATTGTCTTCCTCTTCTCTTTCTGACACTTGTCACTCGCCCTACACACCAAAACCCCCAAATCAAAGAAGGCTTTTTTTTGAAGCAAAACCACCAAAGTTTCTTATTTTGTAACGCATCCATTTAAGATTTTACACAAGTAAATAAAAACATGTGTATATGTATGTGTGTGCGTGTGTTTATGTAGAGAGAGAGAGGAAGAGAGTGTACTCGCTAGTGATGAAACTAATGAACTCAGAGACGCATTCCTGAACGGTATCCTTGGCGTCCTTTGCAATCTTCCCATTGGCCGGCAACGCCTTCTTCATTATCCGACTAATGTTCGCGATGGGAAGATACCTGTCCTGCTCGCGAACATTGGAGCGGGGACTTTGATCGCCGCCGCTCTCGTGGCTCCCGCCGGCGGGACTCGCCGGAGCATCAGCCATTCCAGCTGGAAACCTAACTTCACACGGAAATGTTCACAAAACAAAAGAATCTCAGCTTTGGCCGCAAAACAAGCAAATTACCACAGAGAATCGCGCAACATTTAGAGAGAGAAAGCTGAAGAAGATGAGAAAATTAGAAGGTCACCTATGGAGAGAGAAAGTTGAAGAAGATGAATAACGGATTTGTATTTGGCGCGCTTGGGGAGATTTGATTGTTGTTTTTATGCAGAGAGAGAGAGAGAAAAAAAAGAGATCGGACGCTGGAGAAGAGATGAGAGGGAGGCGAGACCAGAGAGAAGAAGATTCTATCTAATCAGAAATTTGTGGGGATATTTTACTTTTTTTTATTTCATTTCTTTTTTTCTATTTTAATAGTATTAAACCTTTTTATTCTTTTAAAAAAAAACCCTTTTATTTATGCACGCTTCCACGATCGACACGTGCGAAGGGCATCTGGTGCTGGACTATAAAAAGATGCTTTCTTTATTTTCTTTTTCTCTTGCACAATATTCTTTCAAGATGTTTTTATTATTAAGCTTTAAGGAACAAAAAAGTACTTAAAATGCTCCATAACACTAATTTTTCTTTTTTATTGTATGAAATAGAATTTAAACATTTTAAACATGTCCAACATCAATAATCACCTTACTCTTATTAGAAAAAGAATTGTCGATAATATTAGAATAATAATTATACTGTCAGAGTAATAAATTTTTTTTTTTTAAAAAAATATAGCTAACAAGTGTAAGAGTATTACAAAACACATATTTGCTCTATCATCATAAATATTACTCTTTATCCATGTTTTTACAAATATTGTTGTATTTATTTTTATTATTTGGGACGAATTTTAAGATTTTTTTTGTAAGACCCCAACTTTTATAAATAAAGATGAATTTTTTATAAATATCATTTTTGAATATTATGGAGTTAATTTGATATAATGTTATAGTTGTGGGTAATATTTATAAATTTTGCAAAGTACGCAAGTTGTTATATAATATTCGATTGGTCGGGGAATATTCGTTTTTAATAGAGAATATTCGTACAACGGCACAATCATTGGTGGACTCCACAACGGAATTATTGTCGGATTGAGAAAACGACAAAATATTTTATTAAAAAATAATGACGGAAGTTTTACCATTGATATTGTTGAACTACTCGGTAGTAAAAGTACAATAATACGTATAGTTGCATAGTAGCACACGGTATTGATTATTAATGCTTATGTGAGAAGTCACTCAGTTTGATTCAATTATTGTCAGTTAAAAATATGAATTATTTAGCGATAATGAAGTTTTGTTTTATTCGTATTATTAACGTAATAAAACAGAAACATATTTTTATATAAAACAGAATATTTTATTAAAGTTATTCTATAAATATATATATTATATTTTATTTAAAAGATTTTTCTTTAAATATGGACCGTCAGATTAAAGTAATCAATCTGGACCGTTCATGGATTAGTTACTATGCATTCTATTTTTCTATAAATAGCAGCTCATTCCTTCATTATTTCTTACGAATTCACTAAACTCTAGAGAGAGAAACTATAGAGAGAAACTATAGAGAGAGAGAAGAAAAGTATTCTGCTACTTAACTACTTCCTTATTTCAGTTCTTCTTTAAAACGGTAAGGGGTGTTATTCTTTCTTATTCACGAAGAGAACTGTTGTTATTCCATTTCTTATTATTCTGTTGGAATAACCTGTATACGCGGTCTACCCTATACTTGGTGACATTCTTCTATTATTCTGTTGGAATATCCTGTCTGTGTGTTTTACACCGGACCTGGTTCCGTCTTTATTATTATTCTGTTGGAACATCCTGTCTGTGTGTTTTACACCGGACCTGGTTTCGCCTTTATTATTATTCTGTTGGAACATCCTGTCTGTGTGTTTTACACCAGACCTAGTTCCGTCTTTATTATTATTCTGTTGGAATATCCTGTATGTGCGTTTTACGCCGGACCTAGTTCTATTATTTATTATTCTGTTGGAATAACCTGTCTGTGCGGTCTATCGCATGCATGGTGATTTCTTTTGTTATTCCATTCTTTATTATACTCAGTTGGTTAAGTTTTAACTTCTATACTCCATGAAATTTGTGGAATATCCTTGATAATTGCGTTTCATCCAGTATCTTTTCATGAAAATATTCTTCTAAGCATTCTTGAAATTTACTCCACAAAGCAGTATCATGTTGACAATTTGGACGTTGTTAATTCTTGGATAAATTAATTCTTGAACTTGTTTTATTGAATTCTTATATCATTGTCATCATTCTCATGTTTATAAAATGTTGAAAGTCATCTGTGGCCTGTAGTGCATAGATGGACTTGGTATGATTATGACCAGGGATTATTCGGTATAATCATGACCGTAATGTTACAAATGATGTGGTTAAAGTCCTTATTGGCCTGTAGTGCATTGATGGACAGTTGTTGGCATGATCATGACCATTAATGAATACACAAATATTCTTGGCCCGTAGTGAATAATTGTGGTCGTGATACTAAAGAATATCCTTGGCCGTAGTGTAGGGGGTGATTCGATGATGTAGATTATTTTATTAAGCTGAGTTCCAGCGATAACAGTGTTAAAAAACCTTTTAAATCATAGAAGATAGTATATTTTATTTTCTACTTGACTCTTTTAATGGATTGCTTGTTCCGCTGCAGTTAAACTTGATGTTCGTTATATTTTATCAGTTTAACACTGTTGAAGGCTAATGATAATTTATTCTGCATTATCTTAGTCATAATATTTCTTACTAGGCTAGTTGAGCTCACCCTTTCTTTCACTGTTCTCTTCAGAAAATGAGAATATAGCTGGGACGAGTCGGGAAACGGAGTGATGGACCAGATGATAGTATTAGTAGTCCTCACTATTCTGTTAAATAGTGTGACAATAATTGTAATGAGAACTCCTTTTGAGTTTGTATAGTCTCTAGTAGACAATAATTATATTCAAACTCACATTTATGTTTTGTCGTATTTTACACGACAGTTGTATTAGTAAGTTGTATTTGTATTCTGTACCATGTATCTGACAACCCAAGATGGGTGATGTATACCTAATTTTGGGGGCGTCACATTTTTCGTTATCTTTTGAGGTATTTATAAATATAATATAAAAAAATAAAAGTATAAATATATATTTTTAGCATGATTCCCAAAAACTTAACAACTTGAAATTTTCTGCCTTGGGAATTTATTGATATTGCAATGCAATGAGAGATTACTCTAGTAAAGTAGTAGTAGTGAATTCTCTCCCTCATCATAGTGTGGTGATATGTAAAGGCATAGTCCAACAAGTACTGGATGTACTCTAGATATACCTGATCGAAATAAGGATGCTGAACTCCACTAAATTTTTATTGGTAATATTCAATTGAGATGAACTTTGATGATTAATTTGAGTGACAACCTTTAGTTTTATTAGCTTTAAATTAGTCTATTTGAAGATGTCCTTTCTGTCTCTGTGTGTACATTTTTAATCCCATGGGCCATCTATCTCTGTCTATAATCGTGCATGTTTGTAAGCTCACGGTCTATATATCTATATCTGTCTATATATGAGTGTGTATGTTAGTAATCCCATCCCCATGCATGCATGAGAGATGTGTGCGTGTATGTTAGCATTTTACAATCTATAATTAAGAACTTGTCTCCTGTTGATGAAACTTAGGATGCCAACGACCTTTAGAAATAGATCCATATTCCTACATCATAGTGATTGGTACTCTTTAGAAAAAAATATTGGCTTTTCTCTAATATGTACTTTACATTATGCTGAAGCTGATATTAATTAGGGTGATTTCCGATGGTCCTCTAGAATTTGATTGATGATGAGAAATAGGAGTGATTAACGACAGAACTCAGTTTTTAGATGGATGTACTTTTTTAATGAATCTAGTGGCACTCCTTCCTAAAGTCCCCAATCCCACCCCATTCATGTATATATGAAGATAATTACAGTATATGTAAAATAGGATTATACTATTGTCAGGACATCTACTGTAACTGGTTAGTTTTGTATTATTGTCAATATTATTGATTATTGTGTTGTTGTTTTCTTGTGGTGCAGTATTCTGAAAGGGAAGAAATGCCTGGGGAAGTAACCAAAGATTGACAAGAGATGAAACCAAAGATAGAGACCATGACAAGAAGGCCATTGTAGCAGATATCTGATATCTACTACAAACCTTTGGACGGCAATAAGGCACCTCTGCATTCAGTAGAAGATCGACAACGCTGGCTGTTGAGCATGCTCCGGCTAGTGTGAGAATCGATATCACCTGCCATTTATAGATTTCGAATTTGTCGCATATATGTTAAGAGCTTTGTTGCACGGACTCTTCACTTTGCCGTAAAGTACCTGAGTCCGACATTCGACACTCGGACAAGGGTATGAATACTGAACACTTTATTTTAGTGTAAAAGTTGCCAAGATTAATTAATGAACGTACATTTAAAAGCTACAGTTGTTTTTCTTCCAATTATTAAAGCTTGTATGATAAACTACACCATACAACTCAATCTCGTAATGATTATGATTAGAATCTATACTCCAACAATAAAGGGTAGATTTGTGTGTGGTGGTGGCTTTACCTTTATGTATGGCAACATTTTTTACTGCTCAAGGCAAGTACCATAAACTGGACACCAAATAAAGCAGAAAGAAGTAGAAAATCAATGTTTTAAAAACCATCGCTGTAAACTTGCCTTCTCTCCCAATCTTTATCAACTTCATATATGGTAGATGAAAATATATTTCAAAAAAAATGGTGATACATTGATTTTTAGTTATTATAATATCAACATAGAGTAATCTTAGTTGATGACGACACAGAAAGTTAACTTTTGTCAGGCTGCAAGTCATTTTATAACAACACTAAATAAACTTCCCATTATTCTAGACCCCAGTTAATAGTAAATACTAGTAGTGACCATATAGTAACCATTTCCACCATTGCTTATGCTTGTAAGAGGACGACAAGCTCATGATAAGAGCTTAACAATTAGGGAAGAGCAATTACATAAAAATAACCACTGAAATTCAGTGTAATAATATTATTGCTTTCGAAGTACCAAATACAAGAGAATCCAAACCTATAAGAAATTTTCCTACATGGTATTCAACAAGTAAAAAGGTTGGTTTGGGAAAGGGAAAGGGAAGGAAAAAGGTAAAAAGCACAAGCTATGGAACTGAGAACTCCACTTAATCCAAGCATTTCTCCCCTTTCAGAACAGTTGCACCACAAGAAAACAATACATTAATCATTAATATTGACAATAATACAAACTAACCAGCTACAGTAATGTCCTGACAATAGTATAATCCTATTTACATATACTGTAATTATCTTCATATATACATGAATGGGGTGGGATTGGGGCTTTAGGAAGGGGTGCCACTAGATTCATTAAAAAAGTACATCCATAGAGATAAAGGACATCTTCAAATAGACTAATTTAAAGCTAATAAAATTAAAGGTATGTGTGGTTTTTAAATCCCAACCGTTGATATTTGTTATGAAAGATAGACATACTATTTGTCCATTTTTGATCTATAGCAAGTATATATATATATATATATATATATATATATATATATATACACGGTCCGGATCTTAAGCTCACCCCTTATTCAACTCACCCGAGCTCATCCCCTTTTAGCGACCGTCCCGGCAACGGTTCGGTCATACAACCGTCGTCTACACTTTTAGCGACGCTATATGTTGTCTGTCGCTAAAAGTATAGACGGCAGTTGTATGACCGAACCGTCGCCGGGTCCGTCGCTAAAGAGAGGTGAGCTCGGGTGAATTAGATAAGGGGTGAGCTTAAGATCCGGACTATATATATATATATATATATATATATATATATATATATATATATAATTAATTTGAACACACATCATATCTTGACAAGACTCGAACTCGTTAATGAGTTAGGTAATATCCCTCGGGCCAAAAACCTTGGGTATTTCAATGAATATTTGTTTCCTTTAACACCAAGTAAATTGAATATAGAACATGTTACTTGCTGTTTTCTGGATTTTGATTGTTGTATAAGTTTCAGTAGGCCTCACTTTTAACGTTGTGTTTTGAATGTTCATGATTATAATAATCTTATTTTAGATAATAATACGTAGACACTTGCTATCAAATTTAACTCACAAAATTTGTTTTATAATTAACAAAAATGCTAATAAATTTTATGTGAAGTAGATCTTTCGCAATGTTAAGTAGATATTCGGCCAACAGGACAAGTCTGTGAGTACTTGTCCAATGTCCACTAGTCATATAAGCAATTAAGGAGGGCTCATCCACAATAGAGGCCCATTGACCTATTTGTTCAGCAAAACTTGGGGGTATTTGATAAAAACTGAATAAATCTGAATCTAAATTTGAATGAGCTGAATCTGAATGAAAAAAACTGTTTGATAATTGACATGCCTGAAACATCTGAATGACAAAAGTTTATTATTTTACCCCTCTGAAAAAATTCAAAATTGTTATAAATTTATTTAATATTACTTAAATTCAGCTCGTCTATCTTACCGATTCTGCCATTCATATCAAAACAAACGCACTGACCGATCCAGCCATTCAGATTCAGCTCCATTCAGCTCTAAACAAACACCCCCACTTACAAAAGTATAATATTGAGAACTAAAGTTATCTTTGTTTGCATGGATTATAATCTCAGAATTATAATTCATGGGATTATAATCGCAAGACTATTAATCTTAGGATTAAATAGTCATAGTCACATGTTTGTTTTTTATGGGATTATTCATGAGATAACTTAAAATAATCCTATATTTGTTTTTCTAGGATTAATTAAAGGATTGGATAAAAAAATATCATTTAGACTATTATACTCTTACCAATAATAATATATTTTAAACTATAATTTAAACATGTTTATACATCAAAAAATGACGAACAATTAATTAACATAAATTACTCCAATAAATTAGAAAAAAGATTGAGGTAAATTTTGTCTAAAAGTTTGAAAAATATTTTGATACTTCCTCTGTTTTACAAATAGTCTCATTTATAAAATGTGTTAAACACTATTTTTATTATTAAAAAAATTAAAATTATAAGTTAATAGTTTTATTAGTGGAGATATGATAATAAAATTTTAAAAAGTTATATTATTTTATATTATTATTAATAAAAAAGAACATTCTGTAGAATAAAAAATTTAATAAATAAAATTCTTTTTATAAAACAAAACAAGCATATAATTGATCACAGATAATGTAATCAATTTATTTGAATAAGCTTAACAAAATAATTATGGTCATTTTTAATTTAAGCTCAACAAAATTTTAGATTTCGTTTGTAAACTGTTAACGGTAATGAAGAGACGCAGAAGAGTGTTGCGAGATGAGTTGTGCTTGCTTGCTTTAAACTATTTTATACGTACAATTTGTTTAACTTTATAATTTATTCTCATTTCTAGACAATAATTAGACAAGTAGAAATGAGAATAAATTAGAAAAAGGTTGAGGATATTATGGTTATTTTAGAAAAAGGTTGATGTTAATTTTGTCTAGCAATTTTTAATCACAAACGGTAAAGATTATAATACCGGGTAGAACATGGTATTAAATAATTCCACATTTTAAGCTATTTTATAATCTCAGAACTAATAGTCCCAAGCTCAAATTTAAAAACAAACAGGACATTGAAGATTAATAGTCTTATTCCAAGTGTAATCATTGCAAACAAATATAACCTAAATGTCGACAATTAATCAAGCCCCTCATAGCTCAATGATAAAAAAAATACTCATAGGACTTTGAGTGCATGAGTTCTTGAGATCCATTATTAAATTTCAGCCGAATATAACCAAAAAAAAAAAAAAGGCAATTAGGAATATTACACATTGCAAAACTTTATGCACCAGAAAAGGAAGATAATTAATTAATCCTAAGTTGAGTTCAATAAAACGACGTACCATTTAATTAATTTAGTAAATCAAATTGGGTAAACCAAGTCTTTAATCTTGTTCGCTTTGTTGCTCATACCATAACACAATTGGTTCAAGTTCTGATTCATTATATTTTTAATGAGGACTAATATTTTTTTTCGTTGCTAAATTGGACTAATATTTGACAATAATATTTGTGACAAGCAATTATATTTGTGCTAGTTTTATTTTATTTTTATATATTTTATATTATTTTTTTAGCAAAAGGCAAAGACAATTTTATTTCTAAAATTAAATTTCAGAATCCAGAAGTTTTGGGATTTGGGTTATTATAAATATTAAAAATAAAGCCACATCCTCAGAATATCTTCTTGAATCAAATCTGAAACTATAAAGACAAAATCTTAATTTACCTTTCATAAATTTGCAATATAACACTGTAAAATGAGCAAACAGTTTCGATTCGTATTCGCTTAACTAAAAGTTCGATTCGAGCTCGACTCGAAATATAAATGATTCAAATATGAGCAAATTTTAAAATTCGATAAATTAAATTACTCGAACGTCTTCAAATTACAATTTTATATTGATGGTCGGATCATATTCGTTCGAAAAATTTAAACTGTCCGGGCTTGATTCGAGATCGTGCTCGACTCAGTAGCTAAATGAGCCTCAATCAGACCTTATTTTATACTCGATAAATTTTGTGAACCAAATATAAGCAACTACGGTTCATTTACACCCTTAGCAATCACCTTGTTATTTTATCAAATTATAATTCAACAATTGTTAAACAACACAATAAATTATACTTCAACAATTTTACAAAATATATGTAGTTACCAAACCAAATTCTAGAAAATGTATGGAATCAGAGCCTTGGCATCTTTAGGGAAATCTTCAAATTTGGAGAGGTACCATGTTTTGGTGGCATAACTCCTCCCCATCAAGAGCAAAGCTGTTCCCATAGTGAAGAGGAATGCATATACTGTTTGAGAAATGCAGGCAACTCCTATAAACCCTAGAATTTCAAAAAGATAGTGTGGACATACCACAAGATCAAACAGACCCCCTCGGGGAATTTTGTATTCTTTTTCGCCCTCTTTCCTTAACTTGGAGAGGAGGTAATGGTGGTAAAAATTACCACTAATTCCTACCAAGAACATTAAAACTCCGGCGTATTTTAGATCCATCGGCGGCTCGGGAAATGTTCCGCTTAGGTATTGAGCGTAGATCATGCTTACAGTGTAAAGGAAATAACTAAGGGAGATGACAATTGCAACATCAACGGGCATGCTGCTGCTATATTTGTGAATGAATATCACCTATATATAGAAAAATTCACAATTTAATTATTAATCTTCTAAACGTTTTAGAAAAAATGGCATTGTTCCGGAAGTAATCTTTTCCCTTTCCTTGGAATAAAGTTAAAATAAATTATTTTGGACAACACACAAAAAAAGAAAAATCAACTAAAAGAATATCAAAATCAACCAAATTAGCTTAAATTAGCTTTATATATATATATATATATATATATATATATATATATATATATATATATATATATATGCTGATAACTTGGTTTACAACAACTATTTGGCATTTAATTTTGAAATTAATGAAAAATCAACTTAATTAATTAATGAAAACTTTATCATTATATGAATTTTATTAATGAAAATTTTAATTTGGCATATTTTTATTTTTCTATTTAGTCTTTCAAATTTTACAAATTTCATATTTTACTCCACATAATTTACATTGGCAATGTGCCACCGGGTGCTAATGCTATATAAATGCAACCAAATATCCATTAATTAATACTTTAACATATGCTTAAATTACAATTAAAAATGGAAAATGATATATCTTGTCATTTTATATATCGAGTTTTTTGTTGTCAGTTACGTAGATAACTGTTAGTAATAATGTTATATATATATATATATATTAAAAGTGGTAGACTAACCTTATAATATATTTAATATCATATATTGATGTACAATTATAAATTGACAAAAAACTTTTACCATAAATAACAAGACTCTTAAAAAAAATTGACTATCACTTTTGTTTGCGGAAAATGTGAGTGATTAGTATGAAGTAAATTTTGGTCAATTCATGACCAATATAGTGTCGACACACAAATTGAAATGCGATCTATTTTTCTACGTGTCAGTATTGTATTGGTCAATTAACCAATTTACTAATATAAAGTTGGTAACCGGATCCATTAAAAAAATGTGGATATACCAGTAATGAGAAGAGGTAGTACACAATAAGTAAAAAGAGATATTTTCAAGGTAATAAAAAATGTTAATAATAATAAAATTTGCAAACCACTTAATGAGATAGGTCACCTCAAAGAGCCTCTTGAAGAAATGGATGGCTAGAGCCGAAGAAACCAAAGTAAATCTGAGACCCTCGTCCGGAAAGAAGCCGAAAGAAGTAACTCCGGCGAGAAAAGCCGGCGTATAAGCTAAAAGCATTCCAGTTCTACCAGAAAGTTTGATCTGAGAAGTTGCAACATTATTATTAAGGTTCCAAAATTTGGAATACGGAATGTTTTTCCCTTTTATTTCATTGAAGCCGGAGTTGGCTAGGGATGCAACATTGATAACCGTCATGGCGGTTATGAACAAAGATGGCGGCGGCGGGTATATAAATCTCAGTAATATTGACAGCACCATTTTCTTTTTAATTAATTTTGCGTGTTTGATTGTAGTATGTATGTACGTAGTAGGGAGATTGGAGAGTGAAGGAAATATGAAAAAGAGATAATAATATATATATCAATCACACGTTATGCTTATGGTCTAGAAAATTCCGCGTAGTTTTCATTAATTAATTTTGGCCTAGAAAATGTTTTTGGTTATTCATTTTTTTTAATTAATTGTGTGTTTGATTGTAGTATGTATGTAGTAGGGAGATTGAAGAGTGAAGAAATGAAAAAGAGCTATTACCAATCACATGTTATGTATATGGTCTAGAAAATGCCATGTATTTTTAGGGAGATTGAAGACTGAAGAAATGAAAAAGAGCTATTACCAATCACATGTTATGTATATGGTCTAGAAAATGCCATGTATTTTTTTTAATTAATGAATGGGTTTCCTTTTTCTTTCTTTATTTTCCTTGAAAATAAAAATAGAATTCTCTCTTTAGGGTTTTCTTTTTCTTTCTTTATTTTCCTTGAAAATAAAAATAGAATTCTCTCTTTATGAACAAGGGAAGGAAAATTTTATGAAACTGATATTTTCACATATATTTTTGATATTTTCATATCATTCTCTCTCACATTAGTATATAGTAAGTTTTATTTTTATGTGAGAAGGAATCATTTAAAAATATCAAAAATACATGTGAAAATAGTGATACCCAAACTTTATTAACATACTTTCTTCAGTATATTGCAAGGTTTTTGCAATATTGGTGTACTATATATACACCAAATTAAAATTAAGTAGTTGAGAATGAACCACGTAAATAATAAAAATAATAAAATAAAATAAATTAAATGGTTTTGGGCGTCTCTAAAGAAAGGCTGAATGGCATTTCTATCTTTTAAAGTTTTCACTGACTTTCAAAGTCGTTCCAAAATTTTATTTTTCGTCAATTAGGTCTTTAAAGCGGTATTTTTTGGGCGTTTCCGTTCCTCCCACTCGATTTGACCTAACCCAACCTATTTTGACCAAATTTTGACCTAACATGACCTATTTTGACCCAACACCAAATTTTAGTACTTTAAAATAAAATAAAATATATTTTTTTAAAATAAAATATTATTTTTAAAATAATTTTAAAAGAAACTATTATTTTTAAAATATTATTTATATTTAATATTTTAAAATAAAATATTTTTTAAAATAATTATTATTTTTAATATTTTAAAATAAATATTATTTAAAAAATAATAATAACTTAATTTAATATTTTAAAATAAAATATTTTCTTAAAATAATTTGAAAATAATAATTATTTTTAATATTTTAAAACAAAATATTATTTTTAAAATAATTAAAAAAAATTATATTTAAAATAAAATATTATTTTTAAAAATAATTATTATTTTAAGGAAAAAATATTAGAAACTTTTATTTTTTCAAAAATGAGTAAAGTTTCATAAAATATAGATTCAAAAAAAGTAAAGTTAAAAATTTTTAAAATCTTAATTATTTTTATAAAAATTTACAAATCTTTAAAAAAATTTATTTTGGTTTTATGAAAATAAATTTTTATTTTTTTGAATATATATTTTATAAAACTTTACTTATTCTTGTAAAAAATGAAAAATTTTCCAATTTTTTTTATAAAAATAATAATTATTTTTAAAACCTTTTAATTTATTTTTTTTAAAAAATTTGAATCAATTTTTTTTATTTATCTTTTACTGTTTTTGTTTTTTGTATTTTAATTTCTATTTTGGGTTTTTGTTTTTAAAAATTCTAATATGAAGAATACATATAATAATGGTAAATATATTAACTTTTATTTTTTCTGAAAATAAAATTTTACATAAAAAATGAAAAAAAATCTACTTTTTTTTAAAAATAATGGTTTATTTTCTTATTTAATTTTTTTGAATCTATATTTTACGAAACTTTTCTCATTTTTGAAAAAAAATAAAATTTCTAATATTTTTTCCATAAAATAATAATTATTTTATAATTTTTAAAAAATAATATTTTATTTTAAATATAACAAATAATTATCATTTTAAAAAAATGTTTTATTTTAAAATATTAAAAATTGGGGATGGGTCAAACTTGTCGGGTTGGAGTCAAATCTGATAGAAGGAACGAAAACGCCCAAATATGCCACTTTAAGGTCTTAATTAACGAAAAATAAATTTTAGGAACGATTTTAAAAGTTAGTGTCAACTTGAAAGAACAGAAGTGTCATTCACCCTTTAGAGGGAAAGTAAAATGGTTTTGAACAATGTTTTTAAACTTTGGATTCAATGTTCTTTTAAAATAAAAAAACTGATATTTTTATAAATAAAAATGATAACTTCTTTCTCACATGAACATAATATGAAAAAAAGTCGCACACACTCGTATAAGAGAAATTTTATGAAAATATCAAATTTTATTTATAAATTTATCAAATCGATCGTACGATTGGGTACCAGTTTTGTGGGGACTCGTCAAAGCTTAATAATCCCGAACAAAAAAACAAAATAAAATTGTCAACAATCCTGTTTTGCAATTCGCATGTATCTCATACATTAGCACTCTTGTTCCGAGTGGGAATATAAATTA
Organism: Panax notoginseng; assembly: GCA_016801055.1. Classification (NCBI taxonomy): domain Eukaryota; kingdom Viridiplantae; phylum Streptophyta; class Magnoliopsida; order Apiales; family Araliaceae; genus Panax; species Panax notoginseng. The sequence continues at coordinate 33,425,122 of CM029014.1, read as the reverse complement.
TTTATGCATATATTTATATTATTGCGTTTACTCATGATAGAAATCAAATATGTTTTTATGGTAATATATAAAAATTGGGGGGGTGGAGGGCGTCCGGTGCACCTTTTTTTTTTTTTTTTTTCCCACAATTATGAGAATAATAAATAAAAAATATTAAAATAAGTTTGAACAAAAAACTGTAAAAAAAAGTATATTTTTTATTAAAAAAATACTGTAAACTGGATGGTAATCGGCGGCGTTTTTTGTTCAAACTTGCTTTATTATTTTTTATTTATTATTCTTATAATTGTGGTAAAAAAATAAAATAAAGGTGCACCGGACGGTACCGGTATAAAGGTGCTCTACTTCCATTCTTCATGCCTTCATGGAAGACAAAGTTGGATTGGGCCAATTCGGCAAACAAAACCAACTTCAATATAGACCGGGTCACATCAGCCCAATTTCTCACACTTAAACCTACTAAAAACGCCGCCGATTCACTGAAGTTTCGAACAATCATGATTAATGGTGTAAATGAATCGAGTAGAGCTGAGTATTGAGTTGCTCAAATTTGGTTCACAAACTTTATCGAGTATAAAATAAGGTTTGATTGAAACTCATTTAGCTACCGAGTCGAGCACGATTTCGAACCGAGCCCGAGCAATTTGAACTTTTTGAACGAATATGATCCGATCAGTATCAATAGAAAATTGCAATTTGAAGAGGTTCAAGTAATTTATCGAACTTTAAAATTTGCTCATATTTGACTCATTTGTATTTCGAGTCGAGCGAGAACGAATTGAGCCCGAACTGTTTGCTTATTTTACAGTCTTAATGATGATGGAGGTAATCTGCCCCATCAAGGTTCAAATGAATCGTTGCCTTTGAATATGAAAAACCCTAATACACAAAAACCCTCCACCCATGACGCCTTTTCTAAAAGATGCATCTTCCCGCTCAAATCTCCATTCATTTCTATATAAATCCTCCCCGTATCCCCACCACTCTTGGAGTGTAATTTGATGGGTCCGAAAGATTTAGAGAACCCATATTACGTGGTTGGATATTACATTGACAATAAGGATCTATTTGACGTTGTGAAAGGGTTATAGTCCAAGTTGACTTATAATTTCCTTCTTCAAATTGGCTTCTTGTTTCTGAGGAAGTTAAATCTTATTTAATTATGGGACTTACAATTATAAGAAACTTCTATATATGACTCCTATTTCAATTTGGGGACAGACGTGGTAAATTGAGGTGGTGTGATCAAGTTATAAATACGACCATGATTCAAGTTCAAGGTACACGCACTTTGTTACTCTTTTTCACTAAAACAATTACATATCTCCATAGTTGAAATTTTTGACAAGTACTAAACCGGAGCTATCCCTTGACGGCCCACACTTGTCTCTTGCTCGTCCTCGGGCAAAACAAAAATAAATTATAGCACAAAAATTCAACTAACCTGACCAACTTAAAAAATTTGAGCTATAAATTAATATGCACTTCAACATTAACCTCAAAGATTTTAAACAATAACTCTCGAAAAACTTCAAAAACAATACATCACTAAAATTTCAACTTATTTGTCAATCTTACTTTACTCTTAACCCTTTGTGTGTGTGAATCCAAATGTATCAAACTAATCAAAACTCAGATAAACTTATGTAATCAATGCTTCCTAGGAGATAAAAATAAAGAGAAACTCTATACACTTATTTTTCACATCACTCTCAACTAATACAAGCAAACATAACCATATATCAAAAGTTTTTTTTTTCACTTAGGTCAGTGCATTTTATACTCCATCTCACCAGCGAGTGCGTTTTACGCTCCCTCTCGCTTATCATGTGTTTATGAGTGAGTGTGTTTTATGTTCCATCTCAACCCACCATATGAATCTTAATTATTTTTTCTTTTTCTCTCTTTTTTTATTTATATTATACCTCATATTCACTTCAAGGTATGATCAAATAAATTATAAAGTTCAAAAATATTCTCCATAAGCACTTAATCAAATAAATTCCCTCTAAGTTCAAACTAGTTTAAACAAATGGATACGTGCTCAATAATAAAGAGTCTCAAATAAAGTAATAACCTACAAAGAAACTAAATTCAGAAAACACAATGTCTATAAATCTTCCAAGGTGTTATTATATAAAAATCAAAATTTTATCATTGGCCAAAAATTAAAATCCAAATTAACCTATTGCTCAAGTGACTCATCCTCAAAACTACCCTATTTTCATAGGAACACACGATTGCACTTAGCATGTGCAACAAGCCTTTAAACCCCAAGGTTATCCCAAGTGGATGAATTTTGTCTCGTGAGGGTTTGTAATGAATGTACCCACAAAATCTAAAATAAAAATAAAAATAAAAAAACATCAAAACAAAACATAATAAAAATTAGACGTAAATAAAATAAAAAATAATCGTCCTCTCCCCCACACTTAAAACTTATATTGTCCCCAATATAAAGCAAAAATGCAAAGAAGATTAAACAAAATAAATGCAACTAAAAAGAAGAAAAGGGAAAGAAAATCAAATCTGATTCTTGGGTTTCCTTCCAAGCAGCGCATTTGTTTCATGTAATTTACCCGACAACATTTCTCTCAACCTACGTAATTGGATACGCATACCTCAAATGGGTTGGCAGTGGTTCCAATTCTAAAATAGGAGTATGCACAACATAAGGTAAAGACATTTTATTAGAAACTGACAATTCAACATAAAAGATATTACATGACTTCGGAGCATCGTTCAAATATGCAAAAGTTTCTTGCAATTCGGTACTCAAGGTTAACTTTGCACTTTCTTCCTCAATATTCTTACTAAGTGCAATTTCCAAGTCATATTTTCTATCAAGTTCAAAGGCTTCTTGTGCTAAAGAGTCAATCACATCAATAGAATAAATTGGATTATCATCACTAGGATATTGCATGGTATCATAAATATTGAACTTCACAATTTTGCCATCAATTACATTGAAAGTGTACCACTATGAACATCTATCTTAGTTTTGGACGTCTTTAAAAATGGTCTTCCTAATAAAATAGGTGCATTTTTGTCACCATTCTCCATATCAAGCACATAAAAATCAGTAGGAAAAATCAAATCATTGACTTGCACAAGAACATCATCCATTACACCTTTAGGATAAGCATTAGATTTATCAGCCAAATGAATTATAGTTATAGTTTTATTCAAAGTTTCAAGTTTCAAAGAAACATATATATAGAATATGACATGATATTGATAAAAACTCCTAAATCTAATGTGGCTTTTTCATATTTAAGTGTCACCTACCTTGCAAGGGATATTGAACATACCTGGATCTTGGCACTTAGTAGGGAGTTTTCTTTGAATAATTGTTGAGACATTCTCCCATACCTTTACCTTTCCATATCTTTTAAGTTCATGTTTCCTCTTGGGTGTACACAGTTCTTTCAAAAATTCAGCATATCGAGGTACTTGTTTAATAGCATCTAGTAATGGAATGTTTACGCATTTACAGAAAGTCTCACATAAATTTGAATTTTTCTCATATGTTCTATTTTCTGTTAAAGCATGAGGAAAAAGAGGTATCAGTTTATACTCAGAGAGATGTGAAGATTTATGCTTAAATACATCATTGTCACACATAACACCACTATTTGTATTACCGTTGTGACATCCCGAAAATTTATAAAGACTTATAAGATCTGGAATGATTAAATTAAAGGTTAAAATTTAAAACCTAGATTTAAAATAGAGGAATGATTAAAAAATTTAAAAAACCTATACGGTTTGATATTTAAAAGAATATGGAGATAATTAAATTAGAAAGAGATAAGTTAGGTATTATGGTGGTAATTAGATTAAACCTAACCTAGTAGTCAAGTGTTAGAAATTTGATAAAAGTCCAAAAAAGGATTAAGAATATGGCAAACCATATGAAAAAAGGCTTATTGAATGTAGTAAACCAAATTAGGAGGTTTTAATAAGACATTGAATTAAATGTCTAGCCTGATAAATGAATTTAATAATTATTTATCAATGATGATAAATGCATTATGGCTTATATGGGGCATGTATGAGATTAAATAAATAAATATATTTATTTATTATATAAAGGGAATTAAAAAGAAAGCATAAACCTAATATTATATATTAGGAATGCGAATTAAATAATCTAAGGGTTATAGTAATTGAAGAATACTAGTATTTAAACTACATACTATAAATTAACCTAAGAGATTTATTTTAAATATCTCAACTAATTAATTATTTTAACCTAATTAAAAAAAACCTAATTGGGTAAGATAAAATTAAGGCATTTGACCATGCTATTTTACATGGCCCAAACAAATTAATTAGAAACCCCAAATGAATTTATGGAACACTACAAGAAAATGGCTTATTTTCGTTGGAATATTCTGTCGAGGTTAATGATATTCCGTCGAGGATACCTTAAGCCCGACAGAATATTTAGTCGGGGATTCGGTCGGGTTTAAGCATGTCAAAATTAAGTCCGTCGAGCTTTCAGCCGGGAATAAGTTACTCCGACGATTATATGGTCGACCGAATATTCTGTCAATGTTAGTATATCCTCGACCGAATAACATCTGTCGAGAGTATTCGGTCGATATTTAGGCCACCACGTGTCAACATACTGCTGGCTGAAAATTATGTCGAGTTTAGTTTATCCTCGACCGAATATGTTCCGTCGAGCTTATTCGGTCAGTATTAAGCTGCCGCGTGGCACATCCCGAAAAAATAGAAAAGGGATTATTCCTGACGGAATCTCATCGAGTTTACCTTATTCCGTCGAGGATAAGATTTTTTTAAAAAAATATCCGCTCTGTTTTGGCAACATCCAGGGTTTTAACCCACATTTTTATACCTGTAAACCTGTTTATATTTCTAATAGTACAGTCAACATAATAATAACCTTCCAATCACATGCATATAAGTCCAACATATATAACTTTTGTTCACATGCATACAAGTCCAACAAAAATATTTTCACACTCTATATTAACTACAATATGTCCTATTCTCCATAAGATATACAAAATACTCTTGAACTACGTACAATACTCCATAATATATATAAAAATGAATTATATACAAGGTTTAAACTACAAAAAATTTCAAAAATCAACTAAACTAATTCTACCGCTGGTGTGAGGAGGATCATCGGGAAGGCAGACGTCGATGCTGCTGCTTTGGCGTATAGAAATCATCATCGATGTCGTCCCTCCGCTCGTGATCAGAATGAGCATCCTGTTGATACAATTAAAAATATAATTCATTAGTCCATAAATATAATATAATTAAAGATGCAAATAAATGAAAGTTAAATAACATGCAGAATACAGAAATTTAAAATGAATAGTATACCTGAGTAGTCGAGGACTGACTCAACAGCGGCCCAAAAGCGTCCAAAAGTAAGGTAACCACCATCCCGACCACCTCGTCACGTATTGCAGTGAACTTTTCTGGAGGGATACCCGTACTCTCTGCGGTGGCACTAGCTATGATGTCCTGAGCAAGCTGGTGGAGGCGAGCACGGCTGGGCAAGTCCTGATGACGGAATAAAGGATCCATACGTTACCGCTCCGACACCGCCGCTATAACCCTCTGGAACAGAGCGTCGTCTAAGCTAGCGTCTGTATGTGATGGTCCCATAGGGGCTCTCAGACGTAGACGCTGGCTAGTGCCTGTAAAAATAAATATAATATCAATAATAATCAAAATTCGTCAAAATTCATGAACGAGAAATCTTAACTAAAATATTATACCTCCAGGTAGTGTATAGGCTGGTATCCTCGACAACCCTAACACTCGATACCAACCGGTAGTGCTACTAAGAGGATCCTGAGACGTGACCCAAAGAGCTATCTCCTCATCCTGAGATAAACTAATCTCTGGCGGAGGGATAGTAGAATTTAACGTCTCGGGATCGTCCCTAGCAGCCTGCAACTCAGCTACATGCGTGACCCGGAGCTTCTCAAATCGGTCTTGTAATTTAATATATGTACATGTGAGTTAACTCGGTATCATCATATTAATTACGTAATATGATCCTAAATTATAATCATTGTAGTAAATGTAGTACCTGTATAGCTAATTCTACGGGAGACATCGTCGACCCCGAAGTCGAATCCTTTGGCGTATGGACTCTATCCCAAAACTCCATCATAGTAGGAGGTCGGCCAAAGCTACTCCGCATGGCCTAAATCATATATTAATTAATATCACATTACTTTACTATAGATGTAGTTTAATATTAAACTAAACTAAATATAAATACATACCGACTTAACCTCCTGAAACGACTGTGAGCCAGAAGTATGTACAATCCGTAGTTGGCCTCGATTTTTCTTCATCTTCTCTGACTTGGTCTTGAAAGCAGCATCATCCCAGTACGAACACATGGCAGCCTATGCTGCATCTAATACTGCCCGCGGCTGATGATCCCGTATAGTAGTCCCGAGCGATTCTTCAACTGCCCAGGCTGCCTTCTGTCGTATCTCGTACATCAAGCCGACATAGTTCTTCAAAATGTGTGTGATAATAACAGCGTCGCCATTCGCGTTAGTGATACCGGCCTCATATCTATAATACCTCTATTACAAGGACATAACGTACGTATAAATAATTATTTGAACAATATGTAAATTACTATGACCAAATTTTTGATTTAATATATGTAATTCAATTACTTACATGAAACTCGCGCAACACTGTCACCATAAAGTCGGCATCGTACCACGCGCAGTGGCTAAATCGCATGCAGCCAGTCGGGAGATGCTGTGACGCCCCCAAATCCGGGTTACCTAACCCCCGGGTTCGGTGCTCACGATCCATCATATAAATAACATGTAACTACCTATTCATTTATGAATATTATCATACATACCATTTAAGTAATATCATTAATACAATATCCCAGGTTTTCTAACCTTGACATAACAAACACACCCTCAGATATACAAAAAGGGTTACATATAACAACACAATAAGTAAAGTTTATATTAATTACTCATGCACTTTGCCTTTGCCATTGTCCTTCTTCGACCCTCCTGCTACTTCGTTCTTAGTTGAAATGTTATATTTAAGCAAGGATGAGCAACGAGTTTGCTCCGCTAGTTAAAACATTCAATAAAAGTTGTGAATCAAGAATATTAGAGTCTAGTTTCGATAGGACTTCAACAATGTTCAAAGAACTTTGAAGTAGCTGAATAAATCATTAATCGATAACAAGAAATTACCGATTTACAGGCTAAACAACAATTCAATAAAGAAAGAGTAAAACTTCTTCGAAATTTTAATAATGTTCAATCGATTATCAAGAGATAATACTATGCAATAACAAAGTGGAATACTTTCAGATTTTATGCTGAGTGATCACAATGGATCTTGAACAAATCGAGTAATTATCAGAGATTCAACGCTGAATTACCCTAGGAGTATCAGATAATCATAAAGATTAAATTATACACCTCTGCAAGTACATAAAGTGATCAGCTTCATTGTACCTAATATTATGCATACTACTCAAAATCGCGCAACGACCGGATATTCGACCACTAAGTCCCCTTTTTATAAGGGTTGTTCATCTCAGTCTTACATGAAGAGTTCGTATCGCAACAATACAGTTTGGATTTAAAGAAATACTATGATTTCAACATATAATATCTATCTCGATCTAGCCAAAATATTTGGCATTGATCTTTCAATAACAATTGAGTTCAAATACTAGAACGTATCAAGTTTCAACAATTATTTATCTCGCCAAAATAAGTAGCTGAGACATAGTTAATAAACTGTTCAATAATAGACAGGAATCAATTGCACTATTTGCAATCAACTATAATATTGTGAATAACCAACAATAGTTATTCCCCAGTCATACTTTCAAAATTTAAAATTCAATTTGAGTTAATGAACTTGCACTAACTGTGAATAATCAATAATAAATCTCATATGTGGAATAATCAGTAATAATTACCCACTACTATGTTTGAAAAGTAATAACTCGAGATTGAGTTAAAGAAACTTGCATTTGTTGTTTACTACTGCTACACAATATAATTTAGCTGCGTTGAAAGACCTATCATCAATAATATTGGTCTCGCAATTAGCGTAACACATCACAACACATAATACTATCATTTAAAGTCACTATATCACTTAGACACGTAATCATATAGTCACAAAAGTATTTATAACCTATACAAACACTTATCAGGTCAAACTATGTCAGTCTGGTTGGACTTCGGTATCAATATAGTGTCCCAATTACCCTATCAGATAATTAATAAACGAGTTTATTTTCAATAAAACTCTATTCTAAAGCTTCAATATTATTTTAGATAATTAAAATATCCGTTATAATATTTTTCGGAAGCTTATAATATTTTTCAAATAATTATTATCTTTTATAATAATTTTTCAAACACTTATATCATTGTTAAATAATTTAAATACTAAATAATATCATTATCATTAATATTTAAGTAATATTAAAATATTAATGAAATCATTGTCAAAATATTAAAGTTATTTATAATAACTCAAAATATTTTTAAAATATTAATATTACCCTTAAATGATTTTTAAAATATTTAAAATTATTTTTAAATAATTACTATTACTATTCAAATATTAATATATTTCTCATTAAAATATTAAAAATCATTTATTATAACTTAAAATACTTTTAAATCCTTTATATCATTTTTAAAACTTAAAAATTATTTTTAAACCATTTATTTAATATAATAATTAAATAAATTTATTATCATTAATATTAAATTATTAATGAAATTTATCTTAAAATATTAAAAGCCATCTTTTATAACTTAAAATATTTTTAAACACTTTATTATCATTTAAAATAATTTTTGAAATATTAAAATTATTTTTAGCTAAATTTAATAAATTTATTTAACTTAATGAAAATTATGTCAAATTATCAAGAGTTAATTTTTATAACTTAAAATAATTTTTAAAACTCATTTTTGAATTTTAGGAATTATTTTCTCTTTTTATTAATTTATTAGAAACTAATATAATTAATTTTAATAAAATCGTCGCTATAGGCTTTAGCGACACAAACTGTCACTGTTGGTATTTTTGAGCCTTCAAGAACATTCAAAGTCAGTTCTTGGGTTCCTAGTTTGACCAACTTTAATTCTTTGTTCAAGAGGTTTCTGGGCATGTAAATGTACTGGTTATGTAGTATTGATGTAATACTACATGTATCAACAATATTCAAGGTCAAACTACATCACATATGCAAGATCTAAGCCTTCAAAATAGTTGTCAGGTCTGTTCTTGGTTTTTTGGGTTACCCAGAAACCCAGTCAGTGTATGATAGCTACTTTGTGGCTTCAATAACTTGGTCTCTGTGAAATGTTTGGGTGTTTGAATGTTACAATCTTGTAGATATCATGTCAAAGAACAAAAATACTACACTTAGGTAGCTTAAATACATCACAATCTCAAGATCTGGCTTGGTCAAACCTTGTAAGAAAACCTGTTCATATGTTTTCTGGAATATCCAGAAAACCAACTTCGTGCTCGGTCAACCTAGTTTAACTGTAAGACCACAACTTTCATAAATAAAGATTAATTTTTCTCGAAATATATTTTTGAATATTATGGTGTGGATTTGATATAATGTTATAGTTGTGGGTAGTATTTATAAATTTTGCAAAGTATGCAAGTTGTTATAAAATATTCGATTGGTCGGAAAATATTCGTTTTAATAAGAAATATTCGTACGACGACACAATCATTGGTGGACCCCACAACGAAATTATTATCGGAGTTAGAAAACGACAGAAATATCTTTTTATAAAAATAACGGCGAAAGTTTTACCGTTAACTATTGAAATACCTGGTGATGAAAAGTACAATAATACGCGTGGTTGCATAGTAGTATACAGTATTGATTATTGATGCTTATGTGAGAAGTCACTCAGTTATACTCAATTATTACTACAGTAATGGCTGCATAGTATCTCACGTTATTTGATTTAATTATTGTCAATATTTTATATTATTAAATCAATAATTGAGATGACAAGTTATTCATATTATTATTTGCATAATTAACAATGTCTAGAAAGCTCTGTCGAGGAAAGGGGTTTGGTCACCTAATTGCGCGCTAATGGGGAGAAAATCCTTATCGGAAAGCCTCCTCTTTCCTAAGAACGATCTGGTTGTTAATATTGCGAGTTATAATAATGATGAAGAAATGTTGTTAAAAATATTGAGGGGATTTTTATGAAGTATTTTGTTATAAATTTTGCTTATTATTTGGACCCCCATTTACCCATTTTTCAAAATAATCGGTATAAAATTATTCAATATATATATATATATATATATATATATATATATATAATATGTGTGTAAAAGTGACACGTGGGGTGGGGCCCACATGTGACAAATGAGATTTTATAATTTAATTTTAATATTTATTGAATTAAATAAATATTTTTGATGATTTAATTATTAGATTAAATAATTAATTGATGCAATTGTGATAGAATAATTTAATTATATGTGTTATATTTATTAAATTAATATGGAAAATTTTTATTATTCAAAGTATGTAATTATGTGAGTTTATTGAATTAAAAGAAATATTTAATAAGCCTAATATTATTTTATAATTAATGAGAAAATTAATTGTATGACTATGTGAATTAATGAGAAATTATTATATTTTATTCAAATTAAATTAAATAATATATTTGAGTTATTGTATAAATGGGTGTGACATTATTAAACTATGGTATAAAGAATTTATTAAATTAAATGGTTTTGAGCCATTTAAGGCTTGTCAAACGAGGCCTTAGTGGAGGTTGAGAGCAATTAACCATTACTGGGTAACTGAACACCACTCTGCGCTTAGTTTCTTTTATAAAATTAATACGTCTTCTTTATTTTCATTCTTTGCTAAGTCTAGAAAAACAATCAGATAGAGATTGAGAATTGTCAAAGAGAAACTTGAGAGTTGTTTGATTTAAGAAGTGTCTGAGAAAGGAGAAAGAATCGTTCCTACTAATCTACACTGTACGCTTTGGGTAATTTCTCCAACCCAATTTTTATTTACGTTGTTTAAGTTTTTCATGAAAATAGCTTAAAGTTTTGTTAAAACTTCTGTAATTGAAAAGGGTAGGGATTATGGGTTTATGTATTTGTTAAGATGTCATCATATCGTGTTTTATTATATATATTGTATAAACCATATCATCAGTTTCATGAAAATACGTCGTATATTGTTGCTACAAAATTTCAGAGTATAAAATATGGCCATATGGCCTTACGTACCAAATTTGATACATCTATCATAGGTTATATCATAAATTTATGCTTGTAAAGGATTATGTATATTAAAACGAAGAGACCAAACTTAAATAAAAGGATTCGGTGTTATAACGAACCCGTAGTGTTGATTTTCATGTTTTGTATTCAAAACTTTCAAAAACACCAAGAACAGTAAAATTTCATGTGTCGATTTTTATGATTATGTGTTTTAACTTGTTAAAAACATACTATAAGGGTTGAGAAGTTGTTATATGTATATTACAGTGTTTGGGTATGTCTAAATTGGTGTAAGAAAAAGTTAATTGGAGGTTTTGGCCATGCTATGTAATTTTTCGCGAATTGCAGAACTGGAACTGGCTCGCTGTGCCGCAGTGCCAGATCCACGCCTTAAGGCCCGCGCCACAGCGCCAAGAGTCAGGCCGCAGCACCGCCGCGCCGAGAATAAGCACGATAGTGGCGCCGCAGCGTCACTCTCCAGAATGTTCTGAAAAGAATTTTTTTTAAAGTGTTCAAGTCCATGAATGAGATATTAACCTAAATTAATGAACATAAAAATATGTTAAAAGTATAATGAGATGTTAAAATAGATTCTTAACATATCAATAATGCATTTAAGTGTGAATTGATTTATTAAACGCATAGTTAGCTTATTGTTCGTGTAGGGTAATTTTATGTGACAATAAGTGTGATAATTTGACTAAGTATAGTCATAACCAAAGTTTAGAGAAAAGAATGAACTTGTGATGACTAGTTGCGTTATAATTAACTGGAATTGTGAATGAAAATGATATGTAGGATTAATTCAAGGAACGTGTATAATTAACATGTAATCTACGCACGAGGCAAGTTTCCTAACCTTACTTATTATCATTATTCAAGTTTATAAATTTCATCGAGTAAATTCTCATTATTATTAATCAAGTTCAATTTGTTATATTAAAGATTATTTATCTTTTCAAAGTATGATTCTGTAATACAATAATTGTTCTATTGTATACCTCTTGAGATTGTTATTCAATTTAAATATCATTTATTGTTGAACCTTGTCAGACTAGTGAATCCTTATTGATTCAACTAGTCCATAGTTGATGAACGTTCTAAATTTCAGAACCCTTATTGATTTATCCAAACCAAACTTCCTTTGGTGCGGACTCTAATGTCAAACTGAGATGAACAACCCTGTATAGGGATTACGTATGCGTTAGCGTTAAGACATTGTGCACAGTATGGTACTAAGGGCTGATCCCCCTAAGTACGAGAAGAAGAGTTCATAGTCTTATGACTGTTAAAGGTTTCAAGTATAACCCTTGATACCTAGGACACAGTTCAAGGTCTTATGGCCCTCAATATTCTTTTGATTCTTGTTATTCATTCTTAATTCAAAAGTTGAGTTTTATTTCAGAAGTCTTTGATTCACTCGTATGTTATTATATTGTTATTTCATTGTTATACTTGTGGGCAATTGTGCTCACTTTTGCGTAATAATAACATTGCAGTTAAGAACGAAAGATCCGATGAGCCTTCTACTAGCAAGGGCGAGGGAAAGATTAACAAGTGATGAAGACTTGTTGTTTTATGTGATGTTGAACTTATGTGTTAAGACTTATGTTGATGTTGTGTAAGACTATAAATTGTTTATGTTTTCGCAGTTAAGATTTAAGGTTAGTATGACCTGGGATTGATGTATTTGTTTCTAATGATGTAACTCCTTAAGGAGAGGATTTATTTTTATCAATTTATATTTTAATTATTATGAGTAGATAGACATATGATATTGAATAGTGAACACCAAATCATGTAAAAATTGAAGTACCGGATTTGGGGGTGTCACACCACATGTGGGATGAAAAATGAAAATAGAGGGGTGGGGTGGGGAAGGATACGTATAAGGGAGGGAGTTTATATAATATATATATATATATATATATATATATATATATATATATTATAATAAGTTTTTTTTATGAAAAATAGAATTTATTATATTTTATTATGCGTAGTATTTGCATAGTAAAACTTGTGAATTCGATTTCGGCGCCCATGAATTCATCTGATTTCTGCACTATGCGTTCGTGATTATTTCTAAATAGTATCCTTCCATTCTCCTATAAATAGAATGCTTAGTTTAGAATTGAAAATCACACCAGGATCAAAAAAAATTTCTTCTGTAATATTGAGCGTATTTCTTTAGAGTTTTAAGAAGCTTTGAGTATAGAAAACAGTGCAAGTTTTCTTCGAGAATATTCCCGCTATACCAGTTGGAATACTATTCTTTTTAAGGTAAGGGGTATTATTTATTTCATATTCCCTTACGATATTATTTTTCGTATTCGTAAAAAGTTTTATTTCGTTCAATATTCGCGAGAAATATTATCTTCATTTAATATTCGTAAGGAATATTATCTTCGTTCAATATTCGTAAGGAATATTATTTTCGTTCAACAATTATAAGGGATATTATTTTTGTTCAATATTCGTAAGAAATAATATTTTCTTCCATACTCTGTAGTATGTAAGTAATATTATTTCGTTTCAGATTATGAATTTTACACTCATTTTGTTAAGTTTTGGCTTCTATACTCCATGAAATTAGTAGAATATCCTTGAAATTTGCACTTCATCCAGTATCTTTTTATGGAAATATTATTCTGAATATTTTTGATAAGTTTTAACTTTTTTATGCCGGAGTACTATTCACGGAGTACTATTCCCGAAGTACTATTCACGGGGTACTATTTACTCGGGTACTATTCACCCGGGGTACTATTCATGACAAAAAATTAATTTCTTTTCGGTCCAAATTATTTTAGATACAATATTATTTTTGAATTTTACTTCATAAAGCAGTATCATGTTGACAATTTGGACATTATTGAATCTTGGATAAATTAATTTATAAATCTTTAAAATTTATCCTTTATTTTCTTTTAATTGAATTCTTATATCATTGTCATCATCCTCATGCTTATATTGTGATGAAAGTCCTCATTGGCCCGTAGTGCATTGATGGATTGTTGATTGGTATGATTATGATCAGGGATTATTCGGTATAATAATGACCTGTAATGTTACAAATGATGTGATAAAAGTCTTCATTCGCCCGTAGTGCATCGATGGACAGTTGTTGGCATGATCATGACTACTGGTGATAACACGATTATCCTTGGCCCGTAGTGCATGAATAATTTATGGACGTGATACTAATGAATATCCTTGGCCCGTAGTGCATGGATAATTCAGTGATGTGGATTATTTATTAAGCTGAGTCTCAGAGATAAAATTGATGATAAATTTTTTAAATCATAGAAGATAGTAAATATTATGCTCTACTTGACTCTTCTAATGTATTGGTTGTTCCGCTGCAGTTAAACTTAATGTTTATTATATTTTATCAGTTTAACACTGTTGAAGGCTAATGATAATTTATTCTGTATTATCTTAGTCATAATATTTCTTACTGGACTAGTTGAGCTCACCCTTTTGCTTTCATTGTTCTCTTCAAAAAATGAGAATGTAGCCGGAACTAGTCGGGGAATGGAGTGACGGTCCGAGATGGTGGCTATAGTAGTTGTAAGACCCCAACTTATTAATAAATAAAATCAAGTTTTTTCTAATTATTATTTTGAATAATAAGGTGTTAATTTGATATAATGCTTTTGTTATGGGTGAAATGTGCAAATTTTGCAAAATAAGCAAGTGGTTATAAAAAATTCATTGTTGTCGGGAAATATTCGTTTGGTCATGAAATATTCTTGCCGTCGGGGAATATTCGTATGATGGCGCAGCCATTTATGGGCCCCATAACAGAAAACGGTCGAATGAAAAAAATGACAAGCTTGAGCTGTTACAAATAACGGCGTAGTTGTTACCGTTAACACTGTTGGAATACCCGGTGGTTAAAGTACAGTAATACGCGTGGTTGCACAGTTGCACACGGTATTGCACAGTATTGTTGAATTATTGATTCTTACGTAAGAAAGCATTACTCAATAATTGTTACAGTAATTACTGTTTAATATTTTATTTTATTGATTCAATAATTGCTACATTGATATTTTATATTATTGTTGTTTCAATAATTGTCACTGCACAGTATCTCCATTATCAGATCAATAATTCATATTATTTGAATAATATTGTTAGATAGCATTATTGGCAATGTCTAAGGAAGTTCTGTCTAAGGAGAGGTTTGACCACCTAATTGCGCGCCAGTAAGGAAAAATCCTTATCGAAAAACCCCTCTTTCCTGGGAACGACCTGGTTGTCATAATTGTGATTCTGTAATATTATTTATGAATAATTAATTATTGATTTATATGATAAGAAAATATTTATTTTATGTGGATATAAATGAAGGAGTTAATACTGAGGTGTTTTATCCGTATTTTATTGGAATTGAGGTATTAAAAATCGTCCGTATGTGAATTTCGGGCATTTTATGTTTGGAATTTGAAAAAACTTTCTTCTACAAAGTTGTAGAGAATTAAATTTTTTATGGAATAGACATGAGACTCGAATTTTTTCTGATAAAAGGGCTATTTATTATGAATTATTGAAGTTGCTGATTATTGTTTAAATTTAAAATATTTTGAAAATAATTTCTAAAATGGGTGGGCCCCACTTTTGGTTGGTGAAAAATGAGTTGGAATTTTATTTCAAAAATGGCGGGCGTGAATAGTAACAGGTAAAGCCATCAGGTAGTAGGTTAGTCTGCTTTGGTGTTCTAAGCATTTTTTTATAAATAGGTTGGTTAGTTAGAATTAAAAATCATACCAGAAACAAGTTTTCTCTCTTTCTCTCTCTATATTATCGAGCGTATTTTTGTGAGTATTTAGATACTTTGAGAGTTGTTATTCAGTACAAGTTTACTTCAGCCTAATACCTGATATTTCAGCTGGAAGTACTATTCTTTTGAGGTAAGGGATGTTATTTTTTTCTTAAATGATATTATCTCCTTCAATATCATTATGCCGAAATATTGATATGAATTTTATTGTGAAATTTCTACCTTTTTGTGTCGGGATTACTATTCACGTATACGACATTATTCACGTATACGACACTATTCACAAATACGACACTATTCACAAAAAAATGAAATTTTCTCTTCCTTATCCAAGATGTCTAGTATGGTTACTATCTTTGATTGTATCCATGTTTTGATCTTTATTTTTGAATTCTACTCCATAATTGATTATTATGGAGTATTTTTGAACTTGGATAAATTATAGTACGAATCCTTAATATTTGTCCTTTTGTCTCACTGGATTCGTTTTCTTTAAAATATTTTTCATCATCCTCAGTCCTAAATGATAATATTACTTAATATCTTTGGCCTGCAGTGTAAAGATGAATGATTAACTGATGAATATCTTTGGCCCGTAGTGCAAAGATGAACAGGTGTTTAGATGAACATGACTAACTGGTGATACAAATGAATATCTTTGGCCTGTAGTATAAAGATGAATATTTGATTCAAGATGTATATTGATTGATATTACAAGGATAAAATATTGATGATGGACTTTTAAATCTTAAAAGATAGTAGAATTCATTCTCTACTTGACTCTTCTAATGCATTGTTGTTTCCACTGCAGTTCTTGATCTAAAACTTGTTGTCTATTATATTTTATCAGATTTTTTCCTGTTGAAGACTAATGATAATTTGTTGTATATTATCTTAGTCATAATATTCTTTATTGGGTTAGTTGAACTCACCTTTTTCCTTTTTGTTCTATTTTTCTGAGGAGGCGAGAATATAGCGGGAACTAGTCGGGGTGTGGAGTGATGTTTTCAGTCAGTTGTGTTAGCAGTCCTCACTATTTTGTAAAATAGTGATTCAATAATTGTAATGAGGACTTATTTGAGTGTGGATATTGTCTAGAAGACAGTATTTATTTTTAAACTCACAGTTTATGTGTCGTCGTATTTTGCACGACAATTTTTTAAACTCAGAATGGGTGATGTATACCTATTTTGGGGGCGTCACAGTTGGTATTAGAGCTTAGGTATATGGTCTCTGGCGGAGATCGGGGAATAGAACTAGGAGGGGAGAGACGAGTAAATCCTTCGCTAGTGTGTGGTACCTAAGCTTATTTGTTGATCGGTCATAATATAGGGGTATTATGTGGTATGTCAATTTCTTTAATTAACCCTTGTTGTATGGTAGTATTTGAGAATGACAATTGAGAATGTTAACAATGGAGTGAATGAGATCGTGGAGACACCTTTAAGCACCAACTAGGGGAACGTGCAACAGGAAGGCAATATTCCTCCAATAAACAATACTACCGAACAAATGATGAATGATGGAATATTTAGAAGCCTTTTACAGTTCATGCAAAATAAGATGAGGGAGACTCGGGTACAAAATACGGGTGGAAATGTTAGCAACGCGCAGCTTGTCATAGCCAAGCAGGTCAAAGAGTTGGGACCACCAGAATTTGCGAAAAATCCGGATCTGATCAAGGCGGAGACGTGGGTCAAGCAAATTATCAAGATATTTGATGTCTTGGGATGCACGGAGGAACAGAAGATTCCATTCGCCACCTTTATGCTTCGTGGTAAGACAGGTTACTGGTGGGAGTCTGTGAAGCGTACCCAGCCAGCCGTACTCAATATATCTTGGGAAATGTTTCAGAAACTATTTAATGACAAGTACTTTCCTGAAAGTATTCGTCATATGAAGGAGGTAGAGTTTATTAGACTGGAACATAATAACATGACTGTGTCCTTGTACGAGGCAAAGTTCGCAGAGTTATCTAGGTTTGCACCTCATTTGGTAGAGAATGAGGAACATATGACGAGGATGTTTCTGAGAGGTTTAAAACCCTAGATTCGGTAATATCTTATCTCTCATATATTTTTTTTATATTAAGATGTTGTGAACATGGCTCAATTATTAGAGCTAGATAATGAGTATGTTCAACCAAGGGACCACAACCAGGGTCATACCGGTGGCAGCAGTCATCGGAGCAATGACAACCAACGGGGAGGAAAACATTCGGACAAAAGCGATAACCACTCTGGTGGTAATCGTGGCCATGATAGTAGAAGAAGCGAGTTAGGGGGAGATTTTAAAAAGAGAAGGTACAACAATGATAACGTGAAGACGTCAGCACCAGCATCAACTGTTTCTAGGGGAGGAAAACGATCACCGGTCGTTTGTTACAAATGCAGGAAAGAGGGACATATCAGCCCAAACTGCCCACAACAATCCAAGGTGTGTTATAACTGTAGAAAGGAAGGTCATATAGTTAGCGATTGTCTTGTAGCGAAACCAAGTCCAGCGGGAATGGTGACTCCGAAGGCTGTTCTAAACAAGTCAAAGTCAGCGGCTCCTGGAAGAGCTTTTGTCGTGACTAGCCAAAACGCGAGGAACCCGAACGAGGTGATCACAAGTAAGCCAATCATAAACTCTTACAAAATTTATACCTTATTAGATACCGGTTCGACCCATTCTTTTATCTCTCCTGCTTGTGCTTAACGTTTTAACTTGACTCCGGAGAAATTAGACTTTGACTTATCTGAGGAGAAACTTTCATTACATCTACTGTTTATAAATCTTGCTTGATCCAAGTTGGTACCATCACATTACCTGCCGATCTTATTTCTTTGAAAATACTGGCATTTGATGTAATTTTAGGGATTGATTGGTTAACTATTCATCATGCCAAAATTGATTATTTTCGTAAGGTTGTTAGTTTTTATATTCCTAACCAACCTGTTATGCGAATTCAAGCACCACTAAAGTCAATCACTGTTATATCAAGCTATAAATCTATTCGTTTATTGAAAAACGGATGTCAAGCTTTCTTAGCCATGTCACGGACTTAAACAAAAACACATCAAATTTGAATAATATTTCGATTGTTAGTGAATTTTCTGACGTATTTCCTGAAGAACTTCCCGGTCTACCCCCAGAACGTGAAGTTGAATTCTTTATTGACATTGAACCCGATACAAAACCCATTTCTAAAACCCCATATCGAATGGCTCCTATTGAACTTTAGGAGTTAAAGGTCCAACTACAGGAGTTGTTGGACATCGGTTTCATTCATCCTAGTACATCTCCTTGGGGTGCTCCTATTTTATTTGTAAAGAAGAAAGACGGGAGTATGCGACTTTGTATTGACTACCGGGAATTGAACCATGTCACCATCAACAATAGGTATCCGCTACCTCGCATTGATGACCTATTTGACCAGTTGTAAGGAGCACAATTCTTTTCAAAGATCGATCTTCGTTCTGGATATCATCAGCTGAAGATTAAAACTGAAAATATTCCGAAGACTGCCTTCAGAACTCGGTACAGGCATTATGAATTCTTAGTCATGTCTTTTGGATTGACTAATGCTCCTGCTGCTTTCATGGATATGATGAACTGTGTGTTCAAGGAATATTTGGATCAGTTCGTTGTTGTTTTTATTGATGACATCCTCATCTATTCCAAAAATCGTGAAGATCATGAGTACCATTTGAAGCTAGTACTTCAAAGGCTTCGCGATAACAAGTTAATGCCAAGCTGAAGAAATGCGAGTTTTGGATTGAGGAAGTAGCATTCCTTAGGCACGTGGTGTCAAAGCATGGAGTATCTGTTAACCCGACGAAGATTAAAGCCATACAAAGTTGGGAGCAACCGAAGTCGGTGACCGAAGTACGTAGTTTTTTGGGCTTAGCTGGTTATTATTGGAGATTCGTGGAAGAATTTTCTCGAATCGCTACTCCGTTAACTCAGCTGACTCAGAAAGATACAAAATTCTGTTGGAGCGAGAAATGCGAGAAGAGTTTCCAAGAGCTCAAGAGGAGACTCATTTTGGCACCTGTTCTAACAATACCATCTGGTTCAGATGGATTTGTTATCTATAGCGATGCTTCAAGCAAAGGGTTAAGATGTGTTTTCATGCAACATGGGAAAGTCATAGCCTATGCTTCGCGACAACTCAAAGAATATGAGAGGAATTATCTTACTCATGATTTGGAGTTGGCAGCAGTCGTTTTCGCGTTGAAGATCTGAAGACACTACCTGTATGGGGAGAAAGTGGAGATTTATACGGATTATAAGAGCCTTAAATATTTCTTCACCCAAAAGAAACTTAACATACGGCAACGACGTTGGCTCGAGTTTTTAAAAGATTACGATCATACCATCCAATACTATCCTGGAAAAGCAAACGTGGTAGCTGACGCATTGAGTAGAAGATCATATGCGGGTATGAGTGTAATGTTGTTAACACAAAGGCTCATTTTGTATGACTTGCAAAGGATGGAGATAGAGGTAAAGGCTCCAGGTACCCACGTGATGATATCAAACATACGAGTAGAACCGACTTTAATCGATAAAGTTAAAGCTGCACAAGCTACGGACATGGAGCTGATGCGTATGAAGAAGAAAGTGCAAGAAGGTGCTATTCCAGAAGCAAGAATTGATGAAGAAGGAATACTTCGAGTTAACTCCAGACTTCTTGTTCCTAACGATTCTGACTTGAAGCATAGAATCATGAATCATGATGGAGGCACACAACACACCGTTTGTAATCCATCCTGGGAGTACCAAAATGTATCATGATCTTCGACATACATTTTGGTGGAGCAATATGAAGAGAGAGATCGCGGAGTTTATCTCGAGGTGTTTAACTTATCAATGTGTAAAGGCGGAGCATCAAGTGCCAAAGGGTCCATTGCAACCACTTGAGAATACGAAATGGAAGTGGGAATACATTACTATGGATTTCTTTACGGGTCTTCCCA
This sequence comes from Panax notoginseng, assembly GCA_016801055.1. Lineage (NCBI taxonomy): Eukaryota > Viridiplantae > Streptophyta > Magnoliopsida > Apiales > Araliaceae > Panax > Panax notoginseng. Next base: position 33,404,062 of record CM029014.1, on the reverse strand, counting down.
AGGTCTCTCAAGGCATAGATGCGATTTGAGTTATTGTTGATAGATTAACCAAGTTTGCTCATTTCTTGCCTATGCAGGAGATATTTTCCCTTGAACGTTTTGCTCGTATGTACGTGAATGAGATTGTGAGATTGCATGGCATGCCAGTATCCATGGTTTTGGATCGTGACCCAAGATTAACTTCACGATTTTGGGTTAGCTTGCAGAAAGCTATGGGCACGGATTTACGATTCAGTTCAGCATACCATCCTCTAACGGACGGGCAATCAGAAAGGACTATTCAAACTCTTGAAGATCTATTAAGACTCTGTGTCCTAGATTTCAAAGGGAGTTGGGATAAGTATCTACCATTGGTGAAATTCTCCTACAACAATAGTTATCAAGCAAGTATAGGCATGGCTCTATTTGAGGCGTTGTATGGAAGAAAATGTCGTTCTCCAATATGCTGGGATGAGGTGATTGAAGCAACGTTGTTGGGACCAGAATTGGTACGTCTAACTAAAGAGAAAATCTAAATGATTCGACAACGTATGCAAATGGCACAGGATCGACAAAAGAGTTATGTGGATCTTCATCGGAAGGACGTGGAATTTAATATTGGGGATCATGTATTGTTACGTATTGCTCCATGGAAGGGAGTAACAAGATTTGGGAAGAGAGAAAAGTTCAATCCAAGATTTGTTGGTCCATTTGAGATTCTTGACTGAATAGGAAATGTGGCCTATAGACTCGCATTACCTCTAAGCATGTCTCGTGTTCATAATATTTTTCACATATCTATGCTTCGTAAATATGTGAAAGACCCGAACCACATAATTAAGTTAGAACCAGACGAGATAATCGAAGATTTAACGTACGAGGAGGTACCTGTTAAGATCTTGGATAGGAAAGAGCATGTGCTACGCACTAAGGTTATACCACAAGTTAAGGTTTTATGGAGGAACCATGGTATTGAAGAAATGACCTAGGAGTTAGAATCAGAAATGAAAGCGAGGTATCCTCACTTTTTCGAAACACCAGGTACGTACGTCAATTTCGAGGACGAAATTTCATAAGGAGGGGAGGTTGTAAGACCCCAGCTTATTCATAAATAAAATCAAATTTTCTCTAATTATTATTTTGAATAATAAGGTGTTAATTTGATATAATTCTTTGGTTATGGGTGAAATGTGCAAATTTTACAAAATAAGTAAGTGGTTATAAAATATTCATTATTGTCGGGGAATATTCGTTTGGTCGTGGAATATTCTTGCCGTCGGAGAATATTTATACGATGGCGTAGCCATTTGTGGGCCCCATAATAGAAAACGGTCGAATGAAGAAAATAACAAGCTTGAGCTTTTACAAATAACGACGTAGTTGTTACCGTTAACACTGTTGGAATACCCAGTGGTTAAAGTACAGTAATACGCGTGGTTGCACAGTAGCACACGGTATTGCACAGTATTGTTAAATTATTGATTCTTACATAAGAAGGTACTACTCAATAATTGTTACAGTAATTACTGTCCAATATTTTATTTTATTAATTCAATAATTGCTACGTTGATATTTTATATTATTGTTGTTTCAATAATTGTCACTGCACAGTATCTCCATTATCAGATCAATAATTCATATTATTTGAATAATATTGTTAGATAGCATTATTGGCAATGTATAAAGAAGTTCTGTCTAAGGAGAGATTTGGTCACCTAATTGCACGTCAGCAAGGAGAAATCCTTATTGAAAAGTCTCCTCTTTCCTGGGAACGACCTGGTTGTCATAATTGTGATTCTGTAATATTATTAATGAATAATTAATTATTGATTTATATGATAAGAAAATATTTATTTTATATGGATATAAATGAAGGAGTTAATGCTGAGGTGTTTTATCAGTATTTTATCAGAATGGAGGTATTAAAAATCTTCCGTATGTGAATTTTGGGCATTTTATGTTTGGAATTTAGAAAAATTTTCTTCTACAAAGTTGTAGAGAATTAAATTTCCTATGGAATAGACATGAGACTCGATTTTTTTCTGATAAAAGGGCTATTTATTATGAATTATTGAAGTTACTGATTATTGTTTAAATTTAAAACATTTTGAAAATTTCTAAAATGAGTGGGCCCCACTTTTGGTTGGTGAGAAATGTGTTAGAATTTTATTTCAAAAATGGCGGGCGTGAATAGTAGTAGGTAAAGCCATCAGGTAGCAGGTTAGTCTGCTTTGGCGTTCTAAGCATTTTCCTATAAATAGGGTGCTTAGTTAGAATTGAAAATCACACCAGAAACAAATTTTCTCTCTTTTTCTCTCTATATTATCGAGTGTATTTTTGTGAGTATTTAGAAACTTTGAGAGTTGCTATTCAATACAAGTTTACTTCAGCCTTATACCTGATATTTCAGCCGAAAGTACTGTTCTTTTGAGGTAAGGGATGCTATTTTCTTCGTAAATGATATTATCTCCTTCAATATCATTATGCCGAAATATTGATATGAATATTATTATAGAATTTTTATCTTTTTGTGTCGGGGTTACTATTCACGTATACGACACTATTCACAGAAAAATACAATTTTCTCTTCCTTGTCCAAGATGTCTAGTATGGTTACTATTTTTGATTGTATCCATGTTTTGATATTTATTTTTGAATTCTGCTCCACAATTGATTATTTATGGAGTATTTTTGAATTTGGATAAACTGTAGTACGAATCCCTAATATTTGTCCTTTTGTCTCACTGGATTCATTTTTTTAAAGATATTTTTCATCATCATCAGTCCTAAATGATAATATTACTTAATATCTTTGGCCTGTAGTGCAAAGATGAATGATTAACTGATGAATATCTTTGTCCCGTTGTAAGACCCCAAATTATTAATAAATGAAATTTAATTTCCTCTATTTATTATTCTGAAATAGTAAGGGTTAATTTGATTAATGTGGTTAGTTATGGGTAAAATGCGCAAATATTTCAAATAAGCAAGTGGTCCTAAAATATTCATTGTTGTCGGGGAATATTTGTTTGGTCGTGGAATATTCTTGTTGTCGGAGAATATTCGTACGACGGCGCAGCCTTGTGTGGGCCCCATAACAGAAAGTGATTGGATGAAGAAAACGACAAAAACAAGTTGTTTATAAATAACGGCGTAGTTGTTACCGTTAATACTGTTGGAATACCCGGAGGTTAAAACACGGTAATACGTGTTGTTGCATAGTAGCACACGGTATTGCACCAATTATTGATTCTTACGTAAGAAGGCACTACTTAATAATGGTTACAGTAATTACTGTTCAGTATTTTGTTTTATTGATTCAATAATTGCTGCGTTGATATTTTATATTACTGTTGTTTTAATAATTGTCACTACACAGTATTTTCTATTATCGGAGCAATAATTCATATTATCTGAATAATATTATTAGATAACGTTATTGGCAATGTCTAGAAAGTTCTGTCTAAGGAGAGGTTTGGTTATCTAATTGCGCGCCAGTAAGGAGATATCCTTATTGGAAAGCCCCCTCTTTCCTGGGAACGACCTGGTTGCCAGTACTGTGATTCTGTAATATTATTTGTGAATAATTAATTATTAATTTATATGATGAGGAAAATATTGATTTTATATGGATATAGATGGAGAAAATTTTTAAATGTGACAATTGTTGAAAATTAATATTTTATCTTTTCTGATAAAATAATTCAATTAAATATATTATTTTAATAATATATTAATGGTGATATTTTTTACAGTGAATGTGGGATATATGAGTATATGAGGAGGAAGAGTATTTTTGTTGTAAAAGTTGTTTAACACATGTTTTGTGTGTCGGTGGACCCCATTTCTTGACTGAAATTTGATTATAGCCTGTAAAATCACCCGTTTGTAGATTTCGGTCAGTTTTTATTTGGAATTTGGAAAAATTTTCTTCTGTAAAGTTATAGAGAATTAAATTTCCTATGAAAAGGACATGAGGTTTGAATTTTTCTGATAAAAGGCTATTTATTATGAATTATTGAAGTTCCGAATTATTGAGCATGAATTGATTTTGTAACAAAAATTGTTTAAAACATATTTTTCATTTTTGGTGCATTTATGTGGAAAATGTGTTTTTGATGTGGTGGGCTAAGGAAAGTTTGGTTATAAATATATTATTATATTCAATTTTCTGCTTTGGTGTTCTAAGCATTTTCCTATAAATAGGGTGCTTAGGTTAGAATTGAAAATCACACCAGAAACTGAAGTTTTCTCTCTATTTCTCTCTCTATATTATCGAGTGTATTCTTGTGAGTATTTTGATATCTTGAGTGTTGCTATACGGTGCAAGTTCGTTCAGCGTTATTCCAGTCAGAAGTACTGCTCTTTTGAGGTAAGGGATGTTATTTCTTCTTAAATGATATTATTTTCTTCAATATCATTATGCCGAAGTATTGATCTGAACTTTTTATCAAATTTAAAACTTTTCATGTCGGGATTACTATTCACGAGTTACTATTCATGAGTTACTATTCACGAGTTACTATTCATGAGTTACTATTCACCGAAAAATAAAATTTTCTTCTTTTTGTCCAAATATCTATTCTGGATACTAGCTTTGATTGTATCCATATTTTGATCATTCTTGAATTTTACTTCAATATGATTATTTAAAAGGTATTTTTGGACATGGATAAATCGAAATACGAATCCTTAATATTTATTATTTTGTTTCACTGGATTCGTTTCCTTAAAAATATTTTTCATCATCCTCAGTCCTAAATGATGATATAAATGAATATCTTTGGCCTGTAGTGCAAAGATTAATGATTTCTGATGAATATTTTTGGCCCGTAGTGCAAAGATGAACATGCGTTGAGGTGAACATGACCAACTGATGAATATCTTTGGCCTGTAGTGCAAAGATGACTATTTGATTCAAGATATTTATTGATTGATATTGCAGGGATAAAATATTGATGATGGGCTTTTAAATTCATAGATAATCGTAGATTTCATTCTCTACATAACTTTTCTATGAATTATGATTTTCCGCTACGAATATTGATTTAAAACTTGTTGTCTATTGTATTCTATTAAATTTTTTCCTGTTGAAGACTAACGATAATTTGTTGTATATTATCTTAATCATAATATTCTTTACTGGGCTAGTTGAGCTCACCCTTTTCCTTGTTGTTCCATTTTCTTCTCAGGAGGCGAGAATGTAGCAAGTACTAGTCGGGGTATGGAATGAAGGTTCTAGGAAGTTGTTTTAGTAGTCCTCACTATTTTATAAAATAGTGTATCAATAAGTATAATGAGTACTTAATTGAGTATGAATACTGTCTAGATGACAATATTTGTATTTAAACTCACAGTATATGTGTTGTCGTATTTTGCACGACAATTGTAATAATAAAGTTGTAGTTATTTTCTGTACCATGTATTTGGCGACTCAGAATGGGTTGGATGGATTGGACCTATTTTGGGGGCGTCATACCCGTAGTGCAAAGATGAACATGTGTTTAGATGAACATGACCAACTAGTGATACAAATGAATATCTTTGGTCTGTAGTGCAAAGATGAATATTTGATTCAAGATGTATATTGATTGATGTTACAGGGATAAAATATTGGTGATGGACTTTTAAATCTTAGAAGATAGTAGAATTCATTCTCTACTTGACTCTTCTAATGGATTGCTGTTTCCGCTGCAGTTGTTGATCTAAAACTTGTTGTTTATTATATTTTATCAGATTTTTTTCTATTGAAGACTAATGATAATTTGTTGTATATTATCTTAGTCATAATATTCTTTACTAGGCTAGTTGAGCTCACCATTTTTCTTTTTGTTCCATTTTTCTCAGGAGGCGAGAATATAGCAGGAACTAGTCGGGGTGTGGAGTGATGTTTTCAGTCAGTTGTGTTAGCAGTCCTCACTATTTTGTAAAATAGTGTTTCAATAATTGTAATGAGGACTTATTTGAGCGTGGATATTGTCTAGAAGATAATATTTGTATTTAAACTCACAGTTTAGTGTTGTCGTATTTTGCACGACAATTGTAGTAATGAAGTTATTTTTGTTTCTTTACCATGTATTTGGTGACTCAGAATGGGTGATCTATACCTATTTTGGGGGCATCACAGTAATCCTCACTATTTTATAAAATAGTGTGATAATAATTATAATGGGGACTCCATTTGAGTTTGGATATTGTCTACTAGACAATATTCGTGTAAAAACTCTCAGCTATGTTTTTGTCGTATTGTATAAGGATGTTTGTATTTAAATTTTGTACCATGTATTTGGCGACTCAGAATAGGTGATGTATACCTATTTTGGGGCGTCACATTGACTGCTTACAACTTTGATTCTGTTGGTTGTTTATGTGATCTAATACCATGATCCTATAGTCCATATACCAAGGTATAACAATGATACATCTACAGAAGCTAAACACATAACACATGAAAGATCTGAGCCTAGCAAAAGACTGTCAGACCTATCTGGGAATTTTCAGGGTTACCCAGAAAATGAAATTCATGATTTGTCAACCCACTTTGACCATTAATATCTTGGAATCTGGACATGCTATGAACATGATTCCATTTCTAGATTACTCCCCTTATAGCATACTACAACACTGATACATCTAACAAGTCTAACAATTAACAGATCTAGATCTATGGCCTCTGACATTTGACTGTCAGGCCTTAAATCTAGGGTTCTTGATAATGTTGAAAACTTCATTTTTAATCACTTTGATATTATGGATCTATGATATATCATCATAGATCACTGAATAACATCCTATAACACATAAATAAACACAAAAATATAAAATTTATCTTAGCATACAAGATTAAACTTAGATAGGGTTTATACCTTTCTTTGAACAATCTTTGATACTTGCTTCCTAATCGGATCTTGGGGTGCTATCACTACAAGAAAAAGGCCTATCTGCTACCGCCTATCAATGACCGCATTCGGTCGCTGATAAACATCTGCGACCGAGTCTGGTCGCAGATAAGTGTCGCATAAAATCTGGTCGCTGGAATACACATCAGCGACCACTATTAACGACTGAAGTATCTGCAACCGATATTAGCGACCGAAATCTTCGCTAAGCTGAGTCAGCATGGTTCATGGCCAAAGGCTGACGTGGACCATGTGGCAGCGACCGCCATTAGTGACCTCATACGGCCGCTAATACCCTCATGTGATTAGTCGTCGCTAATAATTATCAGCGACCGCATGCGGTCGCTGATGTAAAAAACCCTGGAAACCATATTTTTCCTGTTTTGTAGATTTCCCAAAAAACTGTACCTATTTTGTACCTGCTTTATCCTAACACACATGCACAACAATATAAACATCCATCGTCCATATACCGACACATACACCAAACTAGTATATAAACTATATAAACCTTTAAAAACCAATATGAATTGAATAAATATAAACAAATCTAATCTTTAAGTAACATACAGACATCTAAAGAATGAATATAAAAGTACAAGATTCATAAATAACTACAAAACAACACTAAGCCGGTCGTCATGCATTATAGTCCAAATTAGTTTCTCCTTGATAACCCTATAATTAACAAAATAATAAAACAAGTTACATATATAGTATATATGTTGATATTGGTATTACGACTATATACAACAAATTAAACACAACAATATATATATATATATATATATATATATATATATATAAATATATATATAAATCACTAATTTGATTATAATAAATAAGATTGATTACCTCGTCGCCATCCCCATGCTGTCATGTAGCTGCTGCCGCCACTACATCAGCTAACTCATCAGGACTTAGAGCCGCCAAATGCCCGCCCAGTATATGAAGAAGATCGCGATCTCGACATATAGCTCTCACACAGTCAGCAGGAGTATGAATAGATGGATGACTCGATGACTGTGAAGACTAGTAGCAGAGCTGCCTGAGGCACTGAAGGTTGGGCATCGTCGTTGTCCTTGACCTTTGACGTAGTTCTTCTTCACAATAGATGCCCTCTCCCATAATTCTTGATCAATGGACGGACGTGGGGTGCCTTTAGGATAGCGCTCATTCAATAAACGCTTATAAGTATCCCGTCATCATGTTAACAATTAAATAGTTAAAAATAAATTGGTAAAATTCTAAAGAATGACGTATGTGACGCCCCCAAAATAGGTATACATCACCCATTCTGAGTTGTCAAATACATGGTACAGAAACAACTACAACTTTATTAATACAATTGTCGTGCAAAATATGACAACAATTAAACTGTGAGTTTAAATACAAATATTGTCTTCTAGACAATATCCTCACCCAAATAAGTCCTCATTACAATTATTGAAATATTATTTTACAAAAATAGTGAGGACTTCTAAACAACTTTCTAGAACCGTCATTCCATACCCCGACTAGTACTCACTATATTCTCGCCTCCTGAGAAGAAAAATGGAACAAAAAGTAAAAGGGTGAGCTCAACTAGCCCAGTAAAGAATATTATGACTAAGATAATATAGAACAAACTATCATTAGTCTTCAACAGGGAAAAATATAATAGAATACAATAGACAACAAATTTTAAATCAATATTCGCAGCGGAAATAATAATTCATTAGAAGAGTTAAGTAGAGAATGAAATCTACTATCTTCTATATATGAATTTAAAAGTTCATTGTCATTATTTTATCCCTGAACATCAATCAATATATAGCTGGAATCAAATATTCATCTTTGCACTACAGGCCAAAGATATTCTTTAGTTGGTCATGTTCATCTAAAACCTTTTCATCTTTGCACTACGGGCCAAAGATATTCATCAGAAAATCATTCATCTTTGCACTACAGGCCAAATATATTCAGTTATATCATCATTTAGGACTGAGGATGATGAAAAATATTTTAAAAAAAATGAATCCAGTGAAACAAAAGAATAAATATTAAGGATTCGTACTTTAAACAATTCGAGCTCAAAAATACTTCATAAATAATCATATTAGAGTAAAATTCAAGAATGATCAAAACATGGTTACAATCAAAGCTAGTATCCATAATAGATATCTTGGATAAAAACGAAAATTTAATTTTTCGGTGAATAGTGCCGTATTCGTGAATAGTGCCGTATATGTGAATAGTAACCCCGACACAAAAAGTTTCAAATTTGATAAAAAAATTCAGATCAATATTTCAGCATAATGATATTGAAAGAAATAATATCATTTATAAAAAAAATAACATCCCTTACCTCCAAAAAAAATAGTACTTCTGACTGGAATACTGGATATAGTACTGAAGGAACTTGCACCGTATAGCAACACTCAAAATATTAAAATACTCACAAGAATACGCTCGATAATATAGAGAGAGAAGATTTCAGTTTCTGGTGTAGTTTTCAATTCTAACTTAAGCATCCTATTTATAGAAAAATGCTTAGAACACCAAAGTAGAAAATTTAATAAAATAATAATATATTTTATTAACTTTCCTACGCACATAAACTTAGTCCAAAATCAGCCACACACCTCACCAAAAGTCACAAAAATATTTTTCATGCAAAAGTCACTTAAAACTCCAAAAAAAAATAATAATCAATTAATCCGGAATTTCAATAATTCACAATAAATAACCCTTTTATCAGAAAAATTTAAATCTTATGTCCATTCCATAGGAAATTCAATTTTCTACAACTTTGTAGTTTTAAGTTTTTCTAAATTTCAAATAAAAATTGACCGAAACCTATATACAGACGTTTTTACAGTCTATAATCAAATTTTAGTCAAGAAATGGGGTCCACAGACATGAAAAACATGTTTTAAACATTTTTAGTAACAAAAATACTCTTCCTTCTCATATACTTATATATCACACATTTATTATAAAAATATCACCATTATTATATTATTATAATATAATAATATATTTAAATTAATTTTTTTATCAAAAAAGATAAAATATTAATTTTCAACAATTGTCACATTAAAAAATTTCTCGATCTATATCCACATACAATGAATATTTTCCTCATCATATAAATTAATAATTAATTATTCACAAATAATATTACAGAATCACAATACTGACAACCAGGCAGTTCCCAGGAAAGAGGGGGCTTTCCAATAAGGATATCTCCTTACTGGCGCGCAATTAGGTGACCAAATCTCTCTTTAGACAGAACTTTCTAGACATTATCAATAATGTTATCTAATAATATTATTCAGATAATATGAATTATTACTCCGATAATAGAATATACTGCGTAGTGACAATTATTGAAACAACAGTAATATAAAATATCAACGTAGCAATTATTGAATCAATAAAATAAAATATTGAACAGTAATTTCTGTAACAATTATTGAGTAGTGCCTTCTTACGTAAGAATCAATAATTGGTGTAATACCGTGTGCTACTGTGTTTTAACCACCGAGTATTTCAACAGTATTAACGGTAACAACTACACCATTATTTATAAATAACTTATATTTGTCGTTTTCTTCATCCAATCGCTTTCCGTTATGGGGCCCACACAAGGCTGTGCCATCGTACGTATATTCCCCGACAGTAAGAGTATTCCACAACCAAACGAATATTTCCCGACAATAATGAATATTTTATAACCACTTACTTATTTAAACTATTTGCGCATTTTACCCATAACTAACCACATTAATCAAATCAACCCTTACTATTTCAAAGTAATAAATAGAGGAAATTCAATTTCATTTAATAATAAGTTGGGGTCTTACAATCTCCCCTATTTATGAAATTTTGTCCTCGAAATTGGCGTACGTACCTGGTGTTTCGAAAAGATGAGGATACCTCGCTTTTATTTCCGTTTCTAACTCCTAGGTCATTTCTTCAATAGCATGGTTCTTTCACAAAACTTTGACTTGTGGTATGACCTTTGTGCGTAGGACATGCTCCTTTCTATCCAAGATCTTAATAGGTACCTCCTCGTACGTTAAGTCTTTGGCTATCTCGTCCGGTTCTAACTCAATAACGTGGTTCGGGTCTTTCACATATTTATGAAGGACAGATATGTGAAAAATGTTATGAACACGAGACATACTTGGAGGTAACGCGAGTCTATAGGCCACATTTCCTACTCGGTCAAGAATCTGAAATGGACCAATAAATCGTGGATTGAGCTTTCCTCTTTTCCCAAATCTTGGAACTCCCTTCTATGAAGCCACACGCAATAATACATGATCCCCAATATTAAATTCCACGTCCTTTCGATGAAGATCCGCATAATTCTTTTGTCGATCCTGTGCTGTTTGTATGCGTTATCGAATCATTTGGATCTTTTCTGTAGTCATACGTACCAACTCTGGTCCCAACAATATTGCTTCACCCACCTCGTCCCAACATACTAGAGAGCGACACTTTCGTCCATACAATGCCTCGAATGGAGCCATACCTATACTTGCCTGATAACTGTTGTTGTAGGAGAATTCCACCAATGGTAAATACTTATCCCAACTCCCTTTGAAGTCTAGGACACAGAGTCTTAATAGATCTTCAAGAGTTTGAATAGTCCTTTCTGATTGTCCGTCCGTTTGAGGATGGTATGCCGAACTGAATCGTAAATCCGTGCCCATAGCTTTTTGCAAGCTAACCCAAAATCGTGAAGTGAATCTTGGGTCACGATCCGAAACAATGGATACTGGCATGCCATGTAATCTCACAATCTCATTTACATTCATACGAGCAAGACGTTCAAGGGAATAAGTCTCCCGTATCGGCAAGAAATGAGCAGACTTAGTTAATCTATCAACAATAACCCAAATAGCATTTATGCCTTGAGAAACCGTGGGAAGACCTGTAACGAAATTCATGGTAATGTGTTCCCATTTCCATTTCAGAATCTCAAGTGATTGCAATGGACCCTTAGGCACTTGATGCTCCGCCTTTACACGTTGACAAGTTAAACACCTCGAGATAAACTTTGCAATCTCTCTCTTTATATTGTTCCACCAAAATGTATGTCAAAGATCACGATATATTTTGGTACTTCCAGGATGGATTGCAAATGGTGTATTGTGTGCCTCCATCATGATCTTGTACTTCAAATCAGAATCGTTAGGAACATAAAGTCTGGAGTGGACTCGAAGTATTCCTTCTTCATCGATTCTTGCTTCTGGAATAACACCTTCTTGTACTTTCTTCTTCATACGCATCAGTTCCGGGTTTGTGGCTTGAGCAACTTTAACTTTATCGATTAAAGTTGGTTCTATGTGTATACTTGACATCATTGCATGGGTCCCCGGAGTCTTGAATTCTATCTTCAACTTTTGTAAATCACACAAAATGGGCCTTTATGTTGACAACATCGCACTCGTTCTCGCGTATGATCTTCTGCTCAATGCGTCAGCTACCACGTTCGCTTTTCCAGGATGGTATTGAATGGTATAGTCGTAGTCTTTCAACAGCTCGAGGCAACGTCGTTGCCGCATGTTAAGTTCCTTTTGGGTGAAGAAATATTTGAGGCTTTTATGATCTGAATATATATCCACTTTTTCCCCATATAGATAGTGTCTCCAGATCTTTAGCGCGAAAACGACTGCTGCCAACTCTAGATCATGAGTAGGATAATTCCTCTCATACTCTCTAAGTTGTCGTGAGGCATAGGCTATGACTTTCTCATGTTGCATGAGAACACATCCTAACCCTTTGCCTGAAGCATCGTTGTAGATAACAAATCCATTTGAACCAGATGGTATTGTCAGAACAGGTGCCGAAATGAGTCTCCTCTTAAGCTCTTGGAAACTCTTCTCGCATTCCTCGCTCCATACGAATTTTGTATCCTTCCGAGTCAGCTGAGTTAATGAAGTAACAATTCGAGAAAACCCATCCGCGAATCTCCGAAAAATAACCAGCTAGGCCCAGAAAGCTACGTACTTCGGTCACTGACTTAGGTTGCTCCCAACTTTGTATTGTTTCAATCTTCGCCGGGTCAACAGATACTCCATGTTTTGACACCACGTGCCCAATGAATGCTACTTCCTCAAGCCAAAACTCGCATTTCTTCAACTTGGCATATAGCTTGTTTTCACGAAGCCTTTGGAGTGCCAGCTTCAAATGGTGCTCATGATCTTCATAACTTTTGGAATATATGAGGATGTCATCAATAAAGACAACAACAAACTGATCCAAATATTCCTTGAATACTCGGTTCATCATATCCATGAAAGCCGCAGGAGAATTAGTCAATCCGAAAGACATGACTAAGAATTCATAATGCCCGTACCGAGTTCTGAAGGCAGTCTTTGGAATATCGTCAGTTCTAATTTTCAGCTGACGATATCCAGAACGAAGATCGTTCTTTGAGAAGAATTGTGCTCCTTGTAACTGGTCAAACAGGTCATCAATACGAGGTAGCGGATACCTATTCTTGATGGTGACATGGTTCAATTCCCGGTAGTCAATACAAAGTCGCATACTCCCGTCTTTCTTCTTTACGAATAAAACAGGAGCACCCCAAGGAGATGTACTAGGACGAATGAAACTGATGTCCAATAACTCCTGTAGTTGGACCTTTAACTCCTAAAGTTCAATAGGAGCCATTCGATATGGGGTTTTAGAAATGGGCTTTGTATTAGGTTCAAGATCAATAAAGAATTTAACTTCACGTTCCGAGGGTAGACCGAGAAGTTCTTCAGGAATACGTCAGGAAAGTCACTAACAATAGGAATATTATTCAAATCTGACGTGTCTTTATTCAAATCCATAACATGGGCTAAGAAAGCTTGACATCCGTTTTTCAATAAACGAATAGCTTTATGACTTGATATGACAGTGATTAATTTTAGTGGTTTAGTTGCTTGAATTCGTACAACAGGTTGGTTAGGAATATGAAAACTAACAACCTTACGAAAATAATCAATTTTGGCATGATGAGTAGTTAACCAATCAATCCCTAAAATCACATCAAAAGCAAGTATCTTTAAAGAGATAAGGTCAACAGGTATTGTGATGGTGCCAACTTGGATCAAACAAGATTTATAAATAGTGGATGTGATGAAAGTTTCTCCTAACGGAGTCTCCACAGATAGGTCAAAGTCTAATTTCTCCGGAGTCAAGTTTAAACGTTGAGCACAAGCAGGAGAGATAAATGAATGGGTAGCACCGGTATCTAGTAATGTATAGACTTCGCAAGAATTTATGATTAGTTTACCCGTGATCACCTCGTTTGGGTTCCTTGCATTTTGACCAGTCACGACAAACACTCTTCCAGGAACCGTTGACTTTAACTTTTTTAGAACAGCCTTTTGAGTCACCATCCCCGCTGGACTTGGTTTCGCTACCGTACAATCTCGAGCGATATGTCCTTCATTTCCACAATTATAGCATACCTTGAACTGTTGTGGACAGTTTGGGCTGATATGTCCCTCTTTTTCGTATTTATGGCATACGACCGGTGGTCGTTCTCCTTCCTTAGAACCAGTTACTGCTGGTGCTGACGTCATCACATTGTCATTGTTGAATTTCCTCTTTTTAAAATCTCCCCCCGACTCGCTTCTTCTATTTTCATGGCCACGATTACCACCAGAGTGGTTACCGCTTTTGTCTGAATTTTTCTTTCCTCGCTGGTTATCGTTGCTCCGATGACTGCTGTCACCGGTATGACCCTGGTTGTGGTCCCTCGGCTGAACGTACTCGTTATCTCGCTCTAATAATTGAGTCCTGTTGACAACATCTGAATATAGAGAAAATTTATGAGAAATGAGATACTGACGTATGTTGGGTTTCAAACCTCTTAGAAACATCCGTGTCATACGTTCCTCATTCTCCACCAAATGAGTTGCAAACCTGGATAACTCTGCAAACTTCGCCTCGTACTGGGACACCGTCATGTTGTTTTGTTCCAGTCTAATAAACTCCACTTCCTTCATATGACAAATGCTTTCAGGAAAGTACTTGTCATTAAACAGTTTCTGAAACGTCTCCCAAGACATGCTGAGTGCGGCTGGATGGGTACACTTCACAGATTCCCACCAGTAATCTGCCTCATTACGAAACATAAAGGTGGCGAATGGAACCTTATGTTCCTCCGTGCATCCCAAGACATCGAATATCTTAGTAATTTGTTTGACCCACGTCTCCGCCTTAATCGGATCCGGCTTTCTCCAGAATTCTGGTGGTCCCAACTCCTTGAACTGCTTGGCTGTGACCAGCTGTGTGTTGCCATTATTTCTACCTGTATTTTGAACAGGAGTCTCCCTCGTCTGGTTTTGCATAAACCGTAAAAAGCTTCTAAACATTTCATCTTTCATCGTCTGCTCAGTGGTGCAATTTACAGGAGGAACATTGCCCGCCTGTTGCACGTTTTCCTCGTTGGTGAGTACAGGCGTCTCCACGGTCTCATTTACTCCACTGTTAACATTCTCAGTTGCCATTCTCAAATACTGCCATAAAATAAGGGTTAATTAAACAAATTAACATATCACATAATATCCATATCTTATAACCGACTAACAAATAAGCTTAGGTAGGACACACTAGCGAAGGATTTACTCATCTCTCCCCTCCTAGTTCTATTCCTTGATCTCCGCCAGAGATCATATCCCTAAGCTCTGATACCAACTGTGATGCCCCCAAAATAGGTATACATCACCCATTCTGAGTTGTCAAATACATGGTACAGAAACAACTACAACTTTATTAATACAATTGTCGTGCAAAATACGACAACACTTAAACTGTGAATTTAAATACAAATATTGTCTTCTAGACAATATCCTCACCCAAATAAGTCCTCATTACAATTATTGATACATTATCTTACAAAAATGGTGAGGACTACAAAAATGGTGATACATCACCCTGGAAACCATATTTTTCCTGTTTTGTAGATTTCCCAAAAAACTGTACCTATTTTGTACCTGCTTTATCCTAACACACATGCACAACAATATAAACATCCATCGTCCATATACCGACACATACACCAAACTAGTATATAAACTATATAAACCTTTAAAAACCAATATGAATTGAATAAATATAAACAAATCTAATCTTTAAGTAACATACAGACATCTAAAGAATGAATATAAAAGTACAAGATTCATAAATAACTACAAAACAACACTAAGCCGGTCGTCATGCATTATAGTCCAAATTAGTTTCTCCTTGATAACCCTATAATTAACAAAATAATAAAACAAGTTACATATATAGTATATATGTTGATATTGGTATTACGACTATATACAACAAATTAAACACAACAATATATATATATATATATATATATATATATATATATATATATATATATATAAATCACTAATTTGATTATAATAAATAAGATTGATTACCTCGTCGCCATCCCCATGCTGTCATGTAGCTGCTGCCGCCACTACATCAGCTAACTCATCAGGACTTAGAGCCGCCAAATGCCCGCCCAGTATATGAAGAAGATCGCGATCTCGACATATAGCTCTCACACAGTCAGCAGGAGTATGAATAGATGGATGACTCGATGACTGTGAAGACTGGTAGCAGAGCTGCCTGAGGCACTGAAGGTTGGGCATCGTCGTTGTCCTTGACCTTTGACGTAGTTCTTCTTCACAATAGATGCCCTCTCCCATAATTCTTGATCAATGGACGGACGTGGGGTGCCTTTAGGATAGCGCTCATTCAATAAACGCTTATAAGTATCCCGTCATCATGTTAACAATTAAATAGTTAAAAATAAATTGGTAAAATTCTAAAGAATGACGTATGTGACGCCCCCAAAATAGGTATACATCACCCATTCTGAGTTGTCAAATACATGGTACAGAAACAACTACAACTTTATTAATACAATTGTCGTGCAAAATATGACAACAATTAAACTGTGAGTTTAAATACAAATATTGTCTTCTAGACAATATCCTCACCCAAATAAGTCCTCATTACAATTATTGAAATATTATTTTACAAAAATAGTGAGGACTTCTAAACAACTTTCTAGAACCGTCATTCCATACCCCGACTAGTACTCGCTATATTCTCGCCTCCTGAGAAGAAAAATGGAACAAAAAGTAAAAGGGTGAGCTCAACTAGCCCAGTAAAGAATATTATGACTAAGATAATATAGAACAAACTATCGTTAGTCTTCAACAGGGAAAAATATAATAGAATACAATAGACAACAAATTTTAAATCAATATTCGCAGCGGAAATAATAATTCATTAGAAGAGTTAAGTAGAGAATGAAATCTACTATCTTCTATATATGAATTTAAAAGTTCATTGTCATTATTTTATCCCTGAACATCAATCAATATATAGCTGGAATCAAATATTCATCTTTGCACTACAGGCCAAAGATATTCTTCAGTTGGTCATGTTCATCTAAACACCTGTTTATCTTTGCACTACGGGCCAAAGATATTCATCAGAAAATCATTCATCTTTGCACTACAGGCCAAAGATATTCAGTTATATCATTATTTAGGACTGAGGATGATAAAAAATATTTTAAAGAAAACGAATCCAGTGAAACAAAAGAACAAATATTAAGGATTCGTACTTTAAACAATCCGAGTTTAAAAATACTTCATAAATAATAATAGTGGAGTAAAATTCAAGAATGATCAAAACATGGATACAATCAAAGCTAATATCCATAATAGATATCTTGGATAAAAACGAAAATTTAATTTTTTGGTGAATAGTATAGTATTCGTGAATAGTACCGTATTCGTGAATAGTGCCGTATACGTGAATAGTAACCCCGACAGAAAAAGTTCTAAATTTGATAAAAAAATTCAGCTCAATATTTCGGCATAATGATATTGAAAGAAATAATATCATTAATAAAAAAAATAACATCCCTTACCTCAAAAAAAATAGTACTTCTGACTGGAATACTGGATATAGTGCTGAAGGAACTTGCACCGTATAACAACACTCAAAATATTAAAATACTCACAAGAATACGCTCGATAATATAGAGAGAGAAGATTTTAGTTTCTGGTGTGATTGTCAATTCTAACTTAAGCACCCTATTTATATGAAAATGCTTAGAACACCAAAGCAGAAAATTTAATAAAATAATAATATATTTTATTAACTTTCCTACGCACACAAACTTGTTCCAAAATCAGCCACACACCTCACCAAAAGTCACAAAAATGTTTTTCATGCAAAAGTCACTTAAAACTGCAAAAAAATTAATAATCAATTAATCCGAAACTTTAATAATTCATAATAAATAGTCCTTTTATCAAAAAAATTCAAATATTATGTGCATTCAATAGATAATTCAATTCTCTACAACATTGTAGTTTTAAGTTTTTCCAAATTCCAAACAGAAATTGACCGAAACCTACATACGGACGATTTTACAGGCTACAATCAAATTTCAGTCAATAAATGGGGTCCACAGACATGAAAAATATGTTTTAAACATTTTTAGTAACAAAAATACTCTTCCTCCTCATATACTCATAGATCACACATTCATTGTAAAAATATCACCATTTTTATATTATTATAATATAATAATATATTTAAATAAATTTTTTATCAAAAAAAGATAAAATATTAATTTTCAACAATTGTCACATTAAAAATTTTCTCCATCTATATCCACATACAATGATTATTTTTCTCATCATATAAATCAATAATTAATTATTCACAAATAATATTACAGAATCACAATACTGACAACGAGGCAGTTCCCAGGAAAGATGGAGCTTTCCAATAAGGATCTCTCCTTACTGGCGCGCAATTAGGTAACCAAACCTCTCCTTAGACAGAACTTTTTTGACATTACCAATAATGTTATCTAATAATATTATTCAGATAATATGAATTTTTGCTCTGATAATGGAAAATACTGCGTAGTGACAATTATTGAAACAACAGTAATATAAAATATCAACGTAGCAATTATTGAATTAATAAAATAAAATATTGAATAGTAATTAATGTAACAATTATTGAGTAGCGCCTTCTTACGTAAGAATCAATAATTGGTGTAATACCATGTGCTATTGTGTTTTAACCACCGAGTATTTCAACGGTATTAACGGTAACAACTACGCCGTTATTTATAAACAATTTATACTTGTCGTTTTCTTCATCCAATCGCTTTCTATTATAGGGCCCACACAAGGCTGCGCCGTCGTACGAATATTCCCCGACAGTAAGAATATTCCACGACCAAACGAATATTTACTGATAATAATGAATATTTTATATCCACTTGCTTATTTAAACTATTTGCGCATTTTACCCATAACTAACCACATTAATCAAATCAACCCTTAGTATTACAAAGTGATAAATAGAGGAAATTTAATTTCATTTAATAATAAGTTGGGGTCTTACAACGTAAAACTTGATAAACAAGATCAAAGTTGTTAAAACTTATTACCACTATCTGGATAGCATCAGGCAGACCATTACGGGTGGCCACGTACACATCCAGCCAATGGATAGGCTGACCTTGAGACTGAGACTCCTATACAAAACATATTCCAATATTACTATATAAAAATGTGATATTCTACAATTCATGATTGTAAACATATTAAAACTATTCATACATACCCTGGCAGTGATATGTTGTAACTGTGAAATACTGCCGCCCCTATAGGTTCCTTTAGCCTTTTCACCATCAGGTACACCCGAGGATCTGATAGTGGCGACAGTCTTGCATCTTTTGACCCAACTCTCAACTCTCCATTGGGCACATATCTCAGCCCATATGGACTGGGTGCACCACCAGGGGCTATACTCGTGCATGTAATCCTCTCCCTGGCCTGGATGGTCGATCGATGCATTGTGGAGGGCTTTTTATCGTTCTTTGTTCAAATTATCTTTGGCGCGGACGTCGCACTTCTGCCAATATAGTGTGTGTATCAGTAAAGCCTACTCGTCCTCCCATCTATACCTTTTCTGCAAATAAAATAACAATAATAATATTAAAATGGTACTTTTAACATATAATCCAACACTACTAAACAATTATCCTTAGAATATTATATTATCTGTCATAATTAAAAAAAACATACCTGAAATTCAGCAAAAACTGCATCCTTGTGGACGATAGGTGTGCTCCCTCACGTAATCACATGTGTGGGCTAATTCTGTAAGCACAGCTGTGAAATGCACTTGACGATCCTATTATCTAAAAAATCACTATAATATACAATAATTTACATCAAAGATAAGTAGATATATTATAATATTTAAAGTAATTTACATTAGTTATATATCTTGTATAAATAGAATCTAAAATGCATATATATAAATGATGCGAACGTACGTGCTGTTCGGAGGAGGACGAATCTGAATAAGAATCCGATCATCCGGATTAATAAGGGCCTTTGGCACATGATTAGGCCCCCTACCCAAGCCGCACTTTTTTTTGCGCTGCTTTAGAAGCCATCTATATATTACAAATTTTAAGATGTTAGTATGACTTATATTTGATTACATGCATATATGAATATAGAATGACAATAATGACAGGAAATTGCATTTAAATAGTTAAGTACATAAACATAACAGTGATATAAAGATGTTAGTATGAGTTATATTTGATTACATGTATATATGAATATAAAATGATAATAATGACAGGAAATTGCATTTAAATAGTTAAGTACATAAACATGACAGTAATATAAAAAATATGTAATGCTAAACATACATTTCATTTGTTCAAGTGTCATTGTCTGAGTTAGAATCATCTTGTATACGTATTTCATATTCATAACCATCATCTACTTCAGATTCAGTGTCAGATTCAGTCAATAACTCTTCCTCCTCAGTATCAATGTCATCTGACACAAGTATTGATTCAGGATCTAATTCATGTGGTTCATCTCCACCATCTAACTGGATTACTTCATTGTCGTCCTCCACATTTATTATAGTTTGTCTATAAAGCATCTGCTCTCGGTAAATCTCCTCATCAACTACATCTACACGACTGCGCGCGAGAGTATGAATTACAACTTGCCAATCTGTAGGCGGTCTATCCCTTTTCCTAACAGGACTAGGAGTGTAGTATACTTGTACTGTTTGAGTTGGTAAAACAAATAGTTCGTTGGAGTAAGCATACCTATGGAGGTCAATATCGACGATTTCATGTCTGTCAACATGTATCCCTTTTTCTGAATCAAACCAACAACACTTGTACAAGTTAATATGACCCCTGTACGTGCCCTTGTACAACAACTCTACAATTTCCTCCAACTTCCCATAAAAGGCACGACCAAGCTCATTGTAACAATCTCCTTGGACACACACTCCAGAGTTCATTGTTCTTTTACCGCGCCCATATGCCTTTATATGAAATTCACAACCATTTATTTTGTAACCATTGCGGCTGACTTGGTCCCTGTCTGGTCCCATAGCTAGGACTTGTACATTAGCCAAAATCGTTGATCCCTCAGTCAAAGCCTATAAAAACTCCATCTTATTAAATGAAGTCATAGTTAATATGGAGTATATATATCTATGTCGTGCTTAAGAAATTGAACTTACTTTGTCCTTTAGCTAAAGTGCAAATTTTTTATCACGATTGATTTGAATATCTTTATCAGTTATGCCGGGATGCTTCATTTTTAACTCATCGTCGTACAATCTATACAATGTTATAAACATTAACATATTGGAATGTATATTACATGTCATTGAAAGTTAAGGGATAAATTTTCAAGTTTACATGTGTACCTCACAAATTTGTCAATCTCCTCGCAATTGAGAAGAATGTAAGTGTGTGCAGCATGTAATTCTTGCTTAGAGAGGAATATGCGCTTTCCTATTCCATAAGCGCGACCCGATAGACCAAATACAGAAAGCCGAGCATTTAGTTCAATATTTCCCCCATCATCATGTCTCGAAACTCGATTGGCCTTTGTCAAGACTTTGTCCAGAAAATAGTCTGAGACAAACGTAGATATTTCATCGAAACTGTATGTCTCACATATCGACCCCTCGACATAAGCTCTATTCTTCACCTTCCTCTTAAGGTTTCCCATCACCCTCTCGAAAGGGTACATCCATCTATGAGCTTCATAGGGAAGATGGATTTGCAAATGCTCCATGGAGTCAAAAAAACTAGGTGGGAATGTTTTTTCCAGTTTACACTTGATCTCTATGTTGTTCTTCTCAAGTACAGACATGTCCTTCTCATTTAATGTTTTTGAGCATAAGTCTTTGAAAAAATGACTAAGATCCATCAAACTATCCCATATTGGTTTATCAAGCAGATCCCAAAATGATATAGGCATGAGTCTCTCCATGAACACATGACAGTCGTGACTCTTCATCCCTTGCAATTTCCCACCCGTAACACACCTTGCAATGTTTGACGCATATCCATATGGTAGTTTTAGAGACTTAACCCATGTGCACACATCTTCAACTTACTTTTTGAACAATGTGTACCTTGCATGCGGCTTGACAATCTTACCATTAGGAGATTCATAAAGTTCTAATCCAGGACGCTTACAAATATCTTTCATGTCCAAACGTGCCTTATTATTATCTTTTGTCTTCCCCGTAACATTCATCACGGTGTTAAACACATTGTCGAACACATTCTTTTCAATATGCATCACATCTAGATTATGACGAATCAAATTTGTAGACCAATAAGGCAGTTCCCAAAAGATGCTTCTCCGAACCCGGTTATGAGATTCACCAAACCCATTGATTATGTTTGTGGCATCAATCTTACCCAATGGGATGACCGAAAATTTCATCACACGGTCTTGCATCTCCGTTCCCGACAATCGCAGTGCAGGCATATCATTGTCTACTTTCCCTTTCCTGATGTGTTCGCTATTTCTTCGAAACATGTGATCTACCGGCAAAAACCGACGATGACAGTCAAACCAGCAAGGCTTTCGACCTTTTGTAGATTGAAAGACTTTGTATGCTCCATACAATACGGACAAGCCAATTTCCAGTGTGTACTCCATCTAGCTAACATACCATAAGCTGGGAAGTCACTTATTGTCCACATAACTGCTGCCCTAAGGTTAAAATTTGTTTTCATTGCAACATCCCAAGTCTGTACTCCATCCTCCCACAATACCTTCAACTCGCCTATAAGAGGTCTCAAGTAAACATGTAAGTTCTTTCCAGGACTCTTCGGACCAGGAACCACGAGTGAAAGAAACAAGTATGGCTGTTTCACACATCTAAGGAGGCAAGTTGTACGGAGTAACAAGGCCAACATGAGTACGGAACAACTGAGTGGCCAAACAGGTTGAACCCATCGGTGGGCAATCCAAGCCTCACATTTCTAAGTTCCAATGCAAACCCAAGATATGCTAAGTTGAAATCTTTCTAAGCCTATCCATCTGCGGGATGATTTAGTTCTCCATCTTTAGCTAGAGATTTTGCCTGCCAACTCATATGTTCAGCTGTTCTTGAAGACATGTACAATCTTTTTAGCCGATATGTTATTGGAAAATACCTTAGAATCTTAAACGTTGTAGTTGATTTTTTTGTAGTCACACCCTCTTTATTAGGCCTAAACCGATCATGACTGCAAAACGTGCAACTTGTCATCTGTTCATTTTCCTTATAAAACAACATACAATCATTGGGACATGCATCGATCTTTTGGTATCCAAGACCGAACTTCTTCACTATTTTCTTACAAAAATAATAGTTATCAGGTAATTTCTCACCGTCAGGCAACATACTCTTAATGGCCTTTAGGAGCTACTCAAAACACTCATGGCTCATGTTGTGATCAGCCTTGATGTTAAGTACTATTGGCACTGTAGACAATGTAGTGTGTTTGGTGCAACCATGCCACAATGGCTCGCTACCCTTGTCTAACAACTTAAAGAATCTTTGGCATCAGAATTCATAGGTTGCTCTCTGCCTTGTTCCCAATCAACATCTGGCCCTGCAATATCATGAACCATTTCATTCATATGATGAGTACTACTGCCCGAATTTTGTACTTCTGTGATACCACCATCTCTTTTCTGACCATGCGCCCACCAACATTCTTTGTAATATTTCATGAACCCAAAAACTAGTAAATGATAGTTTACCACATCTTTGTCTATATAATTTATATTCTTACACTTCAAACATGGACATCGTATCTTGTTCTGACCATTCACACATTCCGGGTGACTATACGTATACTCCAAAAACATTTGGCAACCAGTTCTAAATTCAGCTATAGCACCTATCTGGGCACTTGACTTTCGTCGTGCCATCCAACTATGGTCTGAATAGAGGTCCATGATACCACGATACATACTACAGACAACATGAGCTTATGATTAATATTTAAGCATACTTGAGCATACTTGTAAGCATATAACTTACATTTAAGCATACTATGCATACTTGTAAGCATATGACATACAATGCATAATTGTAAGCATATGACATACTATGCATACTTGTAAGCATATGACTTGATAGTTTAAGGTTAGTTTAAATGTAAGTCAGTTTAAGCATATGACTTATATTTAAGCATACTATTCATACTTGTAAGCATATAACTTGACTTGAGCATACTTGTAAGCATATGACTTACATTTAAGCATATTATGCATACTTGTAAGCATATGACATACAATGCATAATTGTAAACATATGACATACTATGCATACTTGTAAGCATATGACATATCGCCAACATATCACCATGCATATCAACTCTCAGACATATAACAACGATGAGTATATATTTAAGTGACTCTACTTAATTTACGATCCATAATCATTTTCCTTATAAAACAACATACAATTATTGGGACATGCATCGATCTTTTGGTATCCAAGACCTAACTTCTTCACTATTTTCTTACAAAAGTAATAGTTATCAGGTAATTTCTCACCGTCAGGCAACATACTCTTAATGGCCTTCAGGAGCTACTCAAAACACTCATGGCTCATGTTGTGATCAGCCTTGATGTTAAGTACTACTGCCACTGTAGACAATGTAGTGTGTTTGGTGCAACCATGCCACAATGGCTCGCTACCCTTGTCTAACAACTTAAAGAATCTTTGGCATCAGAATTCATAGGTTGCTCTCTGCCTTGTTCCCAATCAACATCTGGTCCTGCAATATCATGAACCATTTCATTCATATGATGAGTACTACTGCCTGGATTGTGTACTTCTGTGATGCCACCATCTTTTTTCTGACCATGTGCCCACCAACATTCTTTGTAATATTTCATGAACCCAAAAACTAGTAAATGATAGTTTACCACATCTCTGTCTATATAATTTACATTCTTACACTTCAAACATGGACATCGTATCTTGTTCTGACCATTCACACATTCCGGGTGACTATACGCATACTCCAAAAACATTTGGCAACCAGTTCTAAATTCAGCTGTAGCACCTATCTGGGCACTTGACTTTCGTTGTGCCATCCAACTATGGTCTGAATAGAGGTCCATGATACCACGATACCTACTACAGACAACATGAGCTTATGATTAATATTTAAGCATACTTGAGCATACTTGTAAGCATATAACTTACATTTAAGCATACTATGCATACTTGTAAGCATATGACATACAATGCATAATTGTAAGCATATGACATACTATACATACTTGTAAGCATATGACTTGATAGTTTAAGGTTAGTTTAAATGTAAGTCAGTTTAAGCATATGACTTATATTTAAGCATACTATTCATACTTGTAAGCATATAACTTGACTTGAGCATACTTGTAAGCATATGACTTACATTTAAGCATATTATGCATACTTGTAAGCATATGACATACAATGCATAATTGTAAACATATGACATACTATGCATACTTGTAAGCATATGACATATCGCCAACATATCACCATGCATATCAACTCTCAGACATATAACAACGATGAGTATATATTTAAGTGACTCTACTTAATTTAAGATCCATAATCATTTTCTTTAGGTTTGTTTAAGTCCTGTTAGGGCTTCTAATTGTTCTTGATTTGTTTACGTCAAGCATCATTTTTCTCCTCATTACGTTTCTCTTTAATTGACACTTATCATTTGGTTAAGACGTTATAGTAGTCATTACATCGAATTAGAGGTATCACATTTAAATAATCATTCTTAGGTTCCCTTAGGTTGATGGGTCGGGTAGCACTGCGGCACCCTGTTTAGCCTTAAGACCGGCGTTGCAGCGCTAGGTCCTGATTTTCGTTGACTGCCACATCAGCGCTGCAGCGCTCGAATTTAGTTCATATCTAAACTATATCAAATTTAGTTGATCTGTACCATAAGATTCCAACCCTAAATTAAAGATGACGTAATAATATAAATTACAAACCTACAAACCAACTATTTCACTAAAATAGACAAACTTAGGGTTATATATATGAGAATGAATACGACAACAATAATCATATAAATACGACTAGAGAAAGAGGAACATTATCTAAACTATATCAGAACAAGTCGATCGACCATAATATTTGAACCCTAATAGTAACACAAAAATAAAAATTACAAATCAATAAGTTAATTAACCAACATTTACATATAAACGAGAAATCGTTAACACTTAAGAGGGTAGAGGAACATAATTTAAATTATATTCTCATTAAATTTGTCTCTTATCAAGAAATTACAGTGTTCTAAATTACCATTATATCGTATCTTAATAATACAAATTTAGTAGCCAGAGGTCTAAAAAATACAATTAATAGGATCGCGCACAATTGCTTCGGCCATATCACACTATTTTTTTAAATCTAGAAAACAAAATACTAAAATTTTATATATCAAATCTCCAGCCACAACTTTAATTTTTCTATAAACAAGTTGGAAAATTTATACTTTCACTCATTTCCTACATAGAATTAAGGAGACACTAATTCATGCATTCTTGGAAATCTTCAATTACTCATATTTTGTTATTTAGTTCATTTATTTATTTAATTTTCTTTCTATTTTTTTGTGTATAAATTTCTTAGAAACGATTTTCTATGATAGATCCTAGTGTAGTAAAACTAAAAGACAAAAGAAAATTCTTCAATACAACTACAAAGAATAGTATATAATCACACAATTAGAGAGTAAAGTGCGCGCGCGCGCGCACACACATACACACACACATACACACACACACACACACACACACACACATATATATATATATATATATATATATATATATATATATATATGTATATATATGCAAGTTAGATAAGTAAAATTAAGCCTAATTTAATTCTTTTCCACATATATACGCAATTTAATTAATTAATTTTGTACAAATATACACAAAATTAACATACAAATCAAATGAACATTCCTATGAGCAAAAACTATGTGCAAAACACAATTCGAGCACATAGAAGTACCCAATTTAACATATAATTAAGGATAAAATTTAGTAAAAGAACTTAATTAAACTGTATAGTCAACCAAATGGAATTATTTCCTGTGCAGGCAGCGGTGGCGCCGACGGCGGCTGTGGTGGTGGTGGTGGTGATGGTGGCGGCAATTTTCCCCTCTTCTCCCTCTTCTCTTCTCCCTCTTCTCCCTCTTCTCCCTCTTCTTTTCTCCCTCTTTTTTTTTCTTTTGCTGTGTTGAGAGTGACGACCTGATACTGGTTAATTGAAATAGATCAGCGACCTCCATCAGCGACAGCGTGCGATCGCTGATTTTTAATGATGTGGACTTATTAGCGACCGCCACCCAGTCGCTGGTTGTGACTGATCGCAGACCACCTACGCGCCAACATTCTATGCCAATTTTTAGACGATAAATTTATACATGCGACTGCTCAGCGACCGCATGTGGTCGTTGATATGAACTAGCGACTGAATTCAAGAACGGTCGCTGATATCGGTTGCAATTACTAATATTAGTTACCGAACATGCGGTCGCTGATAGTGTTGGTCGCTGTTAGACCATTTTCTTGTAGTGTATGGACTAATCTAGGGACTGATTATCTTTCTAAAATTCGTGGCTTGAGAGTGAGAGAGTCTTGGCTAGGTTCATGTACACAAATAAGCTTTGTTTTAGTTTTTCTCTCTCTTTAATATCTTAACTTTGATTCAACGAATCTAAATCTTGCTAGGCGACATATAAGATCAGATTTTGTGTAGATTTTAAGCACATGTTGTTATCCAAAGTGATGAGTCACAAGATTCGGAAAATCTCTTAACTTAAAAGTTAAGTAAAGGGTATTTTAGTAATTTTGCCTCCAAAAGGGTATTTTGGTAATTTCCCACATGATTTTAAGGGTAGTTTAGTCATTTGACATAATTCCCTTTAATCTTAACCCTTAGGATTTGATAATCACCATTAGGGTTTACTAATTAGGGTTTAGGATTCCTGAATAGGAAATTAGGGTTTTTAAAAATATAATTAGGGTTCCTAATCGATCGTTAGGGTTTTTTAACTACTGATTAGGGTTTTGAATCTACTATTAGGGTTTATTAAGGTTATATGTTATCTGATCAAGCTTTGATCGTTAATCACATACAGTACAAATACATAATCACAGATACAATTATAATAACTCTATTAACTATCAAATCCCTATCCGTAATTAGGGTTAGGATTTTCATCAGCTGTTTAACAAAACTTTATACGTTTTACTTAGTCAATAAATAGTTTGACTATCTTGCTATGCTCATATCACAGATACTCAACACAATATTGATAATCAATACCGATATTAAATAAAAAAAATCGTAAAAATAGAATTGTTTAAAATTCTGGTCCTCACATTCTCCTCTCCTTATAAGGATTCCGTCCCCGGAATCACCACTTTCTTATATTCTAATATCTTTTAAAATTGTATCATCAATTCCTTCTTATAAACATAATACTAATTTATGATTCATATATTAACCTGTGACTTGAATCTATAAATGGAAACAACTCACATCGATATCTACCCAATAATACGCACGTAATTATATTACTGAACGAAATCTTTACCTGTCATCACCTCCTGTTCAGCCTCTGTGTCTTGAACTGTCGTGTTAAAAGTGTGTGTCGTTGGTCTTCCCGGCTGAGCAGGTCCTTTGATCGTCAGTGTTCCGCTGCTGGTTCCCTTGTTGATGCTTCCCTTATCGGCATTCTTCTTTGGGCAGTTCCGAACCTGATGATCCAACGATCCACAAATGAAACAACCTTGTATCTTTTTTGGACTGGGACAATTGAGAGACATGTGTCCTTCTTGTCCACAGTTAAAACAGACTCCTTTACCCTTCAAACAAACTCCTTGATGGTTCTTCCCACAAACTGCGCACGGCTCACCTCCCTTCCTACTCTCTCCTGAATTGCTTACCGATTGGGTATTATCACTCCACTTCTGCTTATTAGGATTACTCCCACCGTTACTACCTCCTTCATTTATCTTCTTCTTCTTCTCCTGATGGTATCTGGATGCAGCTTCACTTACTCCTTCAGCAATGATCGCTTTTTCCAATAAAGTCATAAATGTATTGATCTGCAACACGACTACCTTGTTAAATATTTCTGGCTTCAGTCCATTCTCAAACCTTCGCACTTTTTGTGCCTCCGTATCCACCTGATGTGGTGCAAATCTTGCTAATTCGTTGAATTTGGCGGCATACTCTGAAACCGACATGTTCTCTTGCTTCAATTCTAGAAACTTCACTTCCATTCTGGCTTGCATACTCAGCGAGAAATAGTTCTCAAAGAACAACTCCTTAAACCTTGTCCACATTACTACTACTGTCCCAGCTCTAGCGTGATTTATTTCCCACCAATAATTACCTTCTCCCTTCATCAAATAGGTAGTAAAAGCTGTCTTTTGCTCCTATGCTACTCTTGCTATAATAAAAGCCTTCTCCATCTCTTTTACCCAACTTTGGAAATGGGTTTTGTACCGGGTTCAAGGTCAATACAAAATTTGATTTCACGTTCTGGCCAGGAAGTTCTTCGGGAAATACGTCAGGAAATTCATTAACAACAGAAATATCATTCAAATCTGACGTATTTTTGTTTAAATATGTGACATGGGCTAAGAAAGCTTGGCATTCGTTTTTCAATAAACGAATGGCTTTATGGCTTGATATGACAGTGATTGACTTTAGTGGTTTGGTTGCTTGAATTCACATAATAGGTTGATTAGGAATATAAAAACTAACGACCTTACGAAAATAATCAATTTTAGCATGATGAGTAGTTAACCAATCAATCCCTAAAATCACATCAAATGCAAGTATTTTTAAAGAG
Source organism: Panax notoginseng (assembly GCA_016801055.1). NCBI lineage: Eukaryota > Viridiplantae > Streptophyta > Magnoliopsida > Apiales > Araliaceae > Panax > Panax notoginseng. The sequence goes on along the minus strand of CM029014.1, from coordinate 33,373,903 downwards.
ATGAGATCAACAGGTAATGTGAGGGTGCCGATTTGAATTAAATAAGATTTATAAATAGTAGATGTAATGAAGGTTTCTCCTAACGGAGTTTTAACAGATAAGTCAAAGTCTAATTTCTTAGGGGTCAAGTTCAAACGTTGAGCACAAGCAGGTGAAATAAAAAAATGGGTAGAACCGGTATCTAATAAGGTATAGACTTCACGAGAATTTATGATTAGCTTACCTGTGAAAACTTCGTTCGAGTTCCTCGCTTTTTGGGAAGTCATGACAAACGCTCTCCCTTGAACCACCGACTTTGACTTGTCCAGGACAGCCTTTGGTGTCATCATTACCGTTGGAATTGACTTCGTTATAGGGCATAGTCCACCCTCAACTGCTTTGTCGTACTCCTAATCCATGATCTGAATCATTAATCTTTGATCCATATCGAATTGGGGTTAACCGCTCTGTACAGGGTAATTCAAAACTCGATGTTGGGTTCTCCCAATTGCTGTCCAAAAAGATAAATACATATCATTTATTTTAGCCTTCTTGGATCAGATACATGGTACATAATTTAAATAAAAACTTCATTTATACAATATGACAAATGTAAGCTGAGAGTTTTAACATGAATATTGTCTCGTAAATAATATCTAAACTCAAATGAAGTCTTCATTATAATTATTATCACACTATTTCATAGAATAGTGAGGACTACTATAGCCACCATCTTAGACCTTCACTCCATTTTCTGACTAGTCCCAGCTATATTCTCATTTCTTGAAGAGAACAATGAAAGAAAAGGGTGAGTTCAACTAGCCCAGTAAAGAATATTATAACTAAGATAATGCAGAATAAATTATCCTTAGTCCTCAACAGAGAAAAATATGATAGAATACAATAGACAACAAGTTTTACATCAACAACTGCAGTGGAATAAGCAATCCATTAGAAGAGTCAAGTAGAGAATGATGTCTACTATCTTCTATGATTTAAAAATTCATCATTAACATTTTATCCCTGTAACATAACTCAATAAATAATCCATATCATCGAATTATCCATGCACTACTGCCAATGATATTCGTTAGTATCACTAGTGGTCATGATTAAACATTTCACATCATCAAATTATCCATGCACTACGACCAAGGATATTCGTTAGTATCACCAGTGGTCATGATCATGCCAAACAACTATCCATTTATGCACTGCGGATCAAAAAGGACTTTCACCACATCATTTGTCTGTAATAGTACAAGTCATGATTATACTAATACAAAATTCCTGGTCATAATCATACCAATCAACAGTCCATTTATGCACTACAGGCCAAAGATGACTTTTACCACAAAATAAGCATAAGGATGATGACAATGATATAAGGAATCAATCAAGTGAGATTAATGATAAATATTAGAGATTTATAATTCAATTTATCCAGAATTTAAGAATATCCAAATTGTCAACATGATCACCATTTGTGGAGTAAAATTCAAGAATTATATTCATGTATCAAAAATAATTTTGGGCAGAAAAGAAATTAATTTTGTCGTGAATAGTACCCCGAGTGAATAGTACTCAAGTGAATAGTACCCCGATATAAATAGTATCCCATCATTTAATAAGAAAGTTCAGATCAATAGTGGAAATACTAGATGAAGCACAAACTATTAAGAATATTCCACTAATTTCAAGGGTTTTCACCATTTAATAATAAGGTTGTGGAAACAAACAATAAATTTGTATCATAAATGGAGAAATACGAAAGAAGATGATATCCCTTGATGAATACAAAAGAAATGACATCTCATACGAGTATAAAAGAATATGCGAAACTACAAATGGATTTTCACCCGTCATGCGATAATTCGCGTAGACAGATCATTTTCACAATTTAATAAAGAATGAATACGAAGGGTCATTCACCATGTATGCGGTAGTCCGCGTAGATAGGTTACTCCCACATATTAAAAGTCTACTATCTTCTATGATTTAAAAGTCCATCATAATATTTTATCCCTATAACACCAATCAATAAATATTTCAAAGTAACGAATTACCCATGCACTACGGGTCAAGGATATTCGTTAGTATCACCAGTGGTCATGATCATGCCAAACAACTGTCCATCTATGCACTACGGGCCAAAGAGAACTTTCATTGCACAACATTTGTCAGTAACATTACAGGTCATGATTATATCAATACATAATTTTTGGTCATAATCATACCAATCAACAGTCCATCTATGCACTACGGGCCAAAGATGACTTTCACCACAATATAAGCATGAGGATGATGACAATGATATAAAGAATCAATCAAGTGAGATCAAGGATAAATATTAGAAATTTATAATTCAATTTATCTAGAGATCAAGAATGTCTAAATTGTCAACAAGATAACTAATTGTGGAGTAAAATTCAAGAATTATATTCATGTATCAAAAATAATTTGAACAGAAAAAAAACTAATTTTATCGTGAATAGTTCCCCTTGAATAGTAACCAAATGAATAGTACCCCGAATAAATAGTACCCCGTGAATAGTATCCCGAATGAAAATATTGAAATTTAATAAGAAAGTTCAGACCAATACTCCAATGAAATGATATTAGATGAAGTGCAAACCTCAAGGAATTTCTAATCATTTCAGGAATTATAGAAGCGATACTTACCAGTAAGTTTAGATTTAGGAATATACAAAACTGTAAATAAATTTGTACCCATCATGCGGTAATCCGTGTAGACAGATCTTTTCCACAATTAAAGAATGATTACGAAGGGTTATTCATCATGCATGCAGTAATTCGCGTAGATAGGTTATTCCCACATATTAAAGAATGAATACAACGAATTATTCACCAGGCATGCGGTAATCTGCATAGACAGGTTAAACTCACAGATTAATAAGGAATAAAATGATAACCCTTACGAGTACGAAGTAATATCACAAACGAATACGAAAGAAAATAACATCCTTTACCTTAATAGGGGACTAAATCTAACTGGTATGACGAAGATTATCTTGAGGAAATCTTGCATTATTTGCAATACTCAAAATATCCTTATACTCAAAAGAAATACGCACAATATTATAGAAGAAGAATTCTCTGATTTTGGTGTGATTTTTATTTCGTAACTAAGCATCCTATTTATAGGAGAATGGCAGGGCACTATTTAAATAGTAAACAATCACAGACTCAATAGTGAATTTTCTAAAATTTCATCTGATTTCACTATTCATCTAAATTATTCTAATAAAATAAATAACTTTATATATAATATAATATATTCTAATTATAATCTAATAAAATAAATAACTTTATATATATTATAAAAAGTATTCTATTTTATATAAAAAGTTTTCTATTTTATTACTATTATAATAATAATAAAACAAAACTGAGACAACTTTCTACCGACGATTTTGAAAAATGAGTAAGTGGGGGTCCATGTAATAAACCAAACTTACAACAAATACTTCATGACAAACCCTTTATTTATATAAAAAATTGAATAAATATTTACCACAAATCACTTATCTTCAATAAACACATTTTTAATCTTTCAATAACTATTCATCATTAATATTATAACTCATAATATTGACAATCAAATCATTCTCAGGAAAGAGGGGGCTTTCCGATAAGGATTTCTCCTTATTGACGCACAATTAAATAACCTAACCTCTTTCCTCGGCAGAACTTTCTAGACATTGTTAATAATAATAATATGAATAATTGTGTCATCTCAATTATTGATTCAATAATATAAAATATTTTGCAGATGATATTGTGACAATAATTGAATCAATAATATGAGATACTATGCAGCAACTACTGTTGTAATAATTGAATAAAACTGAGTGACTTCTTACGTAAGAATCAATAATCAGAGATACTGTGCAATACCGTGTGCTACTGTACAACCACGCGTATTACTATATTTTTATCACCGGGTATTTCAACAGTTAACGGTAAAAGTCTTGCTGTTATTTTTATAAAAAGGTTATTTCTGTCGCTTTCTATATCCGACAGTCATTCTGTTGTGGGGTCTACTAACGATTGTATCGTTGTACAACTATTCCCAGACCAAACGAATATTTTATGACAGCTTGGTTAATTTGCAAAATTTTCACATATTACCCATAATTATATCATTATATCAAAGCAACACCTTATTAATCAAAATAACATTTAGAGAAAATTAAATCTTTATTCATAAAAAGTTGGGGTCTTACATGGGCTTTGACTAAGTGAGGCACTACTGATAGCGATTAGGTTTTAATATTTACTATTTTCGACGGAATTCGGTCATAAGTACTTCCGTCGACCCTAATGTATCATCGACGCACAATCAGTTGACCTTAATGCTTATTCCGTCAAGGTTGTCATTCGCGTTAGAGGGAAACTAGGAAAAATTATAAACTCTTCTCATCCCGTCCCATCCCATCCCATCCTATCCCTTCTTATTCTTTCTCTTTCCATCTCATCTCAACCATTTAAACTCATAAACATAGTATAAATTTCTATAAATTAAACCTTATGGCCACCAAAAAATAATAATTGATCCGAATAAGAGTATTTTGTGTAATTTTATTTCAAAATATTTTTTTAAAATAAAGAAAAATATATAGGCACATGGTTAGTGTGTGTTAAATCCTAGAGGACACACAATAGATCTAAAATGGGGGTGAATAGATCCTTTTTATTTTCAAAAATATTTTCCATTTTGGTTTACATTGCTTAGTAAATAGCAGATGACAAACTATTTTAAACACATCGGAATAAGTTAAGGTTCCCCTTCATAGATGTTATGTTGACCATTTATTTAGAGTTAGTTTAGTTGTAAGTAGTTATTTTGTTAATAGTAGTTATAGCAGTTATAGATTCATAATGTAAATGACAGAATGTAAAAGACACAAAGAATTTTAAGTGGTTCAGACACTCAAGCTCCTAATTCAATATTCTGCCTCAACAAGCAGGGATTCCACTAAGGAAGTCTTTACATCACCGAATCACTAAGATTCCTTCAAGGCCAGTAGCCTTGGAACTTTTGTTCATTAAGAACTCTTCAAGTCCAGCAAACTTGGAAGTTCAGTTCACTAAGAACTCTTCAAGGTCTGCAGCCTTGGAACTCAATTTAGTCCCCTAAACAAGGACCCTTCTGGCCCTGGCTCCTTGTTTGTTGTTGTTGTTGGTGCTAAGCTGCCAAGATGACTTTAAGCTTGTTCATCCTTGATTCTTGGCAGCTTGTTGTGATCCTCTTTGGATTCTGCATCGAGACTGGATCACCAATGGACATACTGCTAAGTTATTCATGAAGCTCGATCTCTTTGAGTACTTAGCAGATTGTCACTTCTTCCTTGGTGCAGCTGATCTTGTGGTTGGTCCTTTTCTGATCTCAGCTTGCACTTCTTCACCACATGAGGTTTGCTAAGTTTTTGCATCTTTGGTAAGCTTCGTCTGACACTTAGCATCCTCTGAAACTTGGTTCTATTGTGTACAGATTTGGTTATGTATCTGTTCTTCTTTAGCTCTTGGTGGTTCGTGGTGATTCGTAGACTGGCTCTTTGAGTCTTCTTTTTGATCTGCCAATCTCTTGAATGCTATTATCTTGGCCTTCTCGGCTCTCAGCTTGGCTGGCATTCTTAATGTCATTCTCATTATTGTTGAGTGAAGCCTTTTTCTATTAAAGCTCTTCTCTTAACTTGCTTTACTTCTACTTTCGTAGTCTCACTGCCACTGAGACATATTCTATTTTTGCTCTATAGAACTTGTAGAGTCAGCAACTTGTTAACCACCAACACCTTCTCCTAATAAGCTTCTGCTGTTAAATAGCCTTTTAGAAGCTTCCCGTTGGATTATAGCCATTGGAAGCTATTTGACTTGATTTATAGATCTCGAGTTATTTGGTGCAGACTGCAGATGTGACATGACAGCCCCTTTTTCACTTTTTTGACACTGCAGTCTACTTTTTCACCTACCACATCAAAAATATCACTTTAAAGTGTAAGGCTGGTAGTCACCTTTATTTCTTCTTTCTGATTCCTCGACTAAAACATCAGGAGTTGTCCTTCTACATTGATGCTTTCAATACCCAACGTTTGAATGTCAGTCTTTGCATTGAGACGTTGCCAAGATTTCAATACTCAGATGACTGAACTCTACGATTCTGATGCAGATGACTGAACTCTATGATTCTGAGAGTGTTTTCTGCATTTTCAATGCAGAACCTCTCTTCCTTTATTCTTGCAGTGCTTCAATACTTCTGCTTGCCCTGACTTTCATTAGACACTAACAACTTGTTTGAATGTTCTGGCCCTCCTTAACTTCAAGACTCATCAGATTGGTCATGCTCGGCTCTCTTTCTCCTTGTGATCTCCCGTTCACATATCATCAATGGTCTGACCCATGCTTAGTCTTCTTTATCTATTCAGTATAGGTTGGCCAGTGTCTCTGTTATAGACCCCATCAGTTTCTGCTTCTAACCTGGCAAGCACTACGATCATAGTCACACCCAAGATTGCCATCTTTTGTGTCACTGCTACTGCATTGCTAACTTTCTGAAGTCTTCTTATTGTTGCTTGTGGAAAACTTCCCTTGAATGGCTTCACGTCTCAATCAGGATGCTGATTGAATTGGTATTGTGATCTTCTGTTTGCTTGTAAGCCATTTGTTGAATGCTTTCTAGCTTTCTTGAGGTAGATTGCATCTTTATAGTTCTGTCTAGAGGCTTCATTCTTTGGATGCTTTGGGAGTGCTCATGTGTTGAGAATCGTGTTAACACTACGATTCTTCCTTGGCGTTGTGAGCACTGATAGGCTCTGTCAAAGACTTTATTCTGCAGACTACGATCTAGCTTTGGTTCTGCAGACACTATGACTCTGAATGTAGATTATACATTAGACTACGATTTCTGCCTTAACACTTGTTGTTCTTGTCTGATCTAGCTCGACTACGATTTCTACCTCTGGTATGATCAGTAGACTCTACGACTTCAAGTGTGGTCTACGATTCTTGACTTGGCTTGGCAGGTGCTTGAATCAACTCTACGATTCTGACTGAGGCCCTTCAAGGCAGACTGCGATTTATAGCCACTTTCTCGATACTATACGATTCTGTCTTGGCTTCTGCAATCCCTCGGCTGGCTCGACGGACTACAATTCTGCCTTGATAGTCTCTTAAAACTTTGTTTCTCCTGGCAGACTTCTAAGGCTTGTGCAGTACTCGACGATCAAGCAGGCCTATCTATTACATCATATAAGATTAACCTAACAGGCTTGATCTTTCTATCTTTAGTCCTTGTACACCATATTCTTTTTAAGGACTTTACACAAGCTGTTTTGTTCATGTAGAATTAACCTAACATATTTGATCATTTCAGTCTAAGTCCTTGTACATATATTCTTGTTGTCTATTCAAGGACTTTACAGCTTATTTCAATGCAGATATATTTGCATATTCATTCATTAAGATCATAATCAAATCTTATATAAATAGGAATATCATTCACATGCGTATTCCTAACAGTGTGTGATGAACAAAAAAATAGAAAAAAATGAAGCTAATATAAACGATATATATCATTAATAGAATTAATTTTTTATGGGCAAGGAAATTGTACCTTGCTAGGGTTAAGGTTTCATGTTGGTTGAGGATGAGAGAAATTCACGAAGAGTACTAAATTGATTGGTTAATTGAAGAGGGGAGAAGAACAAGTGATCGATTACTCTAATGACACGTGGCAGAACTCTTAAGATCTGAGAACCCTGTTAGGATAGCAAGGATCCAGAGAGCCTTCTTGAGTGCTTTGGGTTGAGAGAGAATCTCCAAGTCTTCAAGTCCTGCAAAAGGTTCAAAGTCCAAAAGTCTCTTCTTCAAAGAATGGAAGGGCTATGTATAGAGTTTCCTAGAAAGTGGTCACGTGTTAGGCACATGTCATCGGGGAAATTCCGTAAATACCCTAAGTCACTAGAGTAATGCCTAGATCGTTCTATCCTTCTAGCCACCAATCCAATCCCTCAATCAATTCTCAAATATGAGTCTCGTCCATGAGTCTTCTACCTCAGGACACGTGGAGGCTTCTCTCGGGCCTCACACATTTATTTTTGGCTTTTCTATCATTCATTTAATTATATTGTGAATGCTAATTTGTACATTTAATTCAATTAGGTCATGTGAACCCTAATTTGCACTTGGACCCACATTTGCCCCCTGCACGTGAGTCACGCCTTTAGAGTGATGATCGTGTAAAATACTTTAACTATTTCAATATTGCTTTAAATTTCTGAAAAATCCGAGGCGTTCAATTTTGCAAGCCTCGAAAATGAAAAATCCTAGGAGATGGAACCCTTAGGGGAGCTCTCCTAAGATATCTTTGGACATCTTTTATCAAACCTTTCCAAACCTTACTTATATATATATATATATATATATATATATATATATATATATATATATATATAGTCCATTTCAAGAGCTTACCTTTTATTTCACATACCTTGCATATCCCCTTTAGCTACGGACCGGGCGACGGTTTGGTCCGTGTTGCCTAATTTCTTAATAGCATTTTAACACGCAAGCATACGCGTTTAATTGTAATATTCAGCAAGTAAAGATATCGTTCTCACGAGGAAATATACTAATATTTATCAATTACTAATTTCAATGCAATTAATCATATTTTAAACTACAGATATTGTTTGTGATTTGAGAATTAAACTTAACAAAACTAATAATTAAAATCAGAATTTCACAAGAATAACCACAGATTTAGCAGGTTAAGATTACAACTTCCCTTGGTATTTCATTTAAATCAATTTACTTTCCATTTAAATCAATTAATTAATATGAATCATTATCCAAGAATGCTTTATAAAATTCATGCACTTTTTCCAAAACACGTGAATAAATCCTCCTAACTCCAATCCTTAAGACGCAAAATTACAAGGAACACCCTAGTCAATTAATTCACCATATTCCTATGTGAATCAAGTTAATTAGGGTTTTCAGCACAAATTCTATCATCTATGGATTTAAGTGAGTATGGGTATTATGCATCGAGAGGTGGTTTTATCTGCTTTAGTGTTCTTGATTAACAATTCAGGATAGAGAATAATTGATGAGAAATGTGTTAACTTAAATGAAGCAATAAGTGAAGTTGTGATCTTAAATCTCCGTAATCTTAATTTAACTAGTGGTAATTAGAATTAGTTTACTTATAAATTGAAATTCATTCATTTAAATAAGATTGAGTTAGTTATGGGTTAGTACTTGGTGATTTTTATTAAACCATTCCTCGTGGGAACGATACTCTACTTACACTTTATTACTTGTTGACCACGTATACTTGCGTGTTGTGCGTAATTAAATTTTACCCAACAAGTTTTTGACGACGTTGCCGGGGAAATTAGTTTAATATTTTGTCATTATTAATTTCAATCACATTAATCATAATTTAAACATTTTTTATTTTATTTTATTTCTCTCTCTAGTCTAATTCTTTTCCAGGTACCATGGACAACTATGACTATCATTGGCCATATTCGAGAATGACTCGACCAAGGGAGGCAGAGAATTATGGACTCGATGAATTGTCAGCACAATTTGGGACACTTTCGAGGAAGATTAATGCTTTATCAGCACAACTTATTCAAAGTGTAGCGGTAATATGTGAGTATTGCGGTGGAAACCATCCAAGTCATCAATGCGCCATCAGTTTCGAGTCGGTACAATATAGTTGTAACTTTGGCAATTACCCTAATAATTATGAATATTCCAGTAATTATCATCATGACTGGGGGAATCTACTAAATTTTTCATGGAGCGATGACAATCTAGCCCAACCCTTTGCTCCAAGCTAATCATACACTCCTGAATTACCAATTCAAGCTTCTAATCATAAAGAAGAAAGGATTTTAAACTTGAAGGGACTTATTTCCAAGTTCATGGTTTTGATCGAGGATCAGACGAATAGTCAGGAGATGACGATTCAAAATCTTGAGAACCAGGTGGGACAACTTTTCAACGCCATTATCAATCGCCCTCAAGGTGAAGTGTCAAGCAACATGGTTCCCGAGACTGATGGATTGCCCACGCTAAATCTGGAACCGGATGTGCCAAAGAAAAGGATGTAGAAAGGGAGGAGACAAGTGGGGAGCAGGAAAAGAAGGTCGCCAAAGATCTAGCCTTGAGTTCCGACATAGATGAACCGATTTTGATAGTGCCCCATATATCTTCTCCACCAAAGTTTAAGGATCCGACTAGATTTGCAATCTCGTTCCCAATTGGTAGTCATTTTTTTAATAAATCTATATATGACATGGAAGCTAGCTTAAAATTGGTGTCATGGTGTGAAGAGAATGGGAAGAGAGATGAAGAACCAGTTGTTCTGGAAAAGCTTCAACGCAAAAATTCGTTCACAGAAACAACTCAGAAAATGCCTATTTTTTTGAAGGTTATAAAAAAGAATCTACCTAAAAAGAACAAGCTAGGTGAATTTGAATCAATAACCTTTACTGATGGGAAACTCTCGGAAGTTACGTTATTACTAATGGATGTAGGGTTTCTCAATTTTCGAAGGGGAATTGGATAGAGAAAGTTGAAGTAGTCGAGCTGAGGATGTAAGACCCCAACTTATTCATAAATAAAATCAAATTTTTTCTAATTATTATCTTGAATAATAAGGTGTTAATTTGATATAATATTTTGGTTATGAGTGAAATATGCAAATTTTACAAAATAAGCAAGTGGTTATAAAATATTCATTGTTGTCGGGGAATATTCGTTTGGTCGTGGAATATTCTTTCTGTCGGGAAATATTCGTACGACGACGCAGTCATTTGTGGGCCCCATAACGAAAAACGGTCGAATGAATAAAATGACAAGTTTGGGTTTTTATAAATAACGGCGTAGTTATTACCGTTACCACTGTTGGAATACCTGGTGGTTAAAATACAGTAATACGCGTGGTTGCACAGTAGCACACGGTATTGCACAGTATTGATAAATTATTGATCCTTACGTAAGAAGGCACTACTCAATAATTGTTACAGTAATTACTGTTCAATATGTTATTTTATTGATTCAATAATTGCTACGTTGATATTTTATATTGTTGTTGTTTCAATAATTGTCACTGCATAGTATTTCCCATTATCAGATCAATAATTCATATTATTTGAATAATATTATTAGATAGCATTATTGGCAATGTCTAAGGAAGTTCTGTCTAAGGAGAGGTTTGGTCACCTAATTGCGTGCCAATAAGGAGAAATGCTTATCGGAAAGCCCCCTCTTTCTTGGGAACGACCTAGTTGTCATAATTGTGATTCTGTAATATTACTTGTGAATAATTAATTATTGATTTATATGATAAGAAATTATTTATTTTATGTGGATATAAATGAAAAAATATTTATTTTTATGTGGATATAATTGAAAGAATTAATGCTGAGGTGTTTTATCAGTATTTCGTCAGAATGGAGGTATTAAAAATCGTCCGTATGTAAATTTCGGGCATTTTCTGTTTGGAATTTGGAAAAACTTTCTTCCACAAAATTGTAAAAAATTAAATTTTCTATGAAAAGGACATGAGTTTTGAATTTTTCTGATAAAAGAGCTATTTATTATGAATTATTAAAGTTTCGATAAATTAAATATTTTTATTAAAATTATGGGTGGGACCCACTTTTGTTTTAAACATGTGGGCTGCAAATTATTTTTCAGAAACGGCATGCTGGCGGCTGGTCTTTGTAGGTGGCGTAGAAGGAGGATTATATATATATATATATATATATATATATGTATGTATATATTATTTTATTAATTTAGTCTCCTTTGGCGTTCTAGCATTTTCCTATAAATAGGGTGCTTAGTTAGAATTGAAAATCACACCAGAAATAAATTTTTTCTCTCTATATATATATTATCGAGCGTATTTTGTGAGTATTTAGATACTTTCAGAGTTGCTAGTCAGTGCAAGTTTTCTTCGGCTTTACATCCGATATTCCGATCAGAAATACCGTTATTTTGAGGTAAGGGATGTTATTTTCTTCGTAAATGATATTATTTTCTTCAATATCATTATGCTGAAATATTGATATGAGTTTTATTGTAGAATTTCTACCTTTTTACGTCGGAGTTACTACTCACGTATACGGTACTATTCACGTATACGGCACTATTCACAAATACGGCACTATTCACCGAAAAATGAAATTTTCTCTTCTTTGTCCCAGATGTCTATTATGGTTACTATCTTTGATTGTATCCATGTTTTGATCTTCATTCTTGAATTTTACTCCATTATGGTTTATTACGGAGTATTTTAAAACTTGAATGATCTAAAGTACAAATCTCTAATCTTTGTCCTTTTATCTTATTGGATTCGTTCTCTAAAATATTTTTCATCATCCTCAGTCCTTAATGATGATACTTGATGAATATCTTTGGCCTATAGTGCAAAGATGAATGATTAACTGATGAATATCTTTGGTCCGTAGTGCAAAGATGAACAGGTGTTGAGATGAACATGACCAACTGGTGATACAAATGAATATCTTTGGCACGTAGTGTAAAGATGAATATTTGATTCAAGATGTATATTGATTGATGTTACAGGGATAAAATATTGATGATGGACTTTTAAATTCATAGATGATAGTAGATTTCATTCTCTACTTAACTCTTCTAATGAATTATTATTTCCGCTGCAGTTGTTGATCTAAAACTTGTTGTCTATTATATTCTATCAGATTTTTCCCTGTTGAAGACTAAGGATAATTTGTTGTATATTATCTTAGTCATAATATTCTTTATTGGGCTAGCTGAGCTCACCCTTTTCCTTTTTGTTCTATTTTTCTTCTCAGGAGGTGAGAATATAGCAGGAACTAGCCGGGGTATGGAGTGATGGTTCTAGAAAGTTATTTTAGCAGTCCTCACTATTTTTATAAAATAATGTATCAATAATTGTAATGAGGACTCCTTTTGAGTTTTAATACTGTCTATTAGATAATATTTGTATTTAAACTTACAGTATATGTGTAGTCGTATTTTGTAAGACAATTGTATTAATGAAGTTGTATTTATTTTTGTACCATGTATTTGACAACTCAGAATGGGTGATGTATACCTATTTTGGGGGCGTCACAGAGGACGTTAAACTAAGCGCTCACTGGGAGGCAACCTAGACTTACATTTTATCTCCTTAAATTTTTGTTCATTAATTTTATTTTAGTATTTTATTTCATTTAGCTATATATTTTATCTTAGTTTAGGGATGTATGTTCAGTTATAATCTCCTTGCAAATGATCACTGACAATTAGGTTCATGGCTTGTAGGTTAGAAGGATAAAAGAGCACAAATTTTGACTAAGGCTGGCCCAAGCGCCTAGGCGCCCAAAACAAGCCTATTCCAAGTGCCTAGGCGCCCACTCCAAGCTATTTTCAAGCGCCTAGGCGCTCACCATCACCATCAGATTCTGTTCCCAAGTGCCTAGGCGCTCCAACCTTCACAATTCCAAGCGCCTAGGCGCTCTGCCTGTGCACTTGAAAAAAAATAAAGCCATAAGTAAGGCAATTCTAATTCAAACCCCAATTCCTTTCACTCCTAATTCAAAAGCAACTCTTTCCAAGCCCTTGCACCACAATAACACCAACTCTTGCACTCTCCCAATCAAAATCTAATTCATCTTCTCCAAACCACAATCACGAAAAAAGCAAGCTAAAGTCAACTTCTTTATCTCCTACTTGGATTCCAACTGCAACAATTCAAAGCAAAGTTCAAGCTTTAAGATTTGCTTTAAACCAAGTTTGGGGGAGGTTCACACAGGGGTCTAAGCCTACAAGTGTTTGGCGCTCCATAACGGTTTCCACCACCTCCACCCTTGTCTGTGTACCCTCCTGACTGACTTAGCTCCTGAGGATGATGCTAATATAGAAGAAGTAGATGATGCTGATGAAGAGTAAAGCTTCAATCTTTCAGGGAAGTCCTCAGTGCCTAATTTCTTATATTTTTTTATATACAATGAGGACATTGCATATGTTACGTTTGGGGGTGCATTCTTCCAGTTGCATTGCAGTCATTTAGTTGCCTTCATTTAGTATAACTTATTCATTTTGTAGTTTTTCATGTAGTTTTCATTCGAATTTCTTAAAAAAAAGAAAAGAAAAGTATTTGCATGTTTCCAGCTGTTGGATAGTTTAAGTCTATTTTGGCCAATGATGAGATTGGAATTGAGTAGACAAGTAGTATTGATTGTTAAGACTTTGATGTGAATTCTTGTCATGATTTGAATCATTACCTGTTTGAAACTGATATAATAAGGATAGCACAGTAAAAATAACTATGTTGACTGATTGAGTCTAAATTGACACATAATGGAATTCTTAAGGATAATGCTAGTTTGAATGAAAGAAAATCTATGAATAGGTAGTGATGGCTAAAGTTAGACAAGAACCTAAGTTTGGGAGAAAATTTGGGATATATAAGCTATAAAAAAAAATAACCCGTGGCTAGTCTTGTTTCGGAGCCTTTGTTACTTGAGTAAGTACGCCCGAGGGGATTGTCTCTACACCTAACGCCTTAAAGCCTGAATGGTTTGGGAGTCGTTGGTTGAAAGCTCACTAAGGGGTATCACTGTTAGCCTAATGGAATGAGACATTGCACAGTCATGGTTAAAAATAATAATAATAATAAAAATAAAAAGCAATAAAACGGGAAAAGAGCAAAAAGCCCCCGTAATGATAAGTAAAGCATAAGTATCCTGATTGGACTCTTGAATTTGGTCGATGTTTGACTTTAGTTGGATCTAGCTTGTTCGTGAATTTTGTGAGTTTACAATATATGATGCCTTTAAAGAGATATATTATGTGTTGTATTTAGCATTATATTAGTTAGCATTATTGTTGAGCACACACACACTATATCAGTAATAACAGGGTAAGATTGGGTGATTGACTAGGAAATTATTGATCTGTCTTGGTATGATGTACTAGTATGTTTATTGTGATTTCTCTGAGGCTTGATGAATAGATTTTGTTCTGTTTGACTGCTGAAATTTTAGGCATGTTGATAGCTGCATTTGCATTGCATATTTAGTTATTGCATTGTGTTTTGTTGCTTGGGGACAAGCAATTAGTTAAGTTTGGGGGTATTTGATGAGTAGGTTTTATACCTATGAATCTGATATTATTAAACTCAATTATTGCTATCTTTAATTGTTTTTTAGTATCTTTTTATGTGTTTTGTGTTTATTTCTTGTAGGTTGGAGCTGGAGGGACAAATTGATCATTTGGGAGAAGAAAATTGTCAAAAATCATTAAAATTAGAGCTGAGTGGTATTTTTGTAATTATGCGGTTCTGGTCAAGTGCGTAGGCACTTGGAAATGACCTGGGTTGAGCGCCTAGGCGACCATGTGCAGCTAAAGAGAGATTTTTCTACTGTTGAGTGGGTTTTTGAAGCCAAAAAGGAATCTAAAAGAGGGTGGAGACTAATACAAATAGGAGGAAACTTTAAAAAAAATGTATCACTTAATTTTTCAAGAGATTTGCAGAGAGGACAACGAAGAAAAACATGAAGGTGGATTGCAAGAGCTGAAGATCAAAGAGAGAGTATTGGAGAAAATTCAGAGTTTCTTCTTCTCTTCTCTAGTTTTATCTTTTGTAATTATCTGGGATATTTGAATTATTAATCTGGATGATGTTTTTCTTTATTATTATTATTATGAACTAAATTTTCATTAAGATTGCAACGGAACTTGGTATGTAGTTTAAATTAAATCTTTCCATTGAATGAAAGTTGGTTTTTATTGAATTATTTATTATATCTTGTGCTTATTGATTAATTGTTTGGCCAACAATTACTGTGATAATCTATATAAAATTAGAAGATAGAGTATAGATTCAGATCTGGATATGATAACATCTGTTCATATAAGCTAAATAGGGTTAAAATGATTAGCATGCAAGATAGGAATATACCTATGTGTCTTTTGTATCCATTGAAAGAATTTGTGCTGAAAACCCTAATTAACTTGATTCACATAGGAATATAGTGAATTAATTGACTAGGTTGTTCCTTGTAATTTTGCGTCTTAAGGATCGGAGTTAGGAGGATTTGTTCACGTGTTTTGGAAAAAGTGCGTGAATTTTATAAAGCATTCTTGGATAATGATTCATATTAATTAATTGATTTAAATGGGAAGTAAATTGATTTAAATGAAATACCAAGAGAAGTTGTAATCTTAACCTGTTAAATCTGTGGATATTCTTGTGAAATTTTGATTTTAATTATTAGTTTTGTTAAGTTTAATTTTCAAATCACAAACAATATCTGCAGTTTAAAATAAGATTAATTGCATTAAAATTAGTAATTGATAAATATTAGTCTATTTCCTCGTGGGAACGATATCTTTGCTTGCTGAATATTACAATTGAACGCGTATGCTTGCGTGTTAAAATGCTATTAAGAAATCAGTGAGTGGGGAATGGCTCCCTTCTTTGGGCCTTTTGGCGTCTTCTTGGAGCAAGCCAAGACTTATGACCATACAACTTTTCATACCCCGGAAAAAGGAGGCTTGTTTCTATATGCCACGACTTGTGGAGGTTTGGATGACTTCCCCTATTCCGATTGTATTCTCCACATATGCATAAAGAAACAATAGTACCTTTTCAATCCCCTTCGTTTCTTGTCCAATTCATCCGATCGCATTCAAGGATGGCAACATTGGACCGACGAGATCCTTGGGAATTCTGATTATCTAGATATACTAATTAAAGATTGTGAGCATTTTATTCTACATTCAGCTATGTAGGGATCTACGTATTCAATAGGACCATGATGCCCTTACCATATTAATTTCATGGTAGTGCTTCTCTACATGCACATTCATTACTGCTTAAGGGGAATTCACCCCTACTCTAGAGGATTTCTATGTCATATACTAGTAAGTTTCTCTTCTATTTTTTTCATTTTTCTTGGGGTTATGTACTTATTCTGAATTATGTGTTGTTTCCTTCCTGATGCTGTTTCGACTTCTTGCGATTCATCCAACATGTCCCCTAGAGATACCGAGTGTGTTACATACTTGACAGAAGCCTTCAGACAAGCTTCCAATTACAACTCACGATATAAAGGCGATACATTCCTTCTAAACTTAGTGACCTTCTACCAGCAGAAAACTTCATGGCTATCTTGGGTTCGCTACTTCTTTCAGGATCACAAGTATAACCATTGGGATAGTTCCATTTACAGAAAATCTATCCTCGCTTTCCATGAGGAGCCTTGCCCTTTTCCTCTGGCAGCTTATCTAGCTATTTGGTTGTCCCGCTTTCTCTTTCCCGGATCTCCTATAGACGATCCTTCAACACGTATGTTTAGTTTGCCAACTTTGTTATCTTGGGGTTTGGAGATTCCTCTTGCTTCCCTCTTCTTGGGGACCTTATATCCTCATTTGGACGAAATGACCTTCACCTTGAGAGAATCTGTTGGGAGGTACTTTTTTCATATTTTTATTAATTGTCTTTCATACTATACTTTTTCACTTCTTTTTCTTATCTATCGCTTTTTTTTTCATTTATTCAGGTATGACGTAAATTGCTTCATTCCCTGCTCCTTTCTTCAGATCTTTCTCTTCGAGTGTTTTTTGGGCTATTATACTCCTGTACATCTTTCCAAGAAGAAAAAGAAGTCTTCAGACCCTTTTTCATCACCAACATCGTCCCTTGCAGCTAGGTAATACCGAGAATTTATTTATGCTCTTTCCTCTACTCCTTTTTTCCTTAATGTTTGTGAAAAATGTATCTTTTGTGGGGTGGATGGAGTATTAGTTAACAAAACCAGAATGGTGAATTAATGCATATCATATGAATTCACCGAAAAAATGGCATCGGTTCGTTGGTTATGCGAGGAAATATAGAAAACAAACATAGGGGTTGTTTAATTACAGCTGAATGACTGACCGATTCAGCCATTCAGTGCATTTGTTTTGGAAAAAAATCGTCTGAATGGCTGAACTGGTTAGCCATTCAGACGATTTTGAGCTGAATGGTTTAGTTCAATTTTTTTGGCTGAATAAGCTGTTGAATGAACTTTTTTTTAAAATATTAACTATTATATAAGTAATATTAAATAAATTTACAACAATTTTTTGAATTTCTTTAGAGGAGAAAAATAATAAAAATATGTTATTCAGATGTTTCAGATATGTCAACTATCAAACAACTTTTTTCATTCAAATTCATATTCAGATTCAGCTCATTCAGACTCTGATTCAGATTCATTCAGTTTTTATCAAACACCCCCATAGTCCGCTAAGAAAAATGAAGCGAGGGGTCACCAGATAGCTTAAGATACATTCCTTTCACATCAGCACACAATGTCAAGACCCTATATGCTCTAACCTAATGGTAATCAAATTTAAGGATATTCCTTGAGATTGATTTAGAGTATGCTTGGGATAGCTTAAAATATATGACTAGTGGTTCTAATTACTTTTAAAATAAAATACTTAAACTAGTAAAAAAGTAAAAATTGTTTGGAATAAAAAATTGATTATTGCTTATTTCAAGTTTAAATTACTACAAGATTTTGAGAAGTAAAGAGGGATAATGGGTGGATTTATTAACATAAATAGGGATAAATTAGTAATATAATTCGTCAAACATGATTATTAGATTTGGCAAATAATCAAAAACTCTAAATTGGTGCTTCTGATATTTCCATAAAAAGGGATTACAAGCAATTTCAAAAAGCTGATTACCAAATACTTTTTACTTATTAAAACTGATTATAAGCTAGTTTGTCTGATTATAAGCAATTCAAAAACAACCTCTTAGAAGGAAATGGATCGAGATTAGGGGTTCGTCGGGAATCTAAATATATGTTTTAACTAATATAAAATAAAATAACGATCACAAAATCAAGAAAAAAATTAACATAATTTATAGTATGAGAAAATTGATTTACTTTTAACAGCTCATCTCGTCCACAACCTGGCTGCACCTGAACTTTATTCCTTGTCCACTCCTACAAAAGAGGCTTGACAACCTACTTACAGTTCCAAGTGTTGCAATGATGTTGCCGTGTGGATGAAATTTAATACAATTGGCATATTATAACGCACAAGTGAGAACACTATAGAGATAACCTTCCAACAAGCTGAGAATATATATGGAGCATTTACAATATAATATGCAACTGTCTTCTCTAGGTAGTTCAGGTCATCAATAGTAGAAATAATAGTCAATAGCAACACAAATTGCAGAACACCATTGTCAATAACTAGATGTTACTTGGCAAATAAACATAAACAACATGTAACACATTAATGGATTCATACAAACCAAAGAACTTGTAACATCACTTAGAGCATGTTTGGGGGAGGTTCTAGGTGGACTAAAAACACTTCTAAATTAAATATGGAAGTGTTTTGGTGTTTGGTAACCCTTTAAAAGTACTTTTAAGAAGTAGAGATTTGAGTTTAAAAGTAGTTTTAGCTAAAGCACTGAAAGGATAATTATTACTTATTTTTAGGTGTTTACTAAGTCTTGCTTCTGTTAAATAAATTCCTAGTCTTTAGGATTAGTTGAGACTGTTAGTGGTCAGTTTACACTAACCACATTGGCTGATGTTTAGCTAAACGTGAACTTTATTTTAGCTGTTTTGTTAAGTACTGTAAGGCTATTTATATAGCCAAGTTTGTTCAATAAGGTGATATAGTTATTCATCCAGAATATCATTGAGATTTTTGTTTACTTCATCAAAGCTTCCCAACATTTTGGTATCAAAGCCATCACTAGGCCTGAGAGAGAGAGGAGATAAAAAAAAGGGCAGCACCTTTGAGTGACTACCAAAATAGAGAGAGATGTCAGAAGAAGTGAAATTCACATAGCCCGCAATTCCAATCTTCAATGGTCATTATGACCACTGGGCTATGCTGATGGAAAACTTCTTGAGATCCAAACAATATTGGGATCTTGTGGAGATAGGGTGCGTGCGACCAGAAGAAACAGTATTGACAAAGGCACAGCATACGAGTTATGAGGAATTGTAGCTGAAGGATTTGAGGGTCATGAATTATCTATTTCAAGCAATAGATAGGCTAATCATGGAGACCATCCTGAAGAAAGACACTGTGAAGGACATTTGGGATGCTATGAAAAGGAAGTACGAAGGGAACACAAGAGTGAAGAGGTTGACTCTTCAAGGTCTCCACAGAAACTTTGAAACTCTAGAGATGAAATCAGGTGAAACCATTACTGTTTACTTTTCTAGAGTTATAGCAGTGGCAAATAAGATGCGTGTGTATGGAGATGTGATGACTAATGTGACTGTGGTTGAAAAGATTTTGAGGTCTTTGACAGATAAGTTCAATTATATTGTTTGTGCCATTGAAGAGTTCAAAGATATTGATGTCATGTCTATAGATGAATTATAGAGTTCATTAATAGTTTATGAGCAGAAATTCAATAGACACAGCAATGATGAGCAAGCTCTTAAAGTTACATATGAAGAGAGATACAGTGACAGAGTCCGAGGAAGAAGCAGCTTCAGGGGTAAGGGAAGAGTCAGAGGCCGACATGTGAGATCCCGAATTTTATGAAATGAAAGTATTTAATTTTCCTATAATTATTATTCTATTTAGTAAATGGTTATATTGATAAAAGGTTAAAGTTAAGGGTGATATGTGAAATTTTTTCAAAGTAAGCAAGTTGTCATAAAATAATCGGTGATAAAATTACAGTAATACGCGTGGTTGCATAGTATCATACAGTATTGTACAATATCTTTGATTATTGATGCTGACGTGAAAAGTTACTCAGTTTTATTCAATTATTGTCACAATATTTTATATTATTAAATCAATAATTGAGACGACAAAGTTATTCATATTATTATTTACAATATTGACGATGTCTAGAAAGTTCTGTAGAGGAAAGGGGTTTGGTCACCTAATTGCGCGTCAATAGGGAGAAATCCTTATTGGAAAGCCCCCTCTTTCCTAGGAATGATTTGGTTGTTAAATATTATGAGTTATAATATTAATGATGAATAAGTTCGTATTGATTAAAGATGAAATTAATATTTTCATTGTGTTGGGGTTATTAGTGTTAGTGGAAATCGACATTTATTTCGATAATAATGGATGTATGGGAGTTATAATGACCAATCGGGTAATTAATCGGATAAATGAGCAATTAATTGCTATTAATTCACATGCTTATAACTATTTATTCATATGTGTATACTATTGATTGACATGCATGTACTATTAGGGGAGGTAGTGCAAGATTGATAATACTTACATGACTAAATTAAAAATGGAGGTATAGATGAAGGTACTATACTGTAGAACTATTGATTCACATGATTATACTATTGATTCACATGATGTACTATTAGGGGAGGTGGTGCAAGTTTGATAATACTTGCAGGACTAAATTAAAAAAAAAAAAGATGAAGGTATTATATTATAATATTTCGAGCCCCAAAACGTGCAATTATCGAAACTATATTTTTCTATAAATAGAAGCTCATTCTTCTTTCATTCTCACCAATTCACTAAGACTCACAAGAGCAATTATAGAGAGAAAAGCTATAGAGAGAAAGAAGAAGAGAAGTCTGCTACTTCACTATTCCAGTATCCAGTCTTCTTCTGAGGTAAGGGATATTATTTATTTCATATTCAGAAGAGATATTATTTTTCTTATTCATATGAATATTATTTTTATTCAATATTCGTAAGGAATATTATCTTTGTTCAATATTCGTCGGAATATTATTTTCGTTCAATAGTAGTAAGGGGTATTATTTCTTTCGTATTAGTAAGGGATGTTATTCATTTCTTATTCGTAAGGGGTATTATTTATTTCATATTCTGAAGAGATATTATTTTTCGTATTCATATAAATATTATTTTCATTCAATATTCGTAAGGAATATCATTTTCGTTCAATATTTATTGTCTTCGTTTAATATTCGTAAGGAATATTATTTTCGTTCAATATTCATAAGGGGTATTATTTATTTCATATTTTGAAGGGATATTATTTTTCGTATTCGTATGAATATTATTTTTGTTCAATATTCGTAAAGAATATCATTTTCGTTCAATATTCATTGTCTTCGTTTAGTATTCGTAAGGAATATTATTTTCGTTCAATATTCGTAAGGGGTATTATTTATTTTATATTCTGAAGAGATATTATTTTTCGTATTCGTATGAATATTATTTTCGTTCAATATTCGTAAGGAATATCATCTTCGTTCAATATTCGTAGGAATATTATTTTCGTTCAATATTCGTAAGGGATATTATTTATTTCATATTCTGAAGAGATATTATTTTTCGTATTCGTATGAATATTATTTTTGTTCAATATTCGTAAGAATATTATCTTTGTTAAATATTCGTTGGAATATTATTTTCGTTCAACAGTTGTAAGTGAAGTTATTTATTTCTTATTCATAAGGGTTATTATTTCGTACTATTCATAAGTTACTATTTACGGGTTACTATTCAGCAGGTTATTATTCACTCAAATAATATTCATTCGGGTATTTGGGACACTTTTCATGTCGGGATACTATTCACGAGGTACTATTCTCGAAGTACTATTTACAAGGTACTATTTACGGGGTACTATTCACCCAAAAACTATATTTCTTTTCTATCCAAATTATTTTTGATATATGAATATTATTCTTAAATTTTACTCTACAAAGTAGTGTCATATTGACAATTTGGATGTTTTTAAACTCTGGATAAATTTAAAGTCTTTAATATTTATCCTTTAATTCGTTTGATTAATGTTTATATCATTGTCATCATCCTCATGCTTATATTGTGATGAAAGTCATCTTTGACTTACGTGCAAAGATGGACTGTTGATTATTGGTTTTACAGTTGTATATCTTTGGCTTACCTGTAAATATGGCCGGTTGATTATTGGTTTTACAATTGTATATCTTTGGCTTACGTGTAAAGATGGGTTGTTGATTATTGATTTTACAGTTGTATATCTTTGGCTTACGTGCAAAGACAAACTGTTGATTGAAAGCTTTGGCCCGTAGTACAAAGATGGACAGGTATATGACATGATCATGACCACTGGTGATAATAACGAATATCCTTGGCCCGTAGTGCATGGATAATTCAATGATGTGATTAGCAGGATCATGACCATTAGTTAACAGTTTAATGTCTTTGGCCGTAGTGCACTGACAGACAATTGATTGGTATGATCATGACCATTGGTTTTATAGTTGAATATCTTTGGCTTGTAGTGCAAAGGTAGACAACTGATTGGTATGATTATTGTTATTACATTTGAATATCTTTAGCCTTTAGGGTAAGGATATTGAGTAAACGTTCTATTAAACCTTTGTGGCAAGGAGAAACTATTGATTTACATGATTATAAACATGAATTGTGAATTTAAGTATAATCTTTGGTGGTTCAGGTGAAGACATGTGATGAAAGTTCTCTTTATCTTGGGTATAACAAAGAATTGTTAATGGGTATTACAACGATAAAATTGATGATAAACTTTTAAATCATAGAAGATAGTAGATATCATGGTCTACTTGACTCTTCTAATGGATTGCTTATTCCGCTGCAGTTGTTGATCTAAAACTTGTTGTCTATTATATTCTATCAGTTGTTATACTGTTGAGGGCTAAGGATAATTTATTCTGCATTATCTTAGTCATAATATTTTTTACTGGGCTAGTTGAGCTCACCCTTTTCTTTTATTGTTCTCTTAAGGAAATGAGAATATAGCTGGGACTAGTCGGAGAACAGAGTGATGGTCCGAGATGGTGGCTATAGTATTCCTCATTATTTTATAAAATAGTGTGATAATAAATGTAATGAGGACTTCATTTGAGTTTGAATACTGTCTACGAGACAATATTCGTATAAAAACTCAACTATATTTTGTCGTATTTTACACGACAGTAGTATTAATTAAGTTTGTATTTGTATTCAGTACCATGTATTTGGCGACTCAAGATGGGTGATGTATACCTATTTTGGGGGTATCACAGTTGGTATCAAAGCTTAGGGATATGATCCCTGACTGAGATGTGAGACTAAAACTAGGAGGAGAGAGACGGAACTACTAGAAATTTGACATATAGCGACGAGCTATAGCGACGGTCAATACGGAACCCTCGCTATAAGGTATATATAGCGACGGTCATCGTCTGGCCGTCGGTATAGATATTTTTTTAAGAAAAAACCCTCCATTTTCCCCCCAAATCATTTTCAATTTTCCCTCAAATCAATCTTCCTCCTCTCAAGTCCTCTACCTCTTCTCTAACAGATATTCTCTTCTTCTCTTCAAGTTATTCTTTTCTTCTCCTCCTCGATCTGCCGCCGGTGGAGTCCGGGGAGATTCGCGGGAGCTATCCTGTTCGAAGTCAACTCCGCCATCGGATACATGCTGATGCTAGCGATCATGTCGTTCAACGGCGACGTTTTCATAGCGATGGTGCTAGGTCTAGGTGTTGGGTATCTGTTGTTTAGGAGTGGCGACGATGATCAAGTGGTGGTGGTTGATAATCCTTGTGCGTGTGCTTAAGATGCTTAGGTAATTTATGGAGTATTATTATTATTCGTCATCATATATCATATATCATTATATATGTATACTGTTATTTGAAATCTGTTGTGTAATTCATATTTGCAAAATTTATGTGTTTTCTTATCAGATTTTCGTTATTTGTTTGTGATTTCCATGGTCAATTTGAGTATTTATGTATATATAATTGTTGTCATATAAATCAAATTGGTAAATTTTGTATAGAAACAGGTAATTACAATTGTTTTTTAAAACCAAATTCCTTTGACATGAGCATAGGGAAAGCCTCGCTGAATTTTTTCAAAGTTATGCAACACGTGATGTTTGGGGGGAAATTATTTGGGGTTAACTTTCGTCCTTTTGTTTGGTGGGTTTTGGATGCTTCACATTTGGTTTAGGATTTATATGCTACCCATTGCAGGTTAGTAAGATTAAAACCATTTCTTTGATTCTTTCCAAGGGTGCCCCAATTTTCTTAATTGTTTCTAATGCACCTAAATCCAGCATACATAATTACTATGACTTTGAAATTTGATATTAGTACCAGGACCAATTCCTGTACTCAACACCAAGATCACCTCTTTCCTACATATAGATGGTTATGATTGTAAGTTACACACATTAATTAATTGTTACCATTTATGTTCGAAGGACGGATTTAGTTCCTGCATATGTGCGGCTACTTCGAGATAATGAAGCTGAAGTACGTATAGCAGCTGCTGGCAAAGTTACCAAGTTCTGTCGGATTCTTAATCCTGAGCTAGCAATCCGACGTATTCTTCCGTGTGTGAAGGTGGTGTTATGAAGCCTCTTGTAATTTTCCTATTTATTGCCCTTATTGTTATCATTTCAGTTTGTCCATATTCAAGCTATCTTATTATTTGGCCTCATTTTTTTGTAGGAGTTATCTTCAGATTCTTCTCAACATGTGAGGTCTGCTCTGTCCTCTGTTATAATGGGCATGGCTCCTATTCTAGGAAAGGTAAAAGTGTCTTTCAGTCGATCTCTATGCAACCTCACTAATTTTTATTTTCATGCACTTAACTAATGTAAAAGTTAGTCATGTATCTTATCTTTAGAGTTCCTGCTAGATTGCATATGAGATGTTGTATCTTCTCTAGTGGATTGAATTGGCTATTGTAGTTGATGTATCTTATTATACAATTGTACGAGACTTCTTGTTAAGTTTTGAAATGAACAGCCATTATACTCTTAATTCTTGTAATGTTAGAACTAAGAATAAAGCAAATGCGCGTGCGAACATATATGGATATAAGTGCACATTCAAACTCCTTCCTAGTCTGTGTTGGACACAGGAAGAGCGTATCAAATGTGGGGGAAACCTACTTCTAAGAAGACGGTGAACACTTTGGACTATGAAATCAGAGTCCCCATATGAATCTGTCAACAAAACCTGAGGTCATCCAACACCTTTATATCATGTCGCCTTTATGTGACCATGGGAGATCAACATTTCAGTTACATTATTCTTATTTTGTGTATCTTATGTTTGTGTTCCTTCTCCAGATAGTCAACTGTATATATGCTTGTATCTGCTTGTATCAAGTATTTTTGATAATTTTTCATCATTTATCATTTTAGGGCTCTTTGTAGTCTTAAAACAACTGGTTTCGAGCTGTAGAACTCTGTTTTGAGGTTGCAATTTCAAGTCACATATGCAGTTATTGCTGGTCAAGTATTAGTGTGGGTGTTTTTATCTATTCATGAATTTTAATTTCTGAAAATTACTTGCTTCTTGTAGATTTTGAAAGCTATTAAAACCGTAAGATACTTCATTAGCAGACGTGTCACCAAAGAGTCTGACATTTGGTTTCCATTGATGATTTTTGTTGTGCATGTTAAATTTTACAAATTAATATATTCTATTAATTTTAAAAGCCCATGGGATTTGTTTCTTAAGCAATCATACGATCTATCTGCTTCTTGCCAGCTCCATTTTTAAGAGTTTGTGTTTTTTTTTTCATTTATTGCCTTGTTCATGTTGTTTCGTTAATGGTTTGAAAATTGCCTATTAAACTAAGGAAATAGTTTCTCCGTGTAGACTTTAAAATCTTAAATATGAGATACATTTCTTTAGCAATTATACGACATGTATGCTTCTCACTTGCTCCATCCATAACATTTGTGTTTATCTATCTCCTTGCTTTCGCTGCATTAATGTTGCCAAATACTCTACTGATGTATGGTAATTTCTTTTCTACAAAAGATTGACAAAGAAGGGACTAGTAATCAAAATGCCTAATGGATGTTACTCTCATATAGTAGTTTGTATTTTTCAGTTCCGTGGGTGGGTATATTATGTGAACTTTTAGCCAATTTTCTGTTTCATTTAATGAGACAGCAAATCCTTACTTCAGCACTTGAGGTCTAGGTGAACAATCTGAGAGTGTTTATGTGGATGTTAAATACAACTTTCTTTTTATGTTTATAGTTGATACTATATTTTGTATAATTTGTAAGATTATATTTTTTATGTTTTATTTTATATTGTACTTGTGTTTGTTGAATAAATATGCATTATTAATTAATTTTTTTTTGAAATCTAAAACGTCTATAGCGACGATCGCCGACCGTCGCTATAGGTCTAAAGACCGTCACTATAGAGTTTACCGACGGCTTCTATGGCGACGGTCGGCGACCGTCGCTAAATCCTATAGTGACGGTCTTTATGTCTATAGCGACGGTCGGCGACCGTCGCTATAGGTCGAATTTCTAGTAGTGCGGGTAATTACTTCGCTAGTATGACCTACCTTAGCTTACTTGTTATTTAATCGGTCGGTCAAAATATAGGGATATTATGTGGCATGTCCATTAACCTTTGTTTTGAAGCTGTATGCTAGAATAATATCTGAAATACAGGCGATGAGCAATGGAAAAATCATGATACAGAGGAAATAACTGGGAAGGTACAATCTGAAAAGAAAGCAAGGTATTTTCATCTCTTCAAACTACCAGATACGTAAATTTCGAGGGCAAAATTTCATAAGGAGGGGAGATTGTGAGATCCCGAATTTTATGAAATGAAAGTATTCAATTTTTCAATAATTATTATTCTATTTAGTAAATGGTTAAATTGATAAAAGGTTAAAGTTAAGGGTGATATGTGAAAAAATTTTAAAGTAAGCAAGTTGTCATAAAATAATCGGTGATAAAATTATAGTAATACGCGTGGTTGCATAGTAGCACACAGTATTGTGTAATATCTTTGATTATTGATGCTTACGTGAGAAGTCGCTCGATTTTATTCAATTATTGTCATAATATTTTATATTATTAAATCAATAATTGAGACGACAAAGTTATTCATATTATTATTTGCAATATTGACGATGTTTAGAAAGTTCTGTCGAGGAAAGGAATTGCGCGCCAATAGGGAGAAATTCTTATCGGAAAGCCCCCTATTTTCTGAGAATGATCTGGTTGTTAAATATTGTGAGTTATAATATTAATGATGAATAAGTTCGTATTGATTAAAGATAAAATTAATATTTTCATTGTGTTTGGGTTATTAGTGTTAGTGGAAATCGATATTTATTTCGATAATAATGGATGTCTAGAGGTTATATTTACCAATCGGGTAATTAATCGAATAAATGAGCAATTAATTGCTATTAATTCACATGCTTATAACTATTTGTTCATATGTGTATACTATTGATTCACATGCATGTACTATTAGGGGAGGTAGTGCAAGATTGATAATACATGCATTACTAAATTAAAAATAGAGGTATAGATGAAGGTACTATACTGTAATTATTTTTTTCACATGTATAGAACTATTGATTCACATGATTGTACTATTGATTCACATGATGTACTATTAGGGGAGGTGGTGCAAGTTTGATAATACATGCAACACTAAATTAAAAATGAAAGAAAAGATGAAGTTATTATACTGTAATATTTCGAGCCCCAAAGCGTGCAATTATCGAAACTATATTTTCCTATAAATAGAAGCTCATTCTTCTTTTATTCTCACCAATTCACTAAGACTCACAAGAGCAATTATAGAGAAAGAAGCTATAGAGAGAAAGAAGAAGAGAAGTCTGTTACTTCACTATTCCAGTATCCAGTCTTCTTCAGAGGTAAGGGGTATTATTTATTTCATATTCAGAAGAGATATTATTTTTCGTATTCATATGAATATTATTTCTGTTCAATATTCGTAAGGAATATTATCTTTGTTCAATATTCGTTGGAATATTATTTTTGTTCAACAGTAGTAAGGGGTATTATTTCTTTCGTATTAGTAAGGGATGTTATTCATTTCTTATTCGTAAGGGGTATTATTTATTTCATATTCTGAAGATATTATTTTTCGTATTCGTATGAATATTATTTTCGTTCAATATTCATAAGGAATATCATTTTCGTTCAATATTCATTGTCTTCGTTTAATATTCGTAAGAAATATTATTTTCGTTCAATATTCGTAAGGGGTATTATTTATTTCATATTCTGAAGAGATATTATTTTTCGTATTCGTATGAATATTATTTTTATTCAATATTCGTAAGGAATATCATTTTCGTTCAATATTCATTGTCTTCGTTTAATATTCGTAAGAAATATTATTTTCGTTCAATATTCGTAAGGGGTATTAATTATTTCATATTCTGAATAGATATTATTTTTCGTATTCGTATGAATATTATTTTCGTTCAATATTCATAAGGAATATCATTTTCGTTCAATATTCATTGTCTTCGTTTAATATTCGTAAGGAATATTATTTTCGTTCAATATTCGTAAGGGGTATTATTTATTTCATATTCTGAAGAGATATTATTTTTCATATTCGTATGAATATTATTTTCATTCAATATTCGTAAGGAATATCATTTTCGTTCAATATTCATTGTCTTCGTTTAATATTCGTAAGAAATATTATTTTCGTTCAATATTCGTAAGGGGTATTAATTATTTCATATTCTGAATAGATATTATTTTTCGTATTCGTATGAATATTATTTTCGTTCAATATTCGTAAGGAATATCATCTTCGTTCAATATTCGTAGGAATATTATTTTCATTCAATATTCGTAAGGAATATTATTTATTTCATATTCTGAAGAGATATTATTTTTCGTATTCGTATGAATATTATTTTCGTTCAATATTCGTAGGAATATTATCTTCATTAAATATTCATTGGAATATTATTTTTATTCAACAGTTGTAAGTGATATTATTTATTTCTTATTCGTAAGAGTTATTATTTCGTACTATTCATAAGTTACTATTTACGGGTTACTATTTACCCGGTTACTATTCACTCAAATAATATTCATTCGGGTATTTGGGACACTTTTCATGTTGGGGTACTATTCACGAGGTATTATTCCCGAAGTAATATTCACAATGTACTATTCACAGGGTACTATTCACCCGAAAAATATATTTCTTTTCTGTCCAAATTATTTTTGATACATGAATATTATTCTTGAATTTTATTCCACAAAGCAGTATCATGTTGACAATTTGGATGTTTTTAAACTCTGGATAAATTTAAAGTCTTTAATATTTATCCTTTAATTCGTTTGATTAATGCTTATATCATTGTCATTATCCTCATGCTTGTATTGTGATGAAAGTCATCTTAGGCTTACGTGCAAAGATGGACTGTTGATTATTGATTTTACAGATGTATATCTTTGGCTTACCTGCAAAGATGGACTGTTGATTATAGGTTTTACAGTTGTATATCTTTGGCTTATGTGCAAAGATGGAATGTTGATTATTGGTTTTACAGTTGTATATCTTTGGCTTACGTGCAAAGACGAACTGTTGATTGATAGCTTTGGCCCATAGTACAAAGATGGACAGGTGTATGACATGATCATGACCACTGGTGATAATAACGAATATCCTTGGTCCGTAGTGCATGGATAATTCGATGATGTGATTAGCAGGATCATGACCATTAGTTAACAGTTGAATGTCTTTGCCCGTAGTGCACTGACAGACAATTAATTAGTATGATCATGATCATTGATTTTATAGTTGAATATCTTTGGCTCGTAGTGTAAAGGTAGACAATTGATTGGTATGATCATTGTTATTACATTTGAATAACTTTAGTCTTTAGGGTAAGGATATTGAGTAAACGTTCTATTAAACCTTTGTGGCAAGGAGAAACTGTTGATTTACATTATTATAAACATGAATTGTGAATTTAAATATAATCTTTGGTGGTTTAGGTGAAGACATGTGATGAAAGTTCTCTTTATCTTGGGTATAACAAAGAACTGTTAATGGGTATTACAACGATAAAATTGATGATAAACTTTTAAATCATAGAAGATAGTAGATATCATGCTCTACTTGACTCTTCTAATGGATTATTTATTCCACTGCAGTTGTTGATCTAAAACTTGTTGTCTATTATATTCTATCAGTTGTTATACTGTTGAAGGCTAATGATAATTTATTCTGCATTATTTTAGTCATAATATTTCTTACTGGGCTAGTTGAGCTCACCCTTTTCTTTCATTGTTCTCTTAAGGAAATGAGAATATAGCTGGACTAGTCGGGAAACAGAGTGACGGTCCGAGATGGTGGTTATAGTATTTCTCACTATTTTATGAAATAGTGTGATAATAAATGTAATGAGGACTTCATTTGAGTTTGAATACTATCTACGAGACAATATTCATGTAAAAACTCAGCTGTGTTTTATCGTATTTTACACGACAGTTGTATTAGTTAAGTTTGTATTTGTATTCAGTACTATGTATTTGGCGACTCAAGATGGGTGATGTATACCTATTTTGGGGGCGTCACACGACAAGCTTTTACAAAGGCCACGGTGGAGTGTTTCAAATGCCACCAACTCGGGCACTTTCAATACGAATGTCCAAGTTGGAATAAGGAAGCAAACTATGCTGAGCTTGAAGAAGAAGATGAGATGATGTTGATGTCTTATATAGAGCTGCATGAGGCCAAAAGAAAATATGTTTGGTTTCTTGACTCGGGGTGCTCCAATCACATGTGTGGAGATCAAGCCATGTTCTCAAGGCTGGATGAGAACTTCAAGCATTCAGTCAAGTTGGGCAACAACACCAGGATGGATGTAATAGGAAAAGGTGATGTAAAGCTTCTAATTAATGGTGTTAACCATATTATTACTGAAGTGTACTATGTTCCAGAGTTAAAAAATAATCTCCTGAGCATAGGGCAGCTTCAAGAAAAAGGCTTGACAATTCTGATTGAGGAAAGGGTATGCAAGATCTTTCATCCTTATAAGGGCTTGATTATTCAGACTGACATGAGCACAAACAGGATGTTCATCTTGTTTGTCCAATCACAAATGATGTCTCAGCAACAACATGAAGAGTGTCTTCACACAAGCTCACAGAATCTGTCTCAACTTTGGCACGGAGATTTGGACACTTAAGCTACAAGGGTTTGAGGACCTTACATCGTAAGAAAATGGTGTGTGGCCATCCTGAGTTCACTGCCTCAGATGAGTTATGCAAAGATTGCATTGTTGGCAAGCATCACCGTGATCCTATACCAAAGAAGAGTTCTTGGAGAACAAATCAAATATTGGGTCTCATCCATGCAGACATCTGCGGACCAATCACTCCCATGTCCAACATCAACAAAAGGTATTTTTTGTGTTTCATAGATGACTACAGTAGAAAATCATGGATAAATTTTTTGAGTGAGAAGTCAGAATCATTTAGTCATTTCAAGTTTTTTAAGAAAATGGTGGAGAATGAGACAGGTTTGTCCATCAAGAGTCTGCATACAGATAGGGGAGGCGAGTTCACCTTAGTTGAATTTAACAACTTCTGCATGGAGAATGGCATTAAAAGGTAACTGACAACTGCCTACACCCCTCAACAAAATGGCGTGGCAGAACGAAAGAATAGAACTTTAATGAACATGGTTCGTGCTATGCTCTCAAAGAAGGGAATTCCAAAACCATTTTGGGCAGAGGCGGTAAATTGGAGCAATTATTTGTTGAACAGATGTCCAACCTTGGCAGTCAAAGACATCACACCTGAAGAAGCGTGGAGCGGAACGAAGCCTTCTGTTGATCATTTTCGGGTTTTTGTTTGCATAGCACATGTTCATGTGCCAAAGGTACGGAGGACTAAAATTGACAATAGAAGTTCTGTTTGTGTATTTTTGGGTGTTAGTGAGGAATCTAAGGGATATAGATTGTATAATCCTATCACTAAAAGGGTGGTGGTGAGTAGGGATGTGATATTTGAAGAGGATAGACAATGGGATTGGGATGTGAGTTATGAAGAACAAATTTTGATAAATTTAGAGTGGGAAGATGAATATGATGAAGAAGTAGGTGATAATAATGGTGAGAATGGGGTTGGAAATAATGGTGGAAATACAGGTGAGATTGGCAGCAGTGATGGAGGAAATGAATCTCCAAACAATGGGGATAGTGAAGATAGTGGAGGTAGTATTATTGGTAAGAGAGTGGGAAATAATCCAAGATGGACGGGGGATTATGTTAGTGGGGAAGGCCTCGGGTTATCTGAAGATGAGAGTAATATAGCATTAATGGTGTCAAGTGATCCATTGTATTATGAAGAAGCAGTGAGGAATGCAAGCTGAAGATTGGCAATGGACAATGAAATTAAGTCCATACAGAAAAACAAGACATGGACGTTGGTTACGCTGCTTGTTGGAGCCAAGAAAGTTGGGGTGAAATGGATCTATAAAACCAAGTATAATGAGCATGGAGAGCTTGAGAAACAGAAAGCACGCTTGGTGGCCAAGGGATACACGCAGAAACATGGGATAGACTATACCGAGGTCTACGCTCCTGTGGCAAGAATGGAGACAGTGAGGATGGTGGTGGCTCTTGCGGCTCAAAGAAATTGGAAAATATTCCAGTTAGATGTGAAATCAGCTTTCCTCCATGGAGAACTTAATGAAGATGTGTACCATAGTCATGTGTGACAACAACTCCACCATCAAATTGTCAAAGAATCCCGTCATGCATGGGAGGAGCAAACATATTGATGTATGGTTCCATTTCTTGAGGGAGCTTGCTAAGGATGGAACCATTGAGTTGTTACACTGTGGAACAGAGGAGCAAACTGCAGATGTGATGACAAAGCTGTTAAAGTTAGATGCCTTCTTGAAGCTTGGAAGTCAGATGGGGATTTGCAAGTCAGCTAAACTAAACTAACTATGATTGATAGTTAGTTTAGGGGAGGGATTGAAAGAATAATTATTACTTGTTTTTAGGTGTTTACCAAGTCTTGCTTCTGTTAAATAAATTCCTAGTCTTTAGGATTAGTTGAGACTGTTAGTGGTCAGTTTATACTAACCATGTTGGCTGATGTTTAGCTAAACGTGAACTTTATTTTAGTTGTTCTGTTAAGTACCGTAAGGCTATTTATATAGCCAAGTTTGTTCAATAAGGTGATATGGTTATTCATCCAGGATATCATTGAGATTTTTGTTTACTTCATCAAAGCTTCCCAACAAGCACAAAGTTTGTGCTTTTGACTCCAACACTTTTGGGAAACATTAAATTGCAATAGACCTTTTGGTACTCGATGCTCCGCTTGGACTCGTTGACAAGTTAAACACCTTAAGATAAACAGCGCTATCTCTCTCTTCATATTGCTCCACCAAAATGTATGACGAAGATCATGATACATTTTAATACTTCCAGGATGGATTGCAAACGGTGTGTTGTGCGCCTCCATCATGATTTCATACTTTAAATCAGGGTTGTTAGGAACACAAAGTCTGGAGTTGACTCGAAGTATTCCTTCTTCATCGATTCTTGCTTCCGGCATAGCACCTTCTTGCACTTTCTTCCTCATACGCATCAGCTCCAGGTCTGTAGCTTGAGCAGCTTTAACTTTATCGATTAAAGTTGGTTCTACTCGTATATTCGTCATCATCGCATGGGTCCCTGGAGTCTTTAACTCTATCTCCATCTTTTGCAAGTCACACAAAATGGGCCTTTGTGTTGACAATATCGCACTCGTACTTGCATATGATCTTCTACTCAATGCGTCAGCTACCACGTTCGCTTTTCAGGATGGTATTGAATGGTATGATCATAATCTTTTAACAGTTCAAGCCAACGTCGTTGTCGCATGTTGAGTTCCTTTTGAGTGAAGAAATATTTGAGGCTTTTATGATCCGTAATGATCTCCACCTTCTCCCCATACAAGTAATGCCTCCAAATTTTAAGTGCAAAGACAACAGCTGCCAACTCTAGATCATGAGTAGGATAATTCCTCTCATATTCTTTGAGTTGTCTTGATGCATAGGCTATGACTTTTCCATGTTGCATGAGAACGCATCCCAACCCTTTGCTCGAAGCATCACTGTAGATGACAAATCCCTCCGATCCAGATGGTATTGTTAGAACAGGTGCTGAAATGAGTCTCCTCTTGAGTTCTTGAAAACTTTTCTCACATTCTTTGCTCCAACCGAACTTTGTATCTTTCCGAGTTAGCTGAGTTAATGGAGTAGCGATTCGAGAAAATCCTTCCACGAATCTCCGATAATAACCAGCTAAACCAAGAAAGTTACGTACTTCGATCACTGATTTAGGTTGCTCCCAGCTTTGAATAGCTTCAATCTTTACCGGGTCAACCGATATTCCACGACTTGATACTACGTGCCCAAAGAATGCTACCTCCTCCAACCAGAACTCGCATTTCTTCAACTTGGCATAAAGCTTGTATTCACGAAGGTTTTAGAATACCAGCCTCAAGTGTTCCTCATGATCTTCACGGCTTTTAAAATAAATAAGGATGTCATCAATAAAGACGACCACAAAGTGATCCAAATATTCTTTGAATACCCGGTTCATCATATCCATAAAGGCAGCAGGAGCATTAGTCAATCCAAAGGACATGACTAGGAATTCATAATGCCCGTACCGAGTTCTGAAAGTCGTCTTTGGAATATCCTCAGTTCTAACCTACAGCTGATGATATCCAGAACGAAGATTGATCTTTGAAAAGAATTGTGCTCCTTGCAACTGGTCAAACAGGTCATCAATACGTGGCAATGGGTACCTGTTTTTGATGGTGACATGATTCAACTCCCGATAATCAATACAAAGTCGCATACTTCCATCTTTCTGCTTCACGAATAGGAGCCATTCGATATGGGGCTTTGAAAATGGATTTTGTACCGGGTTCAAGGTCGATACAAAATTCAATTTCATGCTCTGGGGGTAGGCCAGGAAGTTCTTCAGGGAATACGTCAGGGAATTTATTAACAATAGAAATATCATTCAAATTGACGTATTTTTGTTTAGATCCGTGACATGAGCTAAGAAAGCTTAACATCCGTTTTTCAATAAACAAATAGCTTTATGGCTTGAGATGACAGTGATTGATTTTAATGGTTTGGTTGCTTGAATTCGCATAATAGGTCGATTAGGAATATGAAAGCTAACAACCTTACGAAAATAATCAATTTTTGCATGATGAGTAGTTAACCAATCAATCCCTAGAATCACGTCAAATGCAAGTATTTTTAATGAAATCAGATCGACAGATAATGTGTGGGTACCAATTTGAACCAAACAAGACTTATAAACCGTGGATGTAATGAAGGTTTCTCCCAATAGAGTTTCAACAGATAAATCAAAGTCTAATTTCTCCAGAGTCAAATTTAATCGATGAGCGCAAGTAGGAGAAAAAAAAAGAATGGGTAGAACCGGTATCAAATAAAGTATAGACTTCGTTAGAGTTTATGATAAGCTTACCCGTGATGACCTCATTCTGGTTCCTTACTTTCTGGGAGGTTACAACAAACGCTCTCCCTTGCACTACCGATTTTGACTTTTTTGGGACGGCCTTTGGTGTCTCCATCTTGGCTGAACTTGTTTTTGGTAAACGATAAAATCGAGCTAAATGGCATTCTCTTCCACAATTATAACATGCTTTAGACGGCATCGCGCAGTTTAGACTGATGTGCCCCTCCCCTCTGCATTTGAAATATATGATATGTGGTCGTTCTCCTTCCTTAACAACGGGTGCTGGTGTTGACGTCTTTCCATCATTGTTGAATCTCCTCTTCTTGAAATGACCATTCTTATTGTTTTAGCCCTGATTACCACCGAAGTGGTTACCATTTCTGGCCTGTTGATTCCCTCCACGCTTGTTGTCACCGCTTCGATGAATGCTCTCACTGGTATTATCATTTTGCCGACTTCTCTCTTTTGGTTACGTTGACTCGTTATCGCGCTCCACTAACTGAGCCCTATTCACAATATCTGAATACAAACACAGTTTATGAGAAATAAGATGTTGACGTATCTCAGGTTTCAAACCTCGCAAAAATATTCGCGTCATTCGCTCTTCATTATCCACCAAGTGGGACGCAAACCGGGACAACTCGGCAAATTTAGCCTCATACTGCGACACGGTCATATTATTCTGCTCCAATTTGATGAACTCCACCTCCTTTATGTGACGAACGCTTTCGGGAAAGTATTTGTCATTGAACAGCTTTTGGAACTTCTCCCAAGACATCTTCAGTGTGACAGGTTGAGTACGCTTAATCGATTCCCACCAGTAATCTGCCTCTCCTTGCAACATAAAGGCGGCAAAGGGACCTTTTGCTCCTCGGAGCATCCCAAGACATCAAATATCTTGGTAATCTGCTTTATCCATGTTTCCACTATAAGTGGTTTTGGCTCTCCCGTAAACTCTGGTGGTCCCAGCTCCTTAAACTGTTTAGCGGTGACCGTCCGAGAGTTTTCAGTGTTTCCACCTATATTTTGGACAGGAGCCGCTCTCTCCTGCTGTTGCATGAACTGCATAAAGTTTCTGAACATTCCATCATTCATCATCTGGTCAGTGTTGTTGTTTGCATGAGGATTGTCACCTTCCTGATGCACATTATTCTGATTATTGATATGTGGTGAATCAACAGTCGCCTGTGCTCCATTGCTATTCTCAACATTCTCAGATGTCATTTTCAGATACTGCCACAAAATAAAAGTTAATTGATATGTCATATATTATCCTTATATTATGACCGACCAATTAAATACCATGCAAATAAACTTAGGTAGGTCATACTAGCGAAGGAATTCCCCGTCTCTCCCCTCCTAGTTCTATTCTCACATCTTAGCCAGGGATCATATCCCTAAGCTCTGATACCAACTGTGACGCCCCCAAAATTAGGTATACATCACCCATCTTGGGTCGTCAGATACATAGTACAGAATACAAATACAACTTACTAATACCACTGTCGTGTACAATACGACAAAACATAAACTGTGAGTTTGAATACAAATATTATCTTCTAGAGAGTATTCATACTCAAAAGGAGTCCTCATTATATTTATTAACACACTATTACATAGAATAGTGAGGACTACTAACTAATACTATCATTCGGACCATCACTCCGTTCCCCGACTTGCCCCAGCTACGTTCTCATTTCCTGAAGAGAACAGTGAAAGAAAGGGTGAGCTCAACTAGCCCAGTAAGAAATATTATGACTAAGATAATGCAGAATAAATTATCATTAGCCTTCAACAATGTTAAACTGATAAAAAATAATAGACATCAAGTTTAACTGCAGCGGAATAAGCAATCCATTAAAAGAGTCAAGTAGAAAATAAACTCTACTATCTTTTATGATTTAAAAGGTTTTTCAACACTGTGATCGCTGGGACTCAGCTTAATAAAATAATCCACATCATCGAATCACCCCTACACTACGGCCAAAGATATTCGTGTATTCATTAATGGTCAGGATCATGCCAACAACTGTCCATCAACGCACTACGGGCCAATGAGAACTTTTACCACATCATTTGTAACATTATGGTCATGATTATACCGAATAATCCCTGGTCATAATCATACCAAGTCCATCTATGTACTACAGGCCACAGATGACTTTTAACATTTTATAAACATGAAGATGATGACAATGATATAAGAATTCAATAAAACAAGTTCAAGAATTAATTTATCCAAGAATTAACAACGTCCAAATTGTCAACATGATACTGCTTTGTGGAGTAAAATTTAAGAATGCTTAGAAGAATATTTTCATGAAAAAATACTGGATGAACCGCAATTATCAAGGATATTCCACTAATTTTATGGAGTATAGAAGTTAAAACTTAACTAACTGAGTATAGTAAAGAATGGAATAACAAAAGAAATCACCCGCATGCGATAGACCGCACAGACAGGTTATTCCAATAGAATAATAAATAATGGAACCAGGTCCGGTGTAAACGCACAGACAGGATATTCCGACAGAATAATAAATAATGGAACCAGGTCCAGTGTAAAACACACAGACAAGATATTCCAACAGAATAATAACAAGACGGAACCAGATCCGGTGTAAAACACACAGACAGGATGTTCCAACAGAATAATAATAAACGGAACCAGGTCCGGTGTAAACGCACAGACAGGATATTCCGACAGAATAATAAATAATAGAACCAGGTCCGGTGTAAAACACACAGACAGGATGTTCCAACAGAATAATAACAAGACGGAACCAGGTCCGGTGTAAAACACACAGACAGGATGTTCCAACAGAATAATAAAAAAACGGAACCAGGTCCGGTGTAAAAACACACAGACAGGATGTTCCAACAGAATAATAAAAAAAACGGAACCAGGTCCGATGTAAAACACACAGATAGGATGTTCCAACAGAATAACAGAAGAATGTCACCAAGTATAGGGTAGACTGCGTATACAGGTTATTCCAACAGAATAATAAATAATGAAATAACAACAGTTTTCTTCATGAATAAGAAAGAATAACACCCCTTACCATTTTAAAGAAGAGCTGAAATAAGGAAGTAGTTAAGTAGCAGAATACTCTTCTTCTCTCTCTCTATAGTTTCTTTCTATAGTTTCTCTCTCTAGAGTTCAGTGAATTCGTAAGAAATAATAAAGGAATGAGATGCTATTTATAGAAATATAGAATGCATAGTAACTAATCCATGAACGGTCCAGATTGATTACTTTAATCTGACGGTCCATATTTAAAGAAAAATCTTTTTAAATAAAATATAATATATTTTATTTATAGAATAACTTTAATAAAGTATTCTGTTTTATATAAAAAGATGTTTCTGTTTTATTACGTTAATAATACGAATAAAACAAAACGTCATTATCGCTAAATAATTCATATTATTAACTAACAATAATTGAATCAAACTGAGTGACTTCTCACGTAAGCATTAATAATCAATACCGTGTGCTACTATGCAACCACACGTATTACTGTACTTTTACTACCGAGTAGTTCAACAGTATCAATGGTAAAACTTCCGCCGTTATTTTTAATAAAATATTTTTGTCGTTTTCTCGATCCGACAATAATTTGTTGTGAGGTCCACCAATGATTGTGTCGTTGTACGAATATTCCCTGTTAAAACGAATATTTCCCGACCAATGGAATATTATATAACAACTTGCGTACTTTGCAAAATTTATAAATATTACCCACGACTATAACATTATATCAAATTAACTCCATAATATTCAAAAATGATATTTATAGAAAATTCATCTTTATTTATAAAAGTTGGGGTCTTACATACATCGCAGATACTTAGTATTCTACATAAAGCAGTCCAATGATCCTTATTAGGATTATGAGTGTATCTGCTGAGTTTATTAACTGCATAAGATATATCAGGTCTTGTGCAATTAGTAAGATACTTTAAGCAACCTATGATTTGGCATACTCAGATTGAGATACACTAGGTCCCTCATGTTTTTTTTAGATGTAAACAAGAATCATACAGAGTACTAACAGGATTAACATTATAATGTCCAAATCTCTTAAGCATTTTCTCCACATAATGATCTTAAGAAATCATATACCCATTACAAACTTTTCTTAAATTAATTCTGAGAATAACATTTACTTCTCCCAAGTCTTTCATATCAAATTTAGCAGATAACATATTTTTAGTCTCATATATAACATCAATATTGGTTCCAAAAATAAGCAAGTCATCCACATAAAGACATATAAAAACAGCACAATTCTCATTATTAAATTTGGTATATATACATCTATCTCCATCATTTATTATATATCTACTGTCATTGTTGGCAACTTTATATTTTTATGTTAAAATAAAATATTACAAAGTTAAATAAAATATACATATTGATTTATGAAGATTTGTAACTGTTAATATATATATATATATATAATATATATAATAATATATATATATATATCTTTCTTTACAGATATTGTGAAGATATATATTATTTTATCAAAAGGGTTTGCA
This sequence comes from Panax notoginseng, assembly GCA_016801055.1. NCBI lineage: Eukaryota > Viridiplantae > Streptophyta > Magnoliopsida > Apiales > Araliaceae > Panax > Panax notoginseng. The sequence continues at coordinate 33,333,046 of CM029014.1, read as the reverse complement.
CTCACACACATATACTCTATATAATCTATTGTCATTGTTGGTAACTTTTATATACATAGACTACTACTGTACTTCCGCTTTATATATATACCTATACTTCCGCGTATGTATGTATATATATATATATATATTATATATATATATATGGTTCATTTTTTTGAGTTTGAGTAAGAAAAATTAGAAGTTTGTTCCTGGGTCATTCAACTATTTCAAGTGCTGATTAGTTGGGTGAAGAGCCGTTGAATCCTAGTAAGATTTCGTCAGTGACCTTAGCACCGAGAAAAATTCTCCGAGGGGCAAAATTTCTACTTAAGGACAGTGCGTTGCATGCCTCTGCTCAAAATTATTCGTTATAAATCGATAAGTTTTATTTCTGCCCTTCTTTTATTTGATAGTTGAATCCTATATATTATTTGTGATTCACCAAGAATCTTAAGTAGAAATTATGGATTCTGATATACTTATCGCCGCCAAGTTTGTCCCTGATTTGACCAAAGTTGAACCTTTTGATGGATCCAATTTTAAACGATGGCAAAACAAATTACTTTTGATTATGAACATTCCTAAAGTTGACTATGTTTTAACCAAACCAAAACCAGTTGAACTCCCTTATGATGCTACCGATGAACAAAAGAAAGAATATGAATCTTATGTTAGTACTTGGTCTTCTGCTAATAAAATTTGCAAGGCTATCATTATCAATTCATTGTCGAATGAACTTTTTGATATCAATTGTCTATATAACATACTGTTGAAATTTGGGATGCTTTAGTTTTGAAATATGTTGTGGAAGATGCTGGTGTCAAAAAGTATGCAATTGGAAATTTTTAATTATTTTATATCATGACCGATGAAAAAGATGTCTCTTCCCAAATTCATGTTTTTCATCTTGTCGTAGCCGAACTTAATAATGAAGGCATGACTTTACCTGCTCCTTTTGTTGTTGGCTCCCTTATAGAGAAATTGCCTAATTCTTGGAAAGATTACAAGAATAATATGAAACATAAAAAGAAAAGACATGACCTTAGAGGAGTTAATTGTTCATATTCGTATTGAGGAAAAGAATAGAAATTTAGATAAAACTGTCAAAGCCAAAGAGATGTCTTCCAAAGCAAATTTTGTTGATGATCGTAAACCTCGTCACCCGGTCAACAAACATCCTAAACATGGCATAAGTATAACCCTGGTCCGAAGGCAAAACCAAATCAGTTCAATCACAAAACCTCAAAACCTAAAGGTGATGTTTCGTGTGTGGAAGGTCAGTGTCATTATGCTGCCCAATGCAAGTTCAAAAAGGGAAACAACCAATCTGTTCC